>CM019697.1:50045689-50538591 GCA_009760885.1 Achatina immaculata
TCACTGGAACACTTTTTCTCTCGTCTCCTTTGGTCGTTGGCAGGCAAAGCCCCGCCCCTTTCTCTTCATCGTCATCTCTCCGCTTATCTTTTCTCACCTACCTGGTGACAAGAGAGCTTCGGGTGTGGATGCAAATGTTGTCCCGCCGTGCTCAGTATCTGGCTCCATCTGGACAGTTCCGCTCAGAGTTTAAGCGGGAATATGCGGGCCACATCAGGGTCATGTACCATCTCCAGCTTGTCAGATTTTACATCAGCATGACTGGCAGGTATCCATGTACATGTGGGCTCACCAGGCTGTTGTGGAGCCAGTATTCTGGCTGATCAGAAACATAATTAGCAACTTAAAGGACCATCAGAACCCGAAATATCAGAACCCGAAATATGACATGCAACACGTGCAGGACGGTTGGAGAAATGAGCTTTCTGTAACTATCACATCCCATCAGCGACACTGTTCTGTCAATCTTTCTCTGTAACTATCACATCCCATCAGCGACACTGTTCTGACAATCTTTCTCTGTAACTATCACATCCCATCAGCGACACTGTTCTGTCAATCTTTCTCTGTAACTATCACATCCCATCAGCGACACTGTTCTGTCAATCTTTCTCTGTAACTATCACATCCCATCAGCGACACTGTTCTGACAATCTTTCTCTGTAACTATCACATCCCACCAGCAACACTGTTCTGACAATCTTTCTCTGTAACTATCACATCCCATCAGCAACACTGTTCTGACAATCTTTCTCTGTAACTATCACATCCCATCAGCGACACTGTTCTGTCAATCTTTCTCTGTAACTATCACATCCCATCAGCGACACTGTTCTGTCAATCTTTCTCTGTAACTATCACATCCCATCAGCGACACTGTTCTGTCAATCTTTCTCTGTAACTATCACATCCCATCAGCGACACTGTTCTGACAATCTTTCTCTGTAACTATCACATCCCATCAGCAACACTGTTCTGACAATCTTTCTCTGTAACTATCACATCCCATCAGCAACACTGTTCTGACAATCTTTCTCTGTACCGATCACATCCCATCAGCGACACTGTTCTGACAATCTTTCTCTGTAACTATCACATCCCATCAGCGACACTGTCCTGACAATCTTTCTCTGTAACTATCATATCCCATCAGCGACACTGTCCTGACAATCTTTCTCTGTAACTATCATATCCCATCAGCGACATTGTTCTGACAATCTTGAGACTATCACATCCCAACAGCGACACTGTTCTGACAGTCCTGTAACTATCACATCCCAACAGCGACACTGTTCTGACAATCCTGTGACTATCACATCCCAACAGCGACACTGTTCTGACAATCTTTCTCTTTTTTTTTTTTTTTTCGTGTCAGATATGTTTGTGCAGTCAAAATAGAAAAGGGGATGTAAGAATGTTTCCATATTTAAACAGGCAAGGATGTATACTATCTCCTTTGCTTTTTGGAATTGCCATAGACTTCATAATGAAAAAAATGCTGCACAGGTAACACAGGTATTGACTGGGTATATGGGACCCAACTAGAAGATCTTGATTTTGCTGATGATATAACTCTAACAATGTGAATTTCGTGCAAGAAAAACAGATAGCCTATCTTCACTGGCTAACAAAATAGGACTTGAAATTAACAAAGACAAAACAAAAATAATGAAAGTTCCCATTAATCAAAATGGACAGAAGGGACAGATATTGAAGAAGTCAATCAGTATGCATACCTTGGCAGCTACATAGACCAGGATAGTGACACCAGAAAGGAAGTTAGAATCAGAATTGCAAAAGCAGCATCGATCTTCAAGAATCTTGAGAACATATGGCATTCAAAAGTCATAAGCACAAAAACCAAGTTAAGATTATTCAATTCAAATTTAATATCCACCCTCATTTACGCATTTGAAAGCTGGAAATCAACAAAAGAAATAGACAATAAATTAGACTCTTTTGAAAATAAATGTCTAAGGCATCAAGTGGAACGAATTCAAGAACAATGCAGAGATAAGACAGATGAGCGAACAACAACCAGTCTCATGGATGATCAGGAAAAGGAGATGGACATATGTTGGTCACTTGATGAGAAGAAATGATCAGAAAATCCCAAAAACAAGCTATCAAGTGGAACACAACAGGCCACAGAAAAAGAGGCCGAACACGGAAAACTCTAAAGAGGACATTGATAAGAGAGGCCTAACTAAAAGGCATAAAATCCCTTGATGAGGTTGAAAGACTCGCCGAAAACAGGAAAAATTCGCAAACTAACTTGCGAGCCCTATATGACGTTTAACGGCACGGGAAGGTTATACGATATAAGATAAGATGTTAAACCCCAGTTTGTACTGAAAGTTTGCCACAAATCAGGTTTACTGCTTGTTTGTGTGTGGAGCCTTTTTGTGTTTGAGATTAAGCTGCCATTCCTGATTGTGGAGCAGTAGTCTAAGTGTGTTGTTATACTTGTGCTATGTTAGTACGTCTTGTTTGTTATATTTGTGCTAGTGTAGTACGTCTTCTTTGTTATATTTGTGCTAGTGTAGTACGTCTTCTTTGTTATACTTGTGCTATGTCAGTACGTCTTCTTTATTATACCTCTGCTATGTTAGTACGTCTTCTTTGTGTCTTGGTCGACAAAGTATTTAATTGTGACAAGTTGATCAACTTTCTGTGCTGTCAAGTTTGCTAGGTTATGTACGTGAGAATTCCAAGCTAAATGTTGATCAGTGGTGAGAACTAAAGTCTTAATGTCTTCTATTTCTCTAGTCACAGCACACAGCTGTGGTATAGTTTTTGTTGCATTGTGCGGGTTATGTCTTGTAGTGATGAGCATGGATTTAGTTTTGTCAGTTTTTTTTCCATAGTATTATTATTTCTCCATTTAGTCAGATTATTTACATTATTTTCAAGCGTCGCCTGTAGGCTACTGCTGCCATAGTCCTTACTATAAACTGTGTGTTCTTCAAGAAAAAGATGGCAAGAGCAGTGTTTTAAATGTAGTGGTAGATCGTTAATAAAGATAGCAAAAAAGATCACAAGAACAGTGCTTTAAATGTAGTGGTAGATCGTTAATAAAGACAGCAAAAAGATCACAAGAACAGTGTTTTAAATGTAGTGGTAGATCATTAATAAAGATAGCAAAAAGATCACAAGAACAGTGCTTTAAATGTAGTGGTAGATCGTTAATAAAGATAGCAAAAAGATCACAAGAACAGTGTTTTAAATATAGTGGTAGATAGTTAATAAAGACAGCAAAGAGAAGAGGACCAAGTATGGAACCCTGAGGAATATCACTATCAATCATAGATGGGTGAGATATTTTTGTTTCTGAAGCGAGGTACTTGTTGTCTGACTGAAAGAAAAGATGTCAAAAGTCCTTTCTTTCTCCGATCTCCCTGTAGCTGCGAGCTGGTGTTCTTTGCAGCCGATGCTGTGAAGATATTGAGGCACGTCGTCGTGTCCGATTGGGAGGGGGTTGTGGCAGCTATTTTTCAGTGCATGAGTGGTATTGTAAGCAGAGAGTGTGCAGTACTTCTTTAGCAGACTCCACCACCACGACGACTACTACGATCCCGTTAGCCAGGTTACGACTGTTACTAGGGGTACCAAGGGAGAGGTGGGACAGGGTCTTGGTCAGCTGTGATTGACTAACCCTAACACTAGCATATCAACTTTGGGTCTCTGACTGCCTGGTCGGACAACCTCCTCGTCCTCATAAGTTTTGTCAGGTCAGGTTGTACTCTACAGCTTGCCAGTTTTTTGTAAGAGCATGTAGCCTTATATATTTATATTCTTTCTCTGCGAGTATGTAGCCTTATATATTTATATTCTTTCCCTGGGAGTATGTAGCCTTATATATTTATATTCTTTATCTGCGAGTATGTAGCCTTATATATTTATATTCTTTCCCTGGGAGTATGTAGCCTTATATATTTATATTCTTTCCCTGGGAGTATGTAGCCTTATATATTTATATTCTTTCCCTGGGAGTATGTAGCCTTATATATTTATATTCTTTCCCTGGGAGTATGTAGCCTTATATATTTATATTCTTTCTCTGCGAGTATGTAGCCTTATATATTTATATTCTTTCTCTGCGAGTATGTAGCCTTATATATTTATATTCTTTCCCTGGGAGTATGTAGCCTTATATATTTATATTCTTTCCCTGGGAGTATGTAGCCTTATATATTTATATTCTTTCCCTGGGAGTATGTAACCTTATATATTTATATTCTTTCTCTGCGAGTATGTAGCCTTATATATTTATATTCTTTCTCTGCGAGTATGTAGCCTTATATATTTATATTCTTTCTCTGCGAGTATGTAGCCTTATATATTTATATTCTTTCCCTGGGAGTATGTAGCCTTATATATTTATATTCTTTCCATGCGAGTATGTAGCCTTACATATTTATATTTTTTCCCTGGGAATATGTAGCCGTATATATTTATATTCTTTCCCTGCAAGTATGTAGCTTTATATATTTATATTCTTTCCCTGCAAGTGTGTAGCCTGATGTACGAGGGGTGATTGATAAGTTCCTGGCATAAGGTACAAATACTTGTAAAACACAGTTGATATTTGGTGCATTTGTAGATCAGGTTTCAAGAAATTAACTGCAACTAAATGTTTTTAACAGGCTACTGAACTGGTCAGGGGTGGCAGAAATTGAGAAAATTGATAACATTTCTCATCGAGCAGTCATTCGCTACCTCTGCATCAAGGGCTTATCATCGAAGGAGATCCATGAGGATATGGTAGAGACTCTAGGGGAGAGCGCCCCTTCTTACATCACAGTGAAGAAATGGGCAGCTCAATTCAAACAAGGAAGGGAGAATCTGAAAGATGATCTCCGTCCAGGAAGACCAAGAACGGTAACCACCTATGAAACCACCGGCAGAATCCATGACACGATAATGGAGGATCGACGACTAACTGAGCGGTACAATGCTAAGTTGGGCATCTCCCAGGAACGTGTTCATGCCGTTATTCACAATGATCTTCAAATGATAAAAGTCTCTGCTTGATGGGTCCCGAAACTTCTTGGAGCTGATCACAAACGACAGCGTCCCAACATGTCAATAGACAATCTTGCAAATTTTTCTGCAGATCCTGAAAAGAGTCTTCGGCAATTTGTGATTATGGATGAGACTTGAGTTCATCATTTTCAACCAAAAACCAAAGAACACTCAAAGCAGTGGAGAATTTATGGATCCTCACCTCCAAAGAAAGCAAGGGTGGTTCTGTCTGCAGGCAAAGCGATGGTTCCATCTTTTGGGATTCAGAAGGTGTGCTCGCTGCTGGCGAGATTCTTCACCTGCTTTGCGTGGAGTGGGGCTTCTCTCGATAGTGAAGAAAGACGGGAATGTGGTTGCCACGCGACGCCACTGTGGAGAAGGTGAAAGAAAGGATTAAGTGAAGTAATTAGCAATCTCGAGGTCAGGACTGCTCAAATCACGGCACCTGTACTCTGGAGATCGGCCACGTCCTATGTGCACTCATACCGGGCGAAATGCCGGAACCAGCTTAACCCGGGGGTTAAGACACTGCTGGCGAGATTCTTCGGATGGCGCTCCTGGAGTGAAACTCCTCCCGGCCAATGAAGAAAATGCGAAAAAACAATTAAGGTTGCCGTGCGGCGCCGATGTGAAAAGGTGACGGAAAGGATAAAATGAAGCTTAATCGTTATGTCCAGTAGTCTCGCGGCCAGAGATATTCATACCACGGCACCTCTGCTCTAGAGGCCGGCCACGTCCGATATACACCCATACTGGTGAAATATGTCTAAACCGGCTTAAACCAGGGGTGAAACTTGATGGCTACTCACGGTACCTCCGCTCTAAAGGTCGGTCACATCATAAATACGCACATACTGGGATAATATGCCTAAACCGGCTCATCCCAGGGGGTGAAATCTACTAGTGGCGAGGATTCGTCCTCCTGGACAAAAGCTCCGTCCTGGTCACAACTAGGAAGGGTAGCGGCCACAACCACAAAATGCTGAAGTCGGAGACACTGGACCAGTGCAGTCTAGATAGGCAAACCACCTCTTACCCGACGGTGATGTATGCGTATCCTAATCACGCTGAAGTTTCCGGTTAGAAAGTCCAACGCTGGACTGGATGGGCAACCACCTCTCACACGACGGGAATATGCTGATATCCAAAACACGTCGAGGTTTTCCGGTGAGAAAGTCCAACTCTAGATTAAACTGCTGCAACGAAAACCACGATGTCACGCAATCCCGCTTCTGCGAATCACCAAGTATTCAAGCAAAAGCCCTGTGATAGTCTGAACCTCTTGTGATCCTCTCTAGGATCTCTTGTGGGCCTCTCGGAGACCACACGGAAACCACAGGACACATCGAGGACCACAGGAGTAAATTCAGCAGGATCAAGGAGCGATTTTGGTGGTAGAAGCGAACGAAGAAGAAGGAGAAGAAGACGGTGTACTGTTGGTAGACTATCTTCGAAACGGCATAAGTTACCGGGGCCTTTTACGCTAATCTTGTGAATCAACTGCGGGTCAAACTGAAGGAAAAGCTTAGAGGGAAATTGATGAGAGGAATCATCTTTCATCATGACAATGCTCCAGTTCACAAGTCGGCGGTGGCAATGGCTGCCATTCATGAATGCGGCTTCCAGCTTCTTGAACATCCTCCTTATTCCCCAGATTCCCCTTCGGACTATTAGCTGTTTACCAAACTGAAAATGAAGCTCGCAAATTTGCTTCAGATGATGATGTCATTCATGCTGTACACCACTTTCTACTGGCACAAGATGCTGACTTTTACAAAGAAGGGATCTGTATGCTCCAGGATCGCTGGACTAAGTGTATAAACTTGCAAGGGGCTATGTTGAGAAATAACCCTAAAAAGTTGTCCACAAATAATCAGTTGTACCTTATGCCGAGAACTTATCACTCACCCCTCGTATTTATGTTCTTTCCTGCGAGTATGTAGCCTTATATATTTATATTTTTGTCTGTGATTCTTACATCTTACATCCATCCCGTGATGTTAAACGTCACATAGGGCTCGCATAGTTGTTTGCCAAGTTTTCCTATTCTCGGCATGTCTTTCAACTTCATCAAGGGATGGCTTCTATTAACACTGTCCTCTTTAGAATTTCACGTGGTCGACCTCCTTTTCTTCGGTCTGTTGTGCTCCACTTGATAGCTTGTTTTGGTATTCTCTGATTGTTTCTTTTCATCACATGGCCTACATATGTCCATCTTCTTTTTCTGATCACCCATGAGACAGGTTGTTGTTTGCTCATTTGTCTTATCTCTGCATTGTTCTTAAATTCGTTCCACTTTATACCAAGTATTTTTCTGAGGCATTTATTTTCAAAGGAGTCTAATTTCTTATCTATTTCTTTAGTTGATTTCCAGCTTTCACATGCTTAAATGAGGGTGGATATCACATTTGAATTGAATAATCTTAATTTAGGTTTTTGTGCTTATAACTTTTGAATTCCATATGTTCTCAAGATTTTTGAAGGACAATGCTGCTTTTGTAGTTCTAACTTCCTTCCTGGTCTATGTATCTGCCAAGGTATGCAAATTGGTTTACTTCATCAACACCTGTTCCTTCTAAGTATATTTTTCCTTCTTGATTAATGAGAAGTTTCATTATTTTTGTCTTGTCTTTGTTAATTTCAAGACCTATCTTCCTAGACAAGGAAGACAAGGAATCTGTTTTATTTTCCTGCATCGATTTCACATTGTCACTGATAAGAATTATGTCATCTACAAAATCAAGATCTTCTATTTGGGTACCTTGTCCTTGCGAGTATGTAGCCTTACATATTTATATTCTTTCGCTGCGAGAATATGTAGCCTTATATATTTATATTCTTTTCCTGCGAGTATGTAGCTGTATACATATCTCTCTCTAAACCCAGGGCACATGGGGCTTCTGCAAGGGTTTTCCACAAATGCCTGTCCTTTGCCTTTTTTCTGCTCTTGTCCAGGTGAGCCCTGTAGCCGTATATATTAATTTTTATATTCTTTCACTGCGAGTATGTAGCCTTCATTCATTCATTCATTTGCATGTCCCTTACGGAACTTTGCCTCCCAAACAGCACTTCTGTAGGCCTTTCGGTTGTGAGCAAGATGGCCTGCTGCTGCTGCTGCTGCATCCATTTGCAGATCATCAACGATTTCTTGTAGCCATCTTCGCCTTAGTCTTCCCCTTGTTCTTTTTCCCATTATGTATCCTTCCAATATGGTCTTCTCTAAATTATCATGACGTTTAATGTGTCCAAAATATTTCAGTTTTCTCTCTTTAATCCTCTTTACTAGCCAGCCTTCTTCAATATTAAGCTCTTTTAGTATAGATATATTTGTTCTTTTTTGTGTCCGCGATATTTGGAGAACTCTTCTGTAGCATTTACATTCAAAGGCATTTATGTGTTTCTCAGCTGTTTTGTTAAGTGTCCAGGTCTCACAGGCATATGTTGCGATGGGAAAGATGCATGCCCTTAAAAATCTTATTTTTGTAGTTCTGTCTGCTCCTCTCCACAGATTCTTTATTTGTTTTATTTTCTGAAGAGCAATAGATGTCCTCCTTTTAATTTCCCTCATTGTATCTCCATTATTAGTTAGCAGTGATCCAAGATATTCAAAACTCTCCACTTCTTCCAATTTTTCCTCATTGATACATATTTCAGCTGCCTTGTTTGTTTTGTCAGTTGTCATCAATTTAGTTTTCTTTGCATTAAGATAGAGGTTCTGCTCTTCGCTGTTCTTGCGGACTGACATAATTAGTTTTTCCATTCCTTTTTGTGTATGTAGCCTTATATCATTATATTTATATTCTTTCCCTGCGAGTATGTAGCCTTATATATTTATATTTTTTTCTCTGCGAGTATGTAGCCGTATATATTTATATTCTTTCCCTGCGAGTTAACCATGAGAAGGGTAGCCGTTGGTTTGAGCCACTGTTTGTAGATAGGCTGCTGCATCGGTGCCTTTCTGCCGTCTTCGAGAAGGGTTATTTTTACCACAGGGTTTACCTTGCTTTTCTGACAAAACTGCTTCCTGTTACCAGGTGCTAGGGTAGGCCAGCTAAAAAAACAAAGCCCCACAGACTACGTATATAATGTGTTGAAACACTCCCCATCCGACACATGACTAGGCTTTCAGGAAAAGAAAAAGACGGTTGATTTTATATCTGGTTCGCCGTAGAGGAAAAAAAAAAGGTAATAATTCGCCAACCTTGACACAAGCTGTCAATCATGGGTCGCTGGTCACTGTCGCATTCAGTGTGAGTACTGCGTTTGTGAATAGTCTCCGTGATTCTGCTCGTTACTCATATAACAAGTCGTTTACTGTCTAGGTGTATAATTAATATACGTTGTTATTATTATTATTATCAGCAGCAGCAGCAGCAGTAGTAGTAGTAGTAGTAGTAGTAGTAGTAGTAGTAGTAGTAGTAGTAAATGCTCTTGTAATAGTTTTCGTTTTTTTAAATGTAGTTTAGCATAGAATATTAGTAAAAAAAAACGATGTTTTAGTAGTTAATTTTCCCTGTGATACTGGACCTACAAGCTCTGTCCAGTTTGCTCAGATTTGAATGCTCCAGCATTTACATTGAGATAAGTTCTTGACCAGTTGTGGCTGGCTGGGTCCGGTAACAGCGCCCGTCCCTTTCGCACGGCCCCGCGTGTGTTACGGTTAACCTGAGATTATGGAGTATTTGACACAAAGCGGTCTGTGTGCGCTGCCTGAGCGGAGATCCCGAACTTCGGAGGTAATAAACACTGCGGGGTGATCTCCAGCCTAGGGCCTCTCAAGTTACCCCGGGTCGTGATAAAAGAACGGTCTTCAACGTCGGCGATTGTGTGAGAGCGGGGCCGTGAGGCGCAGCGACACAAATGGATTGTCTCTAAGTGGCCGCTTGGTCTGTCAATCAACTGGTGGTCACGCCTCCCGGTCGTTTGTACCTCGGTGTAGTCAGTCACGACGTTAGAAGGAAGTGCGAGCGCACGCCGAGTGGTCGAGGAGTTAGCGGTGTGCTCTGTTTCTGTGTCGTCAGTGAATTCGTTTTATTATGTTTCTGGTACATCTGTTTTAAGAGTAAACTTGTGAAGATCTTTCTCGAAAACTACATAAGCGAGTTAGAAGTTCGTGTCTGAATGTTTGTTATTTTCTGATCAATAGTAACCACGACGTGATCAGAATTCACTTCAGTCTTGAAAAACGTGACTTCCCTCACTTCATCAGCGTGGATTTAAACATTCGGAAGTAAGTTCACGTGTAGCATCTTGTGTTAGATCAGTGTGCTCAGTTTCATGAAAGTAGGTAGACTAGATTTCAGTAATGATCGTACACAGGGCCCATGAAAGCTCCTGTGACATGACAGCACAGCCCACGGTCAGCGCCCTGCACATCCCTACAACCCACACTTTCATCCCCTTCCAGCAGTTCTCTATCTCCGACGGATCTGGAATCCGAAATCCAGCGGACGACAACAACAACAAAACGGCTGTTCATGTGGTATCTGTGGTGGCTGCCGTGTCTGGGTTGTGTCCAGCCAAGTCTATAGTAAGCATGCAACAGCCCGCTCAGATAGCACAGGCGGTGGTAGCGCCAACCATAATCCCAACGATGGTTACACCCATGGCTGTCCAGGCTACAAACTGTGTAGCACCAACAACAGTGACCGTCGCCAACACCATCAGCATCAGCAATCACTTGTCTGTGACAACACCTCAGCAGCACCAACAACAAGCTGTTGCCAATCCTGGGATTAACCGAAGTGCACGTGAAAGTCCTAACATTAACATTAACCTTAGCTCTCAGGCAAACGGTGTTAATAATAACAATGGAGCCATTAATAACCACAACAATCCACATCAGAGTTCCCCGCCGTCCGCTGGAGGTAAGCCCAACATCGCCTGTAATCCTGGAAGTAACAACAGCAACAGTGCTAGCACTCCACCATCTAATAATGGCAGCGCGTCAGTCAAACCCAGCGCAACGTCTTCAAAAACATCCACGTCTTCAAGCCAAAGTTTCACCTCCGAACAAAACGATGACCTGGTTAAGCCGGTCTTTAGGGACGGAGAACTAGTTCTTGAAGTTGAATGTGGGCAGAACAAAGCCATCCTGTATCTCTCCAAACTGTGCCAGGGCAGCAAGGGCCCTTGTATCAGCTTCCAGACTTCCTGGCTGACTCCAAACGAGTTCCAGTTCGTGTCGGGGAGGGAGACGGCCAAAGACTGGAAGCGATCTATTCGGCACCACGGGAAGAGCCTGAAGCTTCTCCTAGCCAAAGGGATTCTTAATGTCCACCCTACCATGTGTGACTGTGATGGCTGCCGTCAGGGTGCCACCTTGGTAAGTAGCAAGTATAATCTTATGTAGCTGTCTGTCATTTACACTGCCTCTACCACGACAGCAGGTGTCCTATCAAAGCCCAGCTTCCATGGCCTCTGGTCGTACTGATTCTCCTCTGAGAGGTCGTACTGATTCTCCTCTGAGAGGTCGTACTGATTCTCCTTTGAGAGGTCGTACTGATTCTCCTCTGAGAGGTCGTACTGATGCTTCTCTGAAATAATTTCCTTATCCTGTCCTCCTTTGTCTCCATGTGGTTCGGTTTACCAGAGTCCATCTTCTGTTCTCTTCCTGGAAGGAGGAAAAACATAAGAAAACACTCACAGGGTTACGAAGGTCTGGAGATGTAGAATGATGATTTAGCCTGGAGATGTAGAATGATGATTTAACCTGGACAATTAATGTAATAATTGTAGAAATCTTGGATCGTATGTGTTGTAAATAAATGATTGAACTCTTGAGATAAAACTATAAAGAGGAAAAAAAACATTTTGTAATGTCCAAGAAAAAAAAAAGAACATCAAAGAAAGTGGCTGGGCCACATACTACGAATGGAAAGAACAAGACACTCCTATTCCACCTTGACTTGGACACCTCAAGGGAAAAGAGAGGCAGGCCATTGGGGACATGAGACGCACAAGACAGGAAGAACTAAAGGAAGCAGGAAAAACATGGTCTGAGGTATCCCGGCTTGCTCAAGACAAGATTGGATGGAAAACCTTTGTTGATGCCCTGTGCTCCAGTGAGAGCACACAGGGCTGATGATGAAGGAAAGTCATAGAACAGACTCCACGTGGAGAAAGATGCGAGGGAAAACCTGAGAAAGATGACATGGCAAAGGAATGTGGAGACTATCCGTGCAGCCAGAGATAACGAGTAAGAAAGACACGATGAGGAAGTGACTCACAGCAGCGGGTTACATGGTAAGTTTCCGCCTTTCTGTCATGTTCCTGCTTGAGTTAGGAACGAATAAACTTTATTTTCAAAGCTTAAAGAATTGGTCATGTAGGTCCGTCTGACATTCTGCCTTTATCATACAACTGTCACTCTGTTCCAGGCATTCTGCATCAATTAGCACAAATATGCGATTAATATAACAAACCTAACTGAAGTTGAAATAACAAAGCTGAATTAACAAAGTATTTACATTTCCACGCATTCGTTATAGGGAGAGCTTCATACTTGTGGTAAAGATACTCTCCCAGTTTCGCAGATTACTATGTAGTAAGAGAATTCAAATTAAGATCATTTACATTCAGTGCTTTCTATGAGTCTAAAGTAATGAGGAACACTTATGAACCACGAGGTCTTGTAATCGACGTCAGTTAGATATTGAAAAAGCTTACGGTTTTTGGAGGGAACATCGCTTATATTTTGTAAAGTAAGATGGGACGGTATTCCAGAAAGGAGCAGCAGAGCAGGAAAGGGTTTCCTTAAACAGATCGTGTAAGTTTTGGGAGAGGAATATTGTTTAAGCGCTGGACTAAACTTTTGGTTAGGTTTGAACAGTTTCCATGGATAATTCGGAGCATTCTGAGATAGAATGTGATGAAATAATTTGACATTGTGGAGTAAGAACCTACTTGTCCGAGGCTTCTCTGATCTGTTGTCAGCGTACGAGACTAAAGGTAATGAGGATGAATTTCTTTGGTATGAATTACTTAAGTTTTATATTTTGTTTATATTTGCCATATTGACGTTGATGCAGCGGTTTTGAAACTTTATGAGCACTCAGCACATGGATATAAATAGTGTTAGCCCACTTGTCTGACCCAGCAGGCCCCTCCAACTTCCGTGAAACAAAGGTGTAAGAAATACAATATAATCGGAGAGTGCAGAATTGTTATAACTTTGTTACCATGATGCAGCCAGTCTGTGGAAGAAGTAATGATGGTGATCGTGGGTTCATTTAAGAGCAAGAAAAGGCTTTTGATGATCTGCTGAAGATGACTTTCTTTAACGAGGATGAAAGCAAAGGTCTTTCGTGGTCGGGGTGAAGTAGATTGCCCAGTTTTTCATCATAAGATGGACAGCAGCTGCATGATGGGAGAAATATCTGGCAGGTGAAGCTCGGACCTACAAGAGAACGAGCTCTTGGACAAGAATAGCACTCGAACGGTTTACTCCAGGGAGTTTATCTGTGGATAGTTGTTTGTGGGAGGTGACCTTGTAAGAAAGTCTGTAAGGATCATGAATAATCGGTGAAGTTTCCCATCTCAGTGTTCAGTTCAACGTTTTCAAGTTGGGATGTCTGTAGATCAATGGGTTGTTAACTGAAATCTTTCCTTACATTTTCTAAGAGTATTGAGTTCTTACAGGGTAGGGAAAATATTCGAAGCACACTTCTTGTTGTTCTTCTATCTCCCTGAGACTTCGAGCTGGTGTTCTTTGAGCCGATGCTGTGAAGATGTTGAGGCTTCGAGTCGGCTTGGGAGTGGGTCATGACAGCCATTTTGTTCAGTCCCTGAGTTGAGTTAAATGCAGCGGAAGACTGAAAAAAAGGGGAGGAGGAGGGGGGTGTGAAAGGAGACAGAATAGAAAAACATTGACATGGAACATTGACGAGAAGCGAAAGCGGGGATGGTGAAACTGTGAAGAATGCGAAGAGATAAGCCAAGGTTCTAAAAGCAGAGCGACTCACATGGAGTGACTTGGAGAGGACAAGACCTAAGTTCGAATTATCAGAGAGCAATTATCTATAGCTTTTGCTCAGGAGGAGGGGCTACTGGCCTTGATTGACCAAAGAAGGCTGAGCCAAAGAGTTGTTGTTAATTTTGACAGGCCAGTATTAGCAAGGCTAGTAAACTGATGCCCAAGTGTCACAAGTCAACAGATACAAGCTTCTGAACAGCTTTTTCTGCCATTTTCTGTCATCAGTTTTTGCTATGAATATCGAGAAAGTTTTTATGTATAGGAATTTTGAAAATAGATAAGGGAATATGAAGTACAAAATACAGCAACTTCGGGACGATACATTCGTAAGTCCAGAACTTTGCGGTATCTCGGAAATACACTCATATATGTCCAAAACTTTTCGATATCTCTGAAGATACACTCATACATGTCCAAAACTTTTCGATATCTCTGAAGATACACTCATACTTGTCCGAGGCTTCTCTGATCTGTTGTCAGCGTACGAGACTAAAGGTAATGAGGATGAATTTCTTTGGTATGAATTACTTAAGTTTTATATTTTGTTTATATTTGCCATATTGACGTTGATGCAGCGGTTTTGAAACTTTATGAGCACTCAGCACATGGATATAAATAGTGTTAGCCCACTTGTCTGACCCAGCAGGCCCCTCCAACTTCCGTGAAACAAAGGTGTAAGAAATACAATATAATCGGAGAGTGCAGAATTGTTATAACTTTGTTACCATGATGCAGCCAGTCTGTGGAAGAAGTAATGATGGTGATCGTGGGTTCATTTAAGAGCAAGAAAAGGCTTTTGATGATCTGCTGAAGATGACTTTCTTTAACGAGGATGAAAGCAAAGGTCTTTCGTGGTCGGGGTGAAGTAGATTGCCCAGTTTTTCATCATAAGATGGACAGCAGCTGCATGATGGGAGAAATATCTGGCAGGTGAAGCTCGGACCTACAAGAGAACGAGCTCTTGGACAAGAATAGCACTCGAACGGTTTACTCCAGGGAGTTTATCTGTGGATAGTTGTTTGTGGGAGGTGACCTTGTAAGAAAGTCTGTAAGGATCATGAATAATCGGTGAAGTTTCCCATCTCAGTGTTCAGTTCAACGTTTTCAAGTTGGGATGTCTGTAGATCAATGGGTTGTTAACTGAAATCTTTCCTTACATTTTCTAAGAGTATTGAGTTCTTACAGGGTAGGGAAAATATTCGAAGCACACTTCTTGTTGTTCTTCTATCTCCCTGAGACTTCGAGCTGGTGTTCTTTGAGCCGATGCTGTGAAGATGTTGAGGCACAGCTTCGAGTCGGCTTGGGAGTGGGTCATGGCAGCCATTTTTTCAGTCCCTGAGTTGAGTTAAATGCAGCGGAAGACTGAAAAAAAGGGGAGGGGGGTGTGAAAGGAGACAGAATAGAAAAACATTGACATGGAACATTGACGAGAAGCGAAAGCGGGGATGGTGAAACTGTGAAGAATGTGAAGAGATAAGCCAAGGTTCTAAAAGCAGAGCGACTCACATGGAGTGACTTGGAGAGGACAAGACCTAAGTTCGAAATTATGAGAGAGCAATTATCTATAGCTTTTGCTCAGGAGGAGGGGCTACTGGCCTTGATTGACCAAAGAAGGCTGAGCCAAAGAGTTGTTGTTAATTTTGACAGGCCAGTATTAGCAAGGCTAGTAAACTGATGCCCAAGTGTCACAAGTCAACAGATACAAGCTTCTGAACAGCTTTTTCTGCCATTTTCTGTCATCAGTTTTTGCTATGAATATCGAGAAAGTTTTTATGTATAGGAATTTTGAAAATAGATAAGGGAATATGAAGTACAAAATACAGCAACTTCGGGACGATACATTCGTAAGTCCAGAACTTTGCGGTATCTCAGAAATACACTCATATATGCCCAAAACTTTGCGATATCTCTGAAGATACACTCATATAGCCCAAAACTTTGCGATATCTCTGAAGATACACTCATATATGTCCAAAACTTTGCGATATCTCTGAAGATACACTCATATATGTCCAAAACTTTGCGATATCTCCGAAGATACACTCATATATGCCCAAAACCTAGCTGTATCTCAGATGGTGCTAATGAAACCTGACAGCGATCGACACAAAGTGATCATGTCATGAATGTAGCCAACAATTTTCTTCTTATTTTCTATGTTTAAGATCTTGATTTTTCACGGAGCTAAAAATGTCCAGATTGTTCTGGTCTCATCACAGGTAGTTTTGGTGGTTTCATCTTGTGCAGAAAGGTGGTTTATTATCTGAATTTGAGGGTTTTCACTCTGGAATGTGGACTTTAAGAAAATTAATAGGGTGTCTTTAATAGTTCATTGTGTGTGTGTGAGAGAGAGAGAGAGAGAGAGAGAGAGAGAGAGAGAAGAGAGAGAGAGAGAGAGAGAGAGAGAGCTTATGGAATGTTATTTTGACCACAATGAAATAAACTTTACCGAAAGATCATGTCCCAGTTCCTAAAACCAGGTCAAAATTTAAAGACGTCTTGTGGTGGCTGCACAGATCTCTGCTTCACTTATAACCTCACTTTTCCTGTTTCACCACAGCCTCAGATACCAGCACGTAACTGTAACATATCTGGAATCTTTATGAACCGATGTGACGTGTGTGTGACATGTGACGTGTGTGTGACATGTCAGACGTCCGTTTTGGCAATCAGCGACCCGTAGCTGATACGCTAGTGTCAGGGCTGGCGAGCCATAGCTGACCAAGACCCTGTCCCACTTCTCTGTTGGTACTCCTTGTAAGAAAGTCTGTAAGGATCATGAATAATCGGTGAAGTTTCCCATCTCAGTGTTCAGTTCAACGTTTTCAAGTTGGGATGTCTGTAGATCAATGGGTTGTTAACTGAAATCTTTCCTTACATTTTCTAAGAGTATTGAGTTCTTCTTGTTGTTCTTCTATCTCCCTGAGACTTCGAGCTGGTGTTCTTTGAGCCGATGCTGTGAAGATGTTGAGGCTTCGAGTCGGCTTGGGAGTGGGTCATGACAGCCATTTTGTTCAGTCCCTGAGTTGAGTTAAATGCAGCGGAAGACTGAAAAAAAGGGGAGGAGGAGGGGGTGTGAAAGGAGACAGAATAGAAAAACATTGACATGGAACATTGACGAGAAGCGAAAGCGGGGATGGTGAAACTGAAGAATGTGAAGAGATAAGGCAAGCTTCTAAAAGCAGAGTGACTCACATGGAGTGACTTGGAAAGGACAAGACCTAAGTTCGAAATTATCAGAGAGCAATTATCTATAGCTTTTTGCTCAGGAGGAGGGGCTACTGGCCTTGATTGACCAAAGAAGGCTGAGCCAAAGAGTTGTTGTTAATTTTGACAGGCCAGTATTAGCAAGGCTAGTAAACTGATGCCCAAGTGTCACAAGTCAACAGATACAAGCTTCTGAACAGCTTTTTCTGCCATTTTCTGTCATCAGTTTTTGCTATGAATATCGAGAAAGTTTTTATGTATAGGAATTTTGAAAATAGATAAGGGAATATGAAATACAGAATACAGCAACTTCGGGACGATACATTCGTAAGTCCAGAACTTTGCGGTATCTCAGAAATACACTCATATATGCCCAAAACTTTGCGATATCTCTGAAGATACACTCATATATGCCCAAAACTTTGCGATATCTCCGAAGATACACTCATATATGTCCAAAACTTTGCGATATCTCCGAAGATACACTCATATATGTCCAAAACTTTGCGATATCTCCGAAGATACACTCATATATGCCCAAAACCTAGCTGTATCTCAGATGGTGCTAATGAAACCTGACAGCGATCGACACAAAGTGATCATGTCATGAATGTAGCCAACAATTTTCTTCTTATTTTCTATGTTTAAGATCTTGATTTTTCACGGAGCTAAAAATGTCCAGATTGTTCTGGTCTCATCACAGGTAGTTTTGGTGGTTTCATCTTGTGCAGAAAGGTGGTTTATTATCTGAATTTGAGGGTTTTCACTCTGGAATGTGGACTTTAAGAAAATTAATAGGGTGTCTTTAATAGTTCATTGTGTGTGTGTGAGAGAGAGAGAGAGAGAGAGAGAGAGAGAGAGAGAGAGAGAGAGAGAGAGAGAGAGAGAGAGAGAGCTTATGGAATGTTATTTTGACCACAATGAAATAAACTTTACCGAAAGATCATGTCCCAGTTCCTAAAACCAGGTCAAAATTTTAAGACGTCTTGTGGTGGCTGCACAGATCTCTGCTTCACTTATAACCTCTCTTTTCCTGTTTCACCACAGCCTCAGATACCAGCACGTAACTGTAACATATCTGGAATCTTTATGAACCGATGTGACGTGTGTGTGACATGTGACGTGTGTGTGACATGTCAGACGTCCGTTTTGGCAATCAGCGACCCGTAGCTGATACGCTAGTGTCAGGGCTGGCGAGCCATAGCTGACCAAGACCCTGTCCCACTTCTCTGTTGGTACTCCTTGTAACAGGCATAGTCTGGCTAACGAGACAGGTGTCATAACAGTCCCCATGGTGGTGGAGTCTGCTAAAGAAGCAGTGCACACTGAGTTTGTCTAATGAAGCAGTGCACACTCTCGTCTATTTTTAGCTCCACTAATGTGTTGACAAAATAGCAGCGTAAGTTTCTGGCAAGCAAATACGCTTCGACATCTTCACCGTGTCGGCTACAGAGAACACTGTTTAGCAGTTCTAGAGAAGAAGAAGAAGAAGAAGAAGTAGTACTAGCATAATCGCCAGCCGAGCTAATCTCGTCTTATCTTTCTTACATCCTTCCCGCACCGTTGAACGTGACACAGGGTTCGCCTGGTAGTTCGCCAAGTTTTCGTGTTTTCGGCGAATTCTTCAACCTGGTCACGGGATTTTATGCCTACTAATGTGGCCTGTGTTATTTATTTTTGATTCTCTTAACAATGTCCTCTTTACAGTTATTAGCAGACGTAATTTGATGATTTGCTTGAATGTGTTTTCCTCTCTCTCTCTTTCTCTCTCTCTCTCTTTCTCTCTCTCTCTCTCTCTTTCTCTCTCTCTCTCTCTCTAACTGTAAGTGCTTAGTGACCTAGGAGTAACTCTGATGGCAGTTCATGGCCAGGAAGTTTTCTGTTATGTTTGTCTGCTGTTATATTTGTCCTCTGTTACGTGTGTCTGCTGTTACATTTGTCCTCTGTTACGTATGTCTGCTGTTACATTTGTCCTCTGGTACGTGTCTGCTGTTACGTTTGTCCTCTGCTACGTGTGTCTGCTGTTACGTTTGTCCTCTGCTACGTGTGTCTGCTGTTACATTTGTCCTCTGCTACGTGTGTCTGCTGCTACGTGTGTCTGCTGTTACATTTGTCCTCTGCTACGTGTGTCTGCTGTTACATTTGTCCTCTGCTACGTGTGTCTGCTGTTACATTTGTCCTCTGCTACGTGTGTCTGCTGTTACATTTGTCCTCTGCTACGTTTGTCCTTGCTATGTGTGTCTGCTGTTACATTTGTCCTTGCTGTGTGTGTCTGCTGTTACATTTGTCCTCTGCTACGTGTGTCTGCTGTTACGTTTGTCCTCTGCTACGTGTGTCTGCTGTTACATTTGTCTGCTGTTACATTTGTCCTCTGCTACGTGTGTCTGCTGTTACATTTGTCCTCTGCTACGTGTGTCTGCTGTTACATTTGTCCTCTGCTACGTGTGTCTGCTGTTACATTTGTCCTCTGCTACGTGTGTCTGCTGTTACATTTGTCCTCTGCTACGTGTGTCTGCTGTTACATTTGTCCTCTGCTACGTGTGTCTGCTGTTACGTTTGTCCTCTGCTACGTGTGTCTGCTGTTACGTTTGTCCTCTGCTACGTGTGTCTGCTGTTACGTTTGTCCTCTGCTACGTGTGTCTGCTGTTATGTTTGTCCTCTGCTACGTGTGTCTGCTGTTATGTTTGTCTGCTGTTACATTTGTCCTCTGCTACGTGTGTCTGCTGTTACATTTGTCCTCTGCTACGTGTGTCTGCTGTTATGTTTGTCTGCTGTTACATTTGTCCTCTGCTACGTGTGTCTGCTGTTACATTTGTCCTCTGCTACGTGTGTCTGCTGTTACATTTGTCCTCTGCTACGTGTGTCTGCTGTTACATTTGTCCTCTGTTACGTTTGTCCTTGCTATGTGTGTCTGCTGTTACATTTGTCCTTGCTGTGTGTGTCTGCTGTTACATTTGTCCTCTGCTACGTGTGTCTGCTGTTACGTTTGTCCTCTGCTACGTGTGTCTGCTGTTACATTTGTCCTCTGCTACGTGGTCTGCTGTTACATTTGTCCTCTGCTACGTGTGTCTGCTGTTACATTTGTCCTCTGCTACGTGTGTCTGCTGTTACATTTGTCCTCTGCTACGTGTGTCTGCTGTTACATTTGTCCTCTGCTACGTGTGTCTGCTGTTACATTTGTCCTCTGCTACGTGTGTCTGCTGTTACATTTGTCCTCTGCTACGTGTGTCTGCTGTTACGTTTGTCCTCTGCTACGTGTGTCTGCTGTTACGTTTGTCCTCTGCTACGTGTGTCTGCTGTTACGTTTGTCCTCTGCTACGTGTGTCTGCTGTTACATTTGTCCTCTGCTACGTGTGTCTGCTGTTATGTTTGTCTGCTGTTACATTTGTCCTCTGCTACGTGTGTCTGCTGTTACATTTGTCCTCTGCTACGTGTGTCTGCTGTTACATTTGTCCTCTGCTACGTGTGTCTGCTGTTACGTTTGTCCTCTGCTACGTGTGTCTGCTGTTACGTTTGTCCTCTGCTACGTGTGTCTGCTGTTACGTTTGTCCTCTGCTACGTGTGTCTGCTGTTACGTTTGTCCTCTGTTACGTTTGTCCGCTGTTACGTTTGTCCTCTGCTACGTGTGTCTGCTGTTACGTTTGTCCTCTGCTACGTGTGTCTGCTGTTACGTTTGTCCTCTGCTACGTGTGTCTGCTGTTACGTTTGTCCTCTGCTACGTGTGTCTGCTGTTACGTTTGTCCTCTGTTACGTTTGCCCGCTGCCATATTATTGTTATATCCCCTAAGAACCTTAAGCAAAGACACTCTCAGCAGACGTGGCGGTGAAGATGTTGAAGCACTAGGCTAGCGTGGGGATTAGAACTGAGGTACTGTGGCTAGCTTCAAACATTCGGATTGCGTTTAGAAAGCAGGCTTGTTGACTGACTCCACCACAGCTTGTTATGGGAGCACAAACACAGGCTCTTGTTTCACCAGCCCTGATACCTGTGCCGTCACACCAGCCCTGATACCTGTGCCGTCACACCAGCCCAGGCCCGTCTCCCTGTTGATAAGAAGGCCAGCGCCTCGAGAAAACCTGCAAGTTTGTACGTCTCCATCACCGTACAGTTTGTATGCTGACATTTGACATGAAAGACTCAGAGAATGAATGACTGTTCCAATAATGTTACGGCATTGTCTGGCATGCACATACACACAACACACCCACACCACACAAAACAGTGAGTAGTGTGAGGTATCCTTCAACCAGGAAGTCACATGATCTTTGACGTCACGTGTATGTGTTGATATTCCTTTCATCTTGATGTTTCCCGTCCGTCACACAAAAGAGCCTCAAACGTAAACACACAACACACAAACACACAAACACACAACAGGTAATTGTGAGAAATAAAAATGAAGAAAAAGGGACCTCCTGTATTTTCTGGAAATAACCACTTGAGATTTGCTTGAAATCGGACTTACATAACTGTCTTGTTTACTTCGTTGTATCAGCCATCTTGTCGTTCTTCCTCCAACTGCCAGAAGTGCACCACAAACCACACAGCCTAAAACATAGTACAAGTCACAGATTATAACAAACCGCAAGCCCAAGTCACAGATTATAACAAACTACAAGGGGACCCAAAACAGAGAACAAACCCCAGTGTTTGTAGCAGAAGCCACATGACCTAAAACAGCAAAGACTGACGAAGTAAGACTTTAAAGTTATCACTTGCTAGATGTGATACATTCACATTCCAGCTTCTCTTCACTCTCGGAAGAAGAATCATCATGAATACGATACCCCGCCATCCCACACCACCCGCTGAGTCACCCACACACACAGAGACTGATACCCTCTTCTCACCTTTGTTTCTAACCCTGTACACAAATCACAGTACGACTGTTTTTCTGCGCCCCCCCCCCCCCCCCCCCACAACTAAAAGCCACCCCCAGACTGCTGGCAAGCAAAGACGAACTTTCCGCACACCACCACGACTAGAATGCCCGCTTTCGAGCCTCGTCTACCACTCGAGTAGATCCTTGTTCACCGGCCGCCACCCGCGATCTCTTATCTGTGGGCTGCTCGGGTATCCGAGAGAGCTTAGCTATACTCGACATGACGCGGGCCGGCACTCGGGGAGCTTTCAAGGGCCTACTTGAGCTGTGCAGAAAGCGTACCCGAGGTATACAGGAGAAACGGCACAGCTTGTTACCGTCAGCTTATTTTATTTTAATATTTTACATGGTCTCTAGGGACGTGACCCGTCGGTTGCCTGGTACGCCGGACTCGGGTCCATGCCAGTTCGTAAATATTTCATCTCCGACGAGCCCAGCATTAGAATCTTTTCTTGTTATATTTCCTTATGTTTGTTCCCCGTTTCCTGTTCAAATACGGCATTTTGTTGGCAGTTCCCTTCACGTGGAGGGGAACGCTGTAAAGTGTTTCATGGAATTCACAGTATGACTCCTGTGAACTGGGTGTGGAAAATGGGTTGTAGCACGTAGACCCAAGTCGTAAATACGCCAGTGGATAATATCCATGATCCAGGTTAGAGATACTGGAAGGTTCTCAGATAGGAACAGAGGACTGCGTCAAGAAGGCACTGCTGGTCACATCCACGTCGGGTCTTCTGTACTCAGGCAGTTTTATTACCAGATTTACCAGCAGAGTTTTTTAGTCCACATTTTCTCCGTGGTGGGGTGGACCTTGATAAGAAGCCGGTTTGATAAACACGCTACGGGAAATGAAGAAAGCCACTGGCTCACTTCTGTCAGATGTGACGTCTGTGTTGCATGATATTGCCCACTGCTACCCAAGAACAAGAAGTCGGGACAGCACCAACAACCCTGAGTGTAAAATAGTTAACGGGGATAAAGTTACGTGTAAGGTAAAAAGTATAGCCAGGCGAGTCAACATTGAAGTAATTTTAAGGCAGTTTATCATCATCATCATCAGGTGCCGTGCCGACTGGCGTTGGCTGTTGTGCTTCTCCAGAGTACCCGATCCTTCATGCAGGCCATCAGTTCAGTTGGTGATCTCCTCTCACACCATCCCGTCAGACTGTCCAGTATCATTTCTCTTGGTCTTCCTCTTGCTCTTCTTCCTTCTATTTTTCCTGTTGCCGTAATATTTTCAATGCCCCCTCTTCTCATTGCATGTCCTATGAAAGTACATTGTCTCTCTCTTATTTTTTGACAAGATTTTTTTTTGTCTCTCCAGCTCTTCTCATACATTCTTCATTAGTTATTTTTGTTGTCCAGGGGATTCGCAACATTCTTCTAATAAACCACATTTCTGCTGCTTCCAATGATTTTTGTGCAGTCCTGCCTGTTGTCCATGATTCACTTTCATATAACAAGATAGGTTCAATATAGCATTTTGGGACTCGTTTTCTAACATTCACTGATAAAGATGTGTTAGCTAATATATTTCTCATTCTCTGAAATGCAGTCTTTGCTTGGCCTATTCTGTTCCTAATTTCTGTTCTGCATTTCCCATCTGAAGTTATTACTGCTCCAAGGTATTTGAATTTCTGCACTTGCTTTAGAATAGTTCCGTTTAATTTTATACTGCATGTTGGTGGATTCTGTTTCTTAGATATAACCATAGTCTCTGTCTTTTTGATGTTCAAAGTAAGGCCTTTCTGTTCACTTTCTCTGGCGACTTTATCCAAGAGATTTTACAGGTCTTGTTGGTTTTCAGCTATCAGTACTGTGTCGTCAGCATACCGAAGGTTGTTAATATTGAAGGCAGTTTATACAAATTACGAATTGCTTGGTTATCGAGTCTCATGAAGACCAATCTTTACAGGAAAAGGATCGTTATCTTCAGTCAGGTTTAAGAGCAGCACGCTTACATTGTATGTGGACTAGAGACTAAATAACAGTTAAGACGGGATTAGCAACGGCTTTAGCGAAGATGGCACTCGGGATGAACCCAACGCGTGCTATTCCCGATGTCTTATTTCTTTAGACCAGGTTGTAAAACTGAGCAGTCGGTACATTGCGTTGAGGAAAGCTGTCTCCTAGAAAGAAATATCACTCTTCGCATATATGATCACTTATGTTAGATCTATATAAGGATATCATTGACTGAAAGAAGACAGCATCGTGTAGAAGTCAGCTTGGTAAACATAAAAAGTCACAGTGGAGACATGTGGAAAGAAATAGCAGAAACAGAAAGTGTCCCCGAACAGTTGAAAAACAACAGCAAACAAGACAGCTTTACTGGAAGTCTGCTGTAAGTGATAAAAAATCAATGTTTCTCAACATTTTCATGCGCGGGATCCCCTTCTTTGGGGTAAAATTTTCTTTGTGGCCAGTCCTCCAACCTGTTGCTATAGGAACCATTATTCGTGATTTGTAACATTGACTGTCATTGGAGGGGGTGGGGAGAAAGATAATTTAAGTTCAGAAAACTGCCATGAGCACAACATAATCAAGGCTCAATATGTACGTCTTAAAATTCACAAAAGTTTCTAATTGATTGCTATTCAAATATGAGAATGAGAAGCTGTATCCTGGAGTAAGCCAGATGGAGCAAGCCTACATTCATGGTCACCTGAAGTAAGCCAGATGAAGCAGGCCCACATTCATGGTCAGGAAAATGAAGCCAAAAATCCTGGAGATATTTCTGCGCTTCAGGTGCTAATCCCGGTCGATGTAATCTAAAGCAGGTCCGCACCGAATGTAAGATAGTTTAAGAGAATCAGAGTGCCAGTTGCTATGCTTTGTTAGAATCTCTCGTAATAAAGCCAAGCACAGTCGCCAACAGAGAGAATCAGTCAGCGGAAGAAATTCACCAGTGACTGGGTTTATGACCGGTCTAAAGGGAAAATAAGCTTGACGCAGGACTGCTGTGATGGAGACGGATAATCAGCAGCGCTAGCGATCTGGGAACCCAGGCATGGATGCCAAGTCACGCACGCCGTTGACTGGTTTTACGTCTACAGGACCGGGTGGTCCCTCTCGGACACATTTCCAGTGCTTTAAAACTTTAATGCTGGCGTGACTGGCTGCTCGGGAAGGCTGTTATCTCGCCGTCGGCTTTATTTTCTCCTCCGCGAAACGCCCCTATCGACCGAGGTGCGCTCGATATCTGGATGGGAAGTTGGCGCACATGTGTGCACTGGCTTCACTCAATCTTGGCCTCTTGTCAGCTCTGAGAGCCGCATGAACATGAAGGACATTTCAACAATAGAACACACCAGGGCCTCTACAATATTGCATAAACTTGAAAATTTGCTGGAGAGACTTGGTTGTGTGTGTGGTTTATGGTGGAAGAGGGGGGGGGGGGAGTGTTCACTCCGCAGCAAACCAAGAAACAAGAGTTAAAGGCCAGAGCTGGAAGATAACTTTCAAAATCTATACAAATAGAACTAAAAAAAAACCTATACAGGAAAGCACACCTGATAGCTCTATCACTACCTTGTCACGGGGGACAGCCAAGAAGCTGATGACTGTCTGGTCAATTACTTTACATACAAAGTTCCCTTAAGGGTGGTTCGTAATTGCGGTCTCTTCGGGGGGGGGGGGGGGGGGGGAATTATCTTCTAAAGCAGACGGCCGACCACACACAGCACAAGGATCATATCTCAACAAGGCAGACATTTCTGGTGACGTCACCATATTAATTGTATCAATTTCTGCTCTCCTAGTCTAGGCTTACTGGCCACGCTGTGTCCCACTTGGCCTAAGAAAACATGTACCTCGGAGTGCCTGCATCGCTAAACTATGTCCCACTTGGCCTAAGAAAACATGTACCTCGGAGTGCCTGCATCGCTAAACTATGTCCCACTTGGCCTAAGATAACATGTACCTCGGAGTGCCTGCATCGCTAAACTGTCCCACTTGGCCTATAAGAAAACATGTGCCTCGGAGTGCCTACATCGCTTGGCGCTCATGCCAACTTCATCAGTCACTTTCAGAATAGTTTCATCAAAATATTCAAAGTGTTCAGTGCGAAAATAAGACAAGGAAAAAGCAAAACATTTACGACAAATAGAACTACACATTAGAGATGGGCAGAATGATAACAGCAGGCATAACTGAACTATACATTAGAGATGGGCAGAATGATAACAGCAGGCATAACTGAACTATACATTAGAGATGGGCAGAATGATAACAGCAGGCATAACTTAACTATACATTAGAGATGGGCAGAATGATAACAGCAGGCATAACTGAAAACGACAGATAGTACCACCAGCGGGGGCAGACATTCATCGCCAGAAAACAGCCTGCCAAAGGGAGGGGGGGGAGATTTTGATACCTGAGAGTCAAGTCTGTTCTTATCCCCTTTTTCATGTCAAGTGATGTTTCCTCTTGACAGTCATAGATCCATACTTTTCAGGGTATAGAGAAGTTACATCTTGTAGGCGTATGCTTGGGGATGTTGATTAAACTACGAGAACTCGACGTTATCCGGGACCTTACAAACATCAAAACTCTGCAGTGTCTTGAAAAGTCTAATCTTGTTAGCTGGTATTATCAAGAGAGGGGAAAAAAAAGAAAAACAATGAAATCAAGGAAGTTATATTTGCTGAGATTTTGGGTTGTATTTTATAAATCTACTTTGTCAAGAATTATTCTGTAAGCTGAAAGTAAAAGGTTGTAAAGTAATTGACTAAGCGGATTACATCCATGATTTTCATTGGTTTTCTTTGTCTACTTCGGAGAAATTGGCTGGCTTCACAGAGACTGAAGACTGCAACACTTCTCTGGCCTTCTCAGGATCACAGAACACACCAGGACTGTAGCAGTTTTTTGTTTTGATGCTTCTTCGTGTCTGTCCTCAATACTTTCCTGTTTGTCAGTATTTAGAAGTTGTTTTTTTATCAGTGTCACTTTCTGAGTCTACTCTTTAGGATATTCTTTATACTATATTCACACACCCACCTACCCCACAGTCTCTGTTATTCTTATGATAACGTGGTTCTATGTGTGTGTGTGTGTGTGTGTAGTCACCAGAAAAGGAGGAAGGGAAGATGAGAAAGAGGAGCTAAAGCAGTGTTTCCCAGTGTGTGCACATACCCCACGGGGTGGGGTGGGGGGTAATTAGAATATATTTAGATTTGTTCGGAACTTGGCTGACTATTATGCTGCAGGGGAGGGGGGCGCATCAAATCTTCGAGACGTTGAGGTGAGGCATATGATCCCAAAAAGGTTGGGAAACACTGGGCTAAAGAGAAATATTTGAGGGTTTACTGATCCCATAAAATATACAGTGATGTTAGTATTGCCTGCACATCATACGCAGAAATTAAACAAGATTGAAAAGAACTGATGAAGGGTCTTGACCAGCTTCAAAAGAGGGTCGCTGTATATGTTTATATCAGGACAATAGTGGTTCTCCTGCTTTCAGTGTTTCGTGACATACAGGCTGAAGATCCCTGCACTAGGCGAGAGTTAGGTTCAGGCGCAAATATTTGGAGTAAAGCGGCCATATCATAAGTCAGGACACATTAATAAAATCAGTTTTTGAGGATAAAGTTGGAGGGAAGGCAGCAGAAAGATGAGAACCATTTATGTAAGATTGTCCAGTGTGAACGGGACACTGAGTGTTCTCGCTGACCGATCCAGTGTTCTATATCAAAGACCTTGTGCTGTCTTGATCTCAAGACAGGACCTGCCTAACGAAATGCCCGATATTACTTCAGGTTACCATACAAAGGCCTTAAAAAGTCATGTGACTAGTCGGCGCTGTTTGTGGTCAGGATCAAGACCTTTAATAGAAGGAAATATCTGTGGCAGCTGTTGTTCACTTAAGTCAGTCGACAGTGACAGACAATACGGGCTAGGGTTTCTTGGAAATAAAACATTTCTTAGTCAAGATTCATTGATAGTCCACTTGTAAGATTCATTGATAGTCCACTTGTAAGATTCATTGATAGTTCACTTGTAAGATTCATTGATAGTTCACTTGTAAGATTCATTGATAGTCCACTTGTAAGATTCATTGATAGTTCACTTGTAAGATTCATTGATAGTTCACTTGTAAGATTCATTGATAGTCCACTTGTAAGATTCATTGATAGTTCACTTGTAAGATTCATTGATAGTCCACTTGTAAGATTCATTGATAGTCCACTTGTAAGATTCATTGATAGTTCACTTGTAAGATTCATTGATAGTCCACTTGTAAGATTCATTGATAGTTCACTTGTAAGATTCATTGATAGTCCACTTGGAAGATACATTGATAGTTCACTTACCGTCTCCGCCAGATTATCAGAATAGTAATCTTCTCACAGTCTGTCGTGTTATGAAGGTGCAGTATTAGGTGAATCTTCTAAATGGTATGCTGAGTGAATGATCGGGCCGACCAGCTTGGCGATGGTCATAGAAATGTCGCTAGTCATTGTTTACAACCAGCTGCTGGATGTCTGAACAAGCTAGCTAAACAAGAGACCAGGGCGGGAGAGAGAAGGAGAGATGAGTCGTGAATTCTATAAATGAACATGGTAAAAACTGACAGACAGATAGGTCACCGTGAACCACGCTTGACACACAACACACACCAAATCATCGTAGCACACGTCAAAGACAGGTCGAATTATGCTAGACTAGCACACTTCACAAATCGAATTATCCCAGGGTATGCCACGCTAGCATACGTCACAGACAGTGCACAGATACCTCCCTCCCTCCTTCCTTCCTTCCACCTCCTAAAAAATCAAGCAGAAACTAATCTATGGAGTCGGTATGTCAAACTGTTACGCCCCCGAAGCTTTTTTTTTTTTGGTCTCTTCTCTCCGACATTTTCACAAATATCAGCCGCGTGTGTTCAGCGGAAAGAAGAATTTTATTGTGGACAAGGTGGCACGGGACATTTGGTCATCATCATCAAAACATACATCACCAGGACATTCATTATATTTACTTGATTCAGATTCGCGAGGCACCAAACTTTCCTAAATACAAGTGAAATAAAATATTCAGTATTCACTGTGTTTACACATTTCCTAGATTAATTTTTATTTTTTAAAAACATGGGGTTTATATTAAAAACTAAAGAAGATATCAGATTACGACCAAATAGAACAAGTCTGAGATTACACTCTGTTTATGCCCTATGAACAACAGGGTCGGTTTTCAGCTTCTGATTCTCTGAGGTTTTGTGGACTGTTTTCTTCTAAAGTAGATTTTCCTCAGGTAGACTAGTCCAATTTATTAAAACAAAATGAATCATATGATAATTCACATGCTAATATCTGTTTTTTTTTTATTATTCACTGTTTACTTTTACACACACATACACACAGTCGAAAAAGAATGATATTGGCGGGCCGCATAGTCCCACAGGCCAAGTATTTGAGTGTCTTGCTGTAGTCGGACAGAACAATACCTGGCCGCTCGCACCATGTGGTTAGCAACCACGACCTCCCCGACGCTAACACTAAATAATCCTGTCTCGAGCTAGTCCGTACAAACACCAGGTCTCGCCTGTATCTTTTGTCCCTCCTGGTCCAGATCGTTAAAAGGGGAAAAGGATAAGGGGGTCGATATCTATAGGGCAGAATCAATACTCAAATAATCGAGCAGAGGCCAAGGTGTACTGCTCCATTATTTATTCTTATTAGACTGGGGATGGATCTGGCGGAGAAGACAGAAACAGGGCGATTAAGTCCCAGCGGGAACAGCCCACCCCGTGCGACATGTAGCCACGTTTGTCAGGTGTTTTACGTTAGAAGGAAAGAGGTATTTGCTAGCACACCAGGGCGACGTCATGCCTCAAACCCGCCAAGTGTGACTGGTCCAAATTCTTATCAGTCTCTACCAACGCGGGGGCGTGTTTCTGGCGCAAGTCTCCGGGCCCCGAGGTGCTTTCCCTCCCCTTACCCTCCTTCTATAGCCAGCTCTCCCACCACGAGTGCCTGCCTCGCAGCGAGTCGATCGATAAGCGAGGGAAAGCCTCCGAGTTGCCTGTACGGCGATAACGAATCTCACGACCAGACCTGCCAGCTGTGAATTAAAGGGGCTCCGAGCTGTCGCCAGGATTTAAGACGCCGCGCGAGAATTGCCGGCGCAAGTGCTTGCTGTAGATCTACAACTGAGAGTCACTATATAGCCTCGGCGATTTCTGTTCTTAGCAGACAGCATAGTTCCTAGGAGAGCTTGATTGCTGAATAAATCAGAGTGGCTGGTATTTATTTGTTTTTATACTTTTTTTTTTTGAAAGAAGAGAGGGATGTTAAGTTAATGTTTTTATTTTTAAAAATATTTTCATTTTTAAACGGTCTTCTTTGTTGGCCATTACTGTTTCCTTGATTTCTCTTTATCAGAGTTGGTAACCAAAAATATAACAACATTCAGTAGGGATAATAAAACAGGGACAACTTTATAATGTCATTTTAGCAAATGGAAGTGTAACGAATAACTCAGATATTTAAAAGTAAAAACTAGTTGTAATAGTAGTTGCACATTTGCAGTTCTCCCTGACAGTACGAATACTTCTAACGGCTGATTTAACAAGGTATTCCGAACAGTGTAAACTAAAAATGTGCAAAATATGGAAAACACACAAATGTATCTAGTGTGACTTTTGCGAAGAACGGAAGGGGCCGCCGTACTGTATTTTGTAAGAAAATAGGTCCACTGGTTCTTATCTACCTCAGACAGCACTGGTTCTTATCTACCTCAGACAGCACTGGTTCTTATCTACCTCAGACAGCACTGGTTCTTATCTACCTCAGACAGCACTGATTCTTGTCTACCTCAGACAGCACTGAGTCTTGTCTACCTCAGACAATTCTCGATTCAGATTCTTGTCTTGCATGTCAGTATTACGGCTTATTTTTGTCAGCTTTCATGGAAACATATTTTGCTGACCTATTTCTCCTGTGACTGATTCTATCAATATTTGATTAGCATAATCGATCACAGTAACAAGAAAACAGGTTTTGTGGTTCACGCTCTAGTAACCTCCTTCCTACTCCTCGTCTCTTGAATCGTGATGAAATAGATGCAGAACTTGAGACAAAACAAAAACAAAAAGGAAAGAAAAACGCAGATTGTGAATTAGAGAAAATGTTCAAAGATAGTAAAAAAGAGTATTTGAAAGACTCGACTCTGATCTTCTCTCCTAGCAGCAAGAGTAGAATATGTCTGGAAAAAATACACTTTTCTTGATGACAGAAAATCTGGACATTACCTCATTTCCACAGAATGATTCTTGGAAACGGGAATCTCGCAGCAGCCAGGCAGTTGTCACAGTGGATGTTGAAGTAGACCTATCTCACCATCCCTGTGCCAAAATTAAACACAGCTCTCAAAGGACCCAACTGGTGGCCATGTTTTAGTCAACGATTTTCTCCACAAACTATTTCTTGTCATGTTCGCTTCTACCACCAAGACAGCCCTGTGATCCTACTGAATTTACTCCTGTGGTCCTCGATAGGTCCCGTGGTCCTCTTGTGGTCCCCGGGAGCCCCACAAGAGACCCCTGCATAGAGGTTCAGAGTATCGCAGGGCTTGGGTTTGTATTCTCGGTGGGTCGCAGAAGCGGGGGTGCGTGATGCTGTGGTTTTCTTTACACCAGTTTAATCTAGAGTTGAACTTTCTCACCGGAAAACCTCGACGTGTTTTAGGATACCCTGTATCCCCGCCGGGTGAGAGGTGGTTGGCCCATCCAATGCATTGTTGGACTTTCTCACCGGAAAACCTCAGCGTGATTAAGATACGCAAACATCCCCGCCGGGTGAGAGGTGGTTGCCTGTCTACACCGCACTGGTCCAGTGTCACCGACTTCAGCATTTTGTGATCGTGGCCGCTACCCTTCCTAGTTGTAACCAGGACAGAGCTTTTGTCCAGGAGGACGAATCCTCGCCGCTAGTGACTTCTACCCCTGGATTGAGCCGGTTCAGGCATATTATCCCAGTATGTGCGTGTTTAGGACGTGACCGACCTCTAGAGCGGATGTACCGTGACATAAGTAATCATCAAGTTTAACGCCTGGGTTAAGCTGGGTTAGGCATATTTCACCAGTATGGACGTATATCGGACGTGGCCGGCCTCTAGAGCAGAGGTGCTGTGGTATGAGTAGCTCTCGCCTCGAGACTACTGGACATACCGATTAAATTTAACTTTATCCATCACCTTTTCACAGTGGCGGCGGCCGGCAACCCTAAGTTCTTTTTCGCATTTTCTTTATTGGCCGGGAGGAGTTTCACTCCACGAGCGGCATCCGAAGAATCTCGCCGGCAGTGTCCAGCTGCTACCAAACAGTAATCAACTTCGTATTCCATTCAGTCCGCTTCCAAGTCGATGTTTTTTCCCCTGTCGTTGTCCCTTCCACGTCTTGCTCTTTCAGGTTGTTTTTTCTCGTCTCCTAGTTCCCTGCGTCTCTAAGTGTATATTCTCTAAGTCGTTTCGCCACTATCAACTCTGTTTTCTTCTATTTGACTATTTTGTGCTCACTTTTGTTGAATTTCCGTCTAATTGGTTTGTCCTGTGCATTTCATGTGCACTTTCCTCGGTTATAGTGTCACAGTCGTGACTGCATCTCGTAAGTTAAGTAAAGATAGCCTCAGTCTTATGTACATATTAACAATCATATGAGACCCATTGTACCATTTTGCTACCTACCATCAGGATCACCATTTTTTTGTTTGTTTGTTTGTTTTACGAAAGAAAAGCTCGGTTCGTCTGCACTGGAAAATGAGAATGAGATTATAGCCAAATGCTTAATGCGCTGTGTTTCGTCCTGAGTCCTAATTTTCTGGGATACTGCAGGCTACAAGCCCTTGTACAGAAACTGAATGGATATTCCAGACTACAAGTCCGTGTACAGAAACTGAAGGGATATTCCAGACTACAAGTCCGTGTACAGAAACTGAAGGGATATTCCAGAATACAAGTCCGTATACAGAAACTGAAGGGATATTCCAGACTACAAGTCCGTGTACAGAAACTGAAGGGATATTCCAGACTACAAGTCCGTGTACAGAAACTGAAGGGATATTCCAGACTACAAGTCCGTGTACAGAAACTGAAGGGATATTCCAGACTACAAGTCCGTGTACAGAAACTGAAGGGATATTCCAGACTACAAGTCCGTGTACAGAAACTGAAGGGATATTCAAGTCCGTGTACAGAAACTGAAGAATCGATTGTACATGTGCCATCATTGCTGTTACAACTGCAGAAATATGTCCTGCAACCTTCCACTCAGTACAGATGTTTAAGAGCATATATATATATATTCAGAACTAGTGAATGAATTTAGTAATAAAATATAACCATTCTTCTATCACTTTACCCAGGGTAGCTGTAAAATTCCTTGACTCGAGAAGTCAACACACAGAGGCAGTAAACTTGCTCTTGGCTGCGTAATATGTAGTTAATTTGAGCATTCATGCGCCTGTCGGAGAGTTTTTTAAAAAAAGGAGGGGGAGACGATGAGTATTTCTTGTTAAATTCTGGAAACAAATAACGAGTTGAAAGTCTGCGTGTGTTGCCCTAAAGGAATCGGAATTTTCAGATGGATTATTTGGGCAGAGAATTAGAGGAGCCGATAGTTTGTAAATAAAGCAAAACTGAAATGGTCACGATCTACCGTCCCATAAATCCGGGATGGTATCTTTTGACTATCATACGTGTCTGTTAAGAGAAACTGGCTGCTCCCATGCCAGTGGTGGGGGAGACATTCTCTATTCAAGGTAAACTTTTTGTCTCTCAGCGTCTCCCACAGTGAGGATATAATTTCTGTTGCATGTGGCACTTGATGAATATGTTACGTGTCCCATGTGATGGGGAGATACCTGCGGCGTGTCCCAAGTGGCCGGCTTGATCCCTGCTGCAGTCCCAAATTGGGGATAGAATATTCCTCACTAAGCTGTTCTGTTTTACGCCCCCTGGCAGCCCTGCTGTTTAGATGTCACTTCTGGCGTTGGTCGTCACGTTCTGCCAAACATCAGTCGACAGCGCCACAGCGCAGACAACAAGCTAATCTTTGTGATTGGAGCGCGTTCAGTCCCATCACTCGACCACCAGATCATTCAGTCCCCGGTCTCGCTGTCTGTTTGGGTAAACAAACTCGTCTGTTTGTACTGCGCAACTGTTCCGCTCTTCCGGCACTAAGAAATGTGAACCCTGTACAGTCCAGAAAGAACTGTGTTACCCACTTGTATGTGGTTGGGGGGGGGGGGGGTAGCAACGTCTTTCATATCCCTTGTCCGACGTTGGATTAATACATGTATGTGGGTTAGCGTGGCAAGAACTTGGCATCCTTCTTCGTCTCTGTTTCCTATCTCAACATTGGCTTGCCCCAGATATAACTGCCCACATGTACGAGGCGGAATTTTTTGAGGGAGCTCGGTCATGATCTGAGATCAAATCTCTCTACTCTCTCTCTCTCTCTACTCTCTCTCTCTCTCTACCTCTCTACTCTCTCTCTCTCTCTCTCTCTACTCTCTCTCTCAGGCCCATAGCAATCAGGCGTTGGTCGTCTTTGATTTCAACAATCTATCTGTAAGACTGTGGCGCTCTTTTAGTCCGTCAAGTATCTCGTTTATGCGTCTTCCTCTGTCTCCTTTTCCGTCTAAGTTTTCCTGTTGTCTCTGGGTGCTCCAGTTTGCCTCTTCTCAGAACATGTCCTACAAATCTGTACTGTCGTGTTTTGAGTTTTGCCATAATTTGTCTCTTCCCAGCCTCCGTTAGAAGCTCTTCATGTGTTTTCTTGGCTGTCCGTGCTATTCTCACCAGTCTTCTTTCCACACACGTCTCCGCTGTCTCCAGTAGAGCTTGAGTGCTCTTAGTTACTGCCCCTGCTTGGCATTCATATAACAACATGGTTTCCATGTAACACTGAATAACTTTCTTTCTGATATTCATCGACAGAACTTTATTGTACAGTATGTTTTTCATTTTCATAAATACTGACTTCGTCTGCCCTATTCCGCTCCTTATTCGGGTTTCGCATCTTCTGTTTTGTGTTATTATTGGGCCAAAATTTTGAATGTGTCCGCTTGCTTGAATTCCGTGCCTTTTATTTTGTTACATTGTGCTGGTGTTTCTTTCTAGGATACGACATTTGTCTTCTGTTTCTATTTATACTAAGTCCTTTCTCCTCACTTTTTGTTTCTACGATTTCTCTAGCAAGGCTTGTAGTTCGTGTTGTCCACATATCTTAGATTGTTTAGGTTGTATCCTCCAACTGCTATCCCAGCCGTGTCTTCGGTGTGTCTCATTATCCTTTAGCTATAAAGGGAGAAGAAGTTAGAGGATAAAACCCATCCTGCCGTCTCCTAGAGTTCACCTGGTGTTACCTGAGATGAAATGGTCAGAATTTAAAAAAAAATTAAAAGTAATTGATTGGCCAGTCTCTGAACAGCCTGCTAGATGCTAGAACTCGAGCAATGAAAGGTAGCCAGTCACCGCAGCAGCAGATGATTTGTGACATCAGTGGCCGAAGATTTAAACATCATCAGGGAAATAAGACAATTTTATCTCAGTCGCATCATTCAGTGAAGCCACTGACAGCAATTATTGAGAAAAGACGCTGGCGATGGTTGGGACATTTGCTCCGAATGACTGACAGCTTACTACCAAAAATAGCACTACGATGGACACCACAGGGGAACAGACCAAAAGAGACATGGAGAAGAACAACAGCCAGGGTGTTGAGCAACAGAGTGCTCACCTGGGCAAGAGCGGGGAAAAAAAAAGGCAAAGGACAGGCGTTTATGGAAAACCCTTGCGGAAGCACAGTGTGCCGTGAGCACTAAAGGTTCAGAGAGAGAGAGAGGAGGAGGAGATCATTCAAGATAGTATTTTCTCTCAGTTTACAGAGCAGCGTGTCATGTGTTAAGCTTTGATGTTTGAACCAGTGTATGGAAGTAATGGATTAACCTTGCATGTGGTGTATTGAGTGAATCCGTGAACGTCTGTCAGACTTGAGTTTGAGTTAACTTGATGATTTATGTGCTGATCTTGATGTCTCACAAGTTTTTAATGTTATCTGCAGCTGTGTAAGTCCGAGTGATGCATATACATACACACACGACATCAGTGTTGCTGTGTGAGATGTAAACAACGGATTCATAAACAGTAATTCTGCCTTAGACATTTGTTTCCTCGGTTGGTACGCCGAGAAGCAGGAAGAAGGCTAGATTTAGGTCTTCAACAATTACCAGCTTCAATCAGTTCTAGCTCTCTAACTCAACAATTACCAGCTTCAAGCAGTTCTAGCTCTCTAACTCAACAATTACCAGCTTCAAGCAGTTCTAGCTCTCTAACTCACCAATTACCAGCTTCAATCAGTTCTAGCTCTCTAACTCAACAATTACCAGCTTCAAGCAGTTCTAGCTCTCTAACTCAACAATTACCAGCTTCAAGCAGTTCTAGCTCTCTAACTCACCAATTACCAGCTTCAATCAATTCTAGCTCTCTAACTCACCAATTACCAGCTTCAATCAATTCTAGCTCTCTAACTCACCAATTACCAGCTTCAATTAGTTCTAGCTCTCTAACTCACCAATTACCAGCTTCAATCAATTCTAGCTCTCTAACTCACCAATTACCAGCTTCAATCAGTTCTAGCTCTCTAACTCACCAATTACCAGCTTCAATCAATTCTAGCTCTCTAACTCACCAATTACCAGCTTCAATCAATTCTAGCTCTCTAACTCACCAATTACCAGCTTCAATCAGTTCTAGCTCTCTAACTCACCAATTACCAGCTTCAATCAATTCTAGCTCTCTAACTCAACAATTACCAGCTTCCAGCAGCTCTCTAACTCACCAATTACCAGCTTCAAGCAGTTCTAGCTCTCTAACTCACCAATTACCAGCTTCAAGCAGTTCTAGCTCTCTAACTCCAACCATATCAAATTATTAGTGTAGTGGAACCTCATCCACATCAGGATATGGTCAAGCAGACATAGTTATAGAGAAAAGATCTTGACAAGAACACCACCACAGAGACATAGTTATGAAGAAAGGATCTTGACAAGAACACCACCACAGAGACATAGTTATGGAGAAAGGATCTTGACAAGAACACCACCACAGAGACATAGTTATGAAGAAAGGATCTTGACAAGAACACCACCACAGAGACATAGTTATGAAGAAAGGATCTTGACAAGAACACCACCACAGAGACATAGTTATGAAGAAAGGATCTTGACAAGAACACCACCACAGAGACATAGTTATGAAGAAAGGATCTTGACAAGAACACCACCACAGAGACATAGTTATGAAGAAAGGATCTTGACAAGAACACCTAGACGTAACCATGGATACACTTAAGCAAGTCTGTGAAAGAGACACAAGCGAGAACTGGATGAACGTAGGAGCCAGGAGAAAGCCATGACAGCCATTTTCTTTTTCAACCGCCGCTGAAGTTGGTAAAGCTCCAGACACCAGGCGGTTCTGTCACTTCAGCCTTGGTCACTTGGGAGGATCGATGTTCTCCCAGGGGTCTGCTTCTTAGTTGCAATGCAGGAAGCTGGAAAGACACAGTAATCAATTTCCACTTAATAATGTTGAAGACGCTGAAGTTTTCCCAAATTTACGACCAGTATTATTCAGAGACAAGGTTGTCATAGTCAGGACTAATTTACTCATCGTCCACTTGACAAAGCAGTTTAACATTTTTGGGTAAACGGGGTTAAGAATGTCAACATTTGTTGGCAAAGTTGTCTTAAACGCCTGATTAGAGAGTGTCTTATCGTGCTTTCATGGCGTCTTGCTCGCAGACCTGTGTCACTCTGTCAACTGCTGGCACCAGCTTATGTGGGACAAAGCTGTGAACAGTTCAGATTATCTCAGCTGTGAACAGCTCAGATTATCTCAGCCATGCTCGAGATAACCGCGAAGATCGAAGTAACCTTTCCGATGCAGATTAAGGTCAGAGAAGAAGCCGCCATTGTTTTCTGCTTCCCCTGGTAGCTGGGGGGCTAGCATGTTCACGTAGTGTGTGCCTGCACGCTTTCCCGGGGCGTTGCGTGTTAAGTTTGCAATCTCTCAGTGATTATTGGGCGGATCTGTATGTGATTTCCGCGACGCGTGGGGGTGAGATAAGAACTAGTCATTTATCTCACTCCATCTACTTCAGTCTTCAGTGTTGCTGGGATAGTTGCCAGTTATTCACTGCACAAGATAAAAGCTTACTGACGTGGACGTTAATGATGTTCATTATATATATTTCATTATATTTTTTTTTGGGGGGGGGGGGGTAAAAAATGGCAGTAAAAGAAATGTAGATATACTTTTTTTTCTTGCAATTTAGCATGGTCACAAAAAAAAAACTGTTTAAAATGTATTAGATGCTTAACAACAGAACCCAGCATCAAACTACACTCACCTCTCCATCAAACATTGAAGAGCTCTTCTGTCAACACTTCTTCAGAATTTAATCATGTATACGTTTAGAATGAACATGACAATATTTTGTTTTCTTAAATTTAATCCCGTACAAGTTTAGAATGAGCAAAACAATTTTACAAACAAAACAAAACAAAAAGTATTTCCTGGAAAAATATTTGACAGAAGAAGGACTGTCCTTGTGTGTCTGGGCATAGCACTGAGAGAGAGGCAAGAGTTCTGTTGCCAGCGAACGACCAGATTTCCAGGCACTGAGGCCAGGTTTACTTATTCTTCTCAATTTATTGAAGTTCAAGCGATGCCTTTTTCTTCATAAACTCTGGCCTGGCTGTGTTCAGTTTGGAAGCAAAGATGGCCGTGTTGGAAGAGGGGCGCAGTGGCTAGGGTGAGATGCTGTAGTTGGTCAAGATATTACTGTGTCCAGGCACCGTACCTGATCACTGCATCTGTGTACACATACGATACTTCATTCTTACCGTCAGAGTGGGTGTCAGTATACATGTACACATACGATACTTCATTCTTCCTGTCAGAGTGGGTGTCAGTATCCATGTACACATACGATACTTCATTCTTCCTGTCAGAGCGGGTGTCAGTATCCATGTACACATACGATACTTCATTCTTCCTGTCAGAGCGGGTGTCAGTATCCATGTACACATACGATACTTCATTCTTCCTGTCAGAGCGGGTGTCAGTATTCATGTACACATACGATACTTCATTCTTCCTGTCAGAGTGGGTGTCAGTATCCATGTACACATACGATACTTCAGTCTTACCGTCAGAGTGGGTACATATGCTTCTCTTTCACTTCGTGACAGAGCTTACTAACAGAATCTTTCCCCTAGATTCCGCTCCAAGAAAGTATTAAGGCCACCATAGCCCACTTCTAATCCTGGCCTATCCTAGTCTTTTAAGATAATCACTGCACGTCAGCATCTCATGGAAACAACATTTTGGAGGCGGTCTTTTTGTCTAGAAAGTGTAGCCACTTTTTATGTAGAGAAATGGCAAGAAAAGATGGGCCGCGGGAAGATCTTGTCTGGAGTACGTTTCTACATAGGCGTCTGAGTAGCGAAGTGGTTTGTGCACTAGTTTCTCATGGGGTTCGAATCTAGGTGACGGCGCTCCAATTACCCAGCTGTAGAAATGGGTACCCGACTGCTTGTGGAGCTGGGAAGGAAAGGTGGCCAGGCGTGGTGCTGACCTCATTACCTTCTAGTGTGCTGACAGGCCAAGGAAAATATGGCCACTAACCCTATATCTTTATGTGCCTCTTTGCCTTGCCTTGCCTTTTTTAAAATATACATTTGTAAGTGACGAAGAAATGAGGGGATATGCCATTTCCAACAGGGTAAATAATGTTCCGTCTGTTAATGTACTCGTCATTGTGTAAATAAATGATCTAAACTAGATACTGTACGTAATTGGTATATGATAAAAGAGCACGTACATCGTAAATGATAAAAGACAAAAGAGTAGTAACAGATCATAAGCACCATGTGTGTCTTTTTTTTTCTCCCACGTCTGGATTATAACAGACGCATCTTTTAGGATACTTTCCTCTTTGTTGTTGATACTTTCCTGATGCCGATGGTCTGTCTGTCCGTCCGTCCGTCTATCTGTCTGTCTGTCTGTCTGTGCTTTCATGTTCCCAGTTTACCTGTGTGGTACAGATCATGTAGGCAACTTACTCCTTCATTTATTAATGTTATAAATCTCATAGTACAAGCTGTTTCCTCTGTTTTTTTCCTTTGTTAACTCCACACAGAAGAGTTCTCCAAATATCATGGGCACAAAAAAGAACAAATATATCTATACTACAAGAACTTAATATTGAAGAAGGCTGGCTAGTAAAAAGGATTAAAGAGAGAAAACTTAAATTTTTTGGACACATTAAACGTCATGACAATCTAGAGAAGACCGTCTTGGAAGGGTACATATTGAGAAAAAGAAAGAGAGGAAGACCAAGGTGAAGATGGCTGCAAGACATCGTTGACGATCTGCAAGTGGATGCATCAGAAGCAGGCCATCTTGCTCACAACCAAGAGGCCCACAGGAAAGCTGTAAGGGAGGCAAAGTTCCGCAAGGGACATAACAATGAATGAATGAACTCAATAGTCTACGACTGATTTGTTCGATTTTATGTTTCCGCTTAAGAAAAGAAACTTAGCATTTTCAAAGGCGATGCTAGGCGGCCGATTAGTTTATAAGGTGTCCTTTAGTGGCTTGTCTTGTAGCTCTTCATACTGGAGTCCGAGGTTTGAGTCTCATATATTTCTTTGCCTTTTATTCCCCCAGACACCCTAGTATGAAGATTGTCTGCTACGCTCTCACTTCTCTACCCCCCACCCACCACAACATAGAACACTGAATCAGAACAAACCCAGACACCATGTTCGTCATGTTTGTTGTTCACAGAAAATCATGGCCAGGATGTGAACTTCTCCAGGCTGTGTACAGCAAGATGGCTCCACTCCCACTCTCCCGAGTATTTGTTCACTACGACTGGGTCTGTCTCATGTAGATGTTGGCTGGGCCTCATGTCCATATCCGTCACTCCCATGTGGATGTTGGTCGTTGTCATGTGGATGTTGGTTGTTGTCATGTGGATGTTGGTTGTTGTCGTGTGGATGTTGGTTGTTGTCATGTGGATGTTGGTTGTTGTCATGTAAATGTTGGTCGTTGTCGTGTGGATGTTGGTCGTTGTAATGTAGATGTTGGTCGTTGTCCTGTGGATGTTGGTCGTTGTCATGTAGATGTTGGTCGTTGTCCTGCGAGTGAAACAAAGACTAAATGATCAGCAAATCATAAGATGTCATGTGTTGTCATTTCTGTTAAAGCAAACAAGGATTATATTTTAGGTTACGTGTTTATATTTTCTGGTTTATTTCTTCCCTGTTCTTCTGTTTATTTCTTCCCTGTTCTTCTGTTTATTTCTTCCCTCTTCTTCTGTTTATTTCTTCCCTGTTCTTCTGTTTATTTCTTCCCTGTTCTTCTGTTTATTTCTTCCCTGTTCTTCTGTTTATTTCTTCCCTCTTCTTCTGTTTATTTCTTCCCTCTTCTTCTGTTTATTTCTTCCCTGTTCTTCTGTTTATTTCTTCCCTCTTCTTCTGCTTATTTCTTCCCTGTTCTTCTGTTTATTTCTTCCCAGTTCTTCTGTTTATTTCTTCCCTGTTCTTCTGTTTATTTCTTCCCTGTTCTTCTGTTTATTTCTTCCCTGTTCTTCTGTTTATTTCTTCCCAGTTCTTCTGTTTATTTCTTCCCTCTTCTTCTCTTTGACGCGTTTTCCTGTTAATTAAACAAGCAAAAGGTAAAAAAAAAAGTCGCCCGGGGGGGGGGGGGTGTCCACATAGCGGTCACAGCTTCGTCAACTTCCGGTTTATCTCCGCCAGAGGGCGGTCTGCGGACTGTCAGGTCGTGCTGGTAAACAGCTTCCCGGGGATTATCCCCACGTTTTGGCGGGAAGGTACGTGCGTGTGGCGGGTACGGCCGGAGGGAGGGGGGGGCAGTGTGTTATTTCTTCGTGTTTTGCTTCAGGGATGTCAGCGTGGGCACCAGCCACAGTGTAAATCTCTTCCCCATTCCTCCTCCCCTTTTTTTCATCCTCATCTTTCTCTCTCTTCCCCCTCCCCCTTCCGTCTTTTCTTTTTTCCACTCCACATTTTGTTTTACTTCAGCGTTCACACATTTGTTGTTTTTTTTTGTACCAGCCGTGCCAAGCAGAGGCTTCGAACAGGAAGGAGAAGGATAGGTGGAGGAGAGGAGAGCAAGAAGTAACGGAGGAGCTGTTTTAAAAATGGAGAGAGTGAGAGAGAATGAAAAAAAAAAAGCACACAAGAGAAGCCCCTGAAATCCCTGGGAGGCAAAAACCCGCCAGGATCTGTCACGTGCGAGGTGTCTCCACCCCCACCCCCAGCCTCCCTTGACTGGCGGGACCGAGCAGACGTGAGGCGGACGATGTGGAGGGCCAGGCAGACGAACAGACATCACGGTCCACCAGGATAAATGTGGACATTTTGTGGGCCGCGTTTTCAGAGTGCGTTCAATATTTCCTGTTTACCCGTACGGAACAGACCAGAAAAGAAACGTTTCTACTCCTTTCATCCATCTTTCTGGATCGTTTATTATTCAAACCAGGGCACCCACTTTGGAGAGGGCACCCACTTTGTAGAGCTACTCGTGAAACAGTGGCGGGTTTGTTGTAGATTGCCCCCCCCCCTCCTCCCTTACGTGTCAAAGTTCGTGCCATGCCCTCGTGACCATCTACAGCGCTGAGTCTATAGAGCACAGGGCGGGGGCAGCGAGGGCCCTCGTTAACCCGGGCTCGGATACGAAAAGTTGGTTTCTAGACGTACCCTCATCAATGTCATCAGATGCCATGCCGGCAGGGGTTAGTGGTCACGTGTCATCAGATGCCATGCCGGCAGGGCTTAGTGGTCACGTGTCTACAGAGACCTCTGCGCTTGATATTTTCCATTAGCTGCTGCTGACTTTATCTCGACATTGCCGTACGTTGTCAGTGATTTTTTTGTTTCTCTTGGTCTTCTCCTGATCCTGCTCCCATTTTAACTTTCCCGTTGTATGATATTTTCCGGCCCTCCCCTTCTTATTATATGTCCAGGGAATAACTGCCGTTTTCTTACGAATTTAAGTAGGATCCTTTCTACGCCTGTTCTTCTTAGACATTCCCTGTCTGTCATCTTAGCTGTCCGTCTTTCCTCTTAACATTCTTGTAAGAAACCACGTCTCTGTTGCCTCTCCATTGATCTGTTCATGGTTCACCTCATACAGTAGGACGGACTCAGTGTAGCAGTTTAGAACTGTTTTTTCTGATGTTCAGTGACATGGAAGCATCCCACGTGGTGTTTCTCAGTTTTTGTGAAAGCTGTTTCGGCTTGGCATATTCTTGCTTTCACAGATGTCTGTACGATCTGATGGCAGATCTTGTGCTCAGACATGATGTGGTTGTCTGAATGAATATTGTCAGCAAGTCTGTAGGCAGTTTTCCTTATCCTGTACATATAATCCTGCAACGCTGGTAAATAATGACCAAAATCAGTTTCTTGATTTTCTTGAAAAGGGGAGGGGTGAGTTGTTACAGAAGAGGGAAGGAGTGATGTGGAGAGTATTTGGAAGACTTTGCGTTGTCTCATACTTAAGTCAAAATAATCCTACCACAGACAGTTTGTAGACTATAGTATCCTTTCACCAGGGGCGCTGCTTGCAGATTATATGAGTTGTGGAGAGGAAGTCCTATTGGGCGTCAGGCAGTAGATGAAGCAGAGATCTGGCTGTAACTGACGGGCTAATGACTGTGATCACAGCGTCAGGGCTGGGGCCATGTCCGAGTTCGCTCTGTCTGCACGCCGAGTACAAAGATGAGCACACACACGTGGATAGGTCCAGCCACTTTTACGTAGAAGAGAGCGTACGGATCATTGGGGGGGGGGGGTGTCGGGTCAAAGTAAAGTCACGATATCACAGTGAGGGTTAAGTTACGGTATGTGTAACTTTGAGTTGGTAACATGGAAGCTCCTCTGCTTTTCTATTGGCTGTTTTAGAATCGGGGTAACTAAAGAATTCCCTGTCATGCCTTGTTAGATCTTCACTTTCATCCCGGGAGTCTACTTTTATTTGTATTTTTATTCTCCCTTGTATACTTCTCCATTGTATACATATTCTCCTTTGTATAGTTATTCTCCATTGTATACTTACTCTCCCCTGTATACTTATTCTCCCGTATATATTTATTCTCCTTTGTATACTTATTCTCCCTTTCTCCATCATATTCTTATTCTTGCGTTTATTCTCCTCGTTGGTATCCTCGTTCCTTCTGTGTATTCCACTGGAAATTTGGGAAAGAAGTAGCAACATTTGATACAGCACTTTAGTTTAAGCTACACCTGGCATAACTTGACTTAATTGTTGAACACTGGAGCTGAGAGTGAACATGACTTTCGTTCATTTCTATTTTCCAGAAAAAAAAGGGATTAACCAAAAAAAAAATTCAGCTGCTTAATTTACATGCCCGTAACCCCACAAATACGGTATAATATATACAGTAGGTTAGTAAAGAACTAGTTCTGTTCAAGTTCTCTCTCTGCACTGACGCTGTCTTGTTCTGTCAAGACACTGACGTGTTTGGACGCTGCGATGGCGGTGAACATTTTTTGCTTTAATTTGTGAACTTGGCGGTTTCTTTTACAGGCTTATTCAGACAGCTTTCGTCAAGTACAGTTGTTTTAAAACTCATTTAACAGGATATAAAACTTTCCACTAAAGGGACTGGTCAGCCTTCATCAACATCCATGACGGACCCTTGCCATCTCTCTCTTCCCCTCCCGCCCCCCTCCCCCAAACAATCCAGTCTCTACTTCCGCTAACAGTCTTCAGAGACGCCACAAAAGCCATGTAACTTCCGGTCTCAGGAAGCATAAATGGATCGATGGGCTTCCATGCCAGGCGCTGTAATACATCCCCAGGGGCGCTTCCAGGCCAGATCTGTGTGGGGCATCGATCGAAAAGAGAAGCCAAAAACACCAAAATTTCCCCCATCTTCTCCCTGCCCCACCCCCCACACAAGGCTGCGGGTACAGTTGAATGAGTATATGTTTAACCTTACCTGTGTTCCAGGTAATCAGCTTTTTTGCTTCCGAAGACAGGTTATAAGTGTTACCTAGAAACTATTCGTGTGTTACCAGCAAGTTAGGGTTTCTATTTGTGTTGTTTAATTTTAGTTCCTTGTTCCACGTCAGTGTTGTTTTATTTCCATATTCCACGTTGGTGTTGTTTAGTTTCACTTCCCTGTTTCACATTGATGTTGTTTAGTTTCAGTTCCTTGTTCCACGTTGATGCTGTTTAGTTATGGTCAGTGTGTTACTCACTGTGTTATATTTGTTGCTAGATATGTCTGTTGAAGTAGTTTTGTGTGTGTGTGTGTGTGTGTGTGAAGTTGTACAGTTAAAGATTCTGTGGCTTTTCTACATCGGGAACACGCTAATTTGAAATTTTGGGCCACAGTTGTATTCAAGTCTGACTTTAAGTGAGTTCAGCGATAACCAGTTGTACAGTTTGATCCTCTCTCTGCCAGTAAGTCCATACGTTTGCCAAAAGGACTTGTTATGGATCTCTAAATTGCTTTAAATTCCAGTAATCTAAAGTCTGTTCCTGTTTTTAAATTAATTTATCTAAAGTCTCTTCCAGTTTTAAATTCCCTTAGTCTAAAATGTGGTCCAGTTTTGAAGTCCTTTAAGTCTGTACTCTGTTCTAGTTTTATAATTTTCCTATTTCGGACCTTTCTTCGGACCTGTTTATTTTCTAAAAATTTATCTAAAGTTTGAGAAGAGACCCGCAGGGATGTGCTATCGCCCCCAAACCATCCTTTCCGAATCCTTATTGTATGGTACTAGCCCAGACTCCGTCCAGATTTCCTTCTTGTATGGTACTAGCCCAGACTCCGTCCAGATTTCCTTCTTGTATGGTACTAGCCCAGACTCCGTCCAGATTTCCTTCTTGTATGGTACTAGCCCCGACTCCGTCCAGATTTCCTTCCTGTTATGACTTCTACACCGAATTCACAGGCTAGGATAGCTTCTACATTTTCATCTACACTTCTTAGTTATGTTGATAATGCTGAGCTTTGTTTTAAAACCTTGTCAGCACATTCTCATAGTCTTGTGTCTGTGAGTTGAAATCTCTCTCTCTCTCTCTCCCTCTCCCCCTACACCTCCCTCCCCCCAAACCTCTCAGAAACGTAAGTAAGTGCCCAAAGAGCACATTGGGGCTGCCTGAAGGGCTTTCCATAAACGCCTGTCTTTCGCCTTTTTTGCCCGCCTTTGCCAAGTTGCTCATAATTCTCTCTGTTCTTCTTTATGTCTCATTTGGTTCTACCCTTACTCCTCTTCCCCTGTGGAGTCCATCTCAGTGCCATTTTTGATAATGATTCCTCGGGCATCTGTAGCACATGTCCCAACCGTGGCCAACGTGTCTTTCTTCAATAATCTCGTCAGTGGCTTCATCTGCCAGCAAGATGTTATTTCTTATGGTGTTTGGTGAATTAGATTAGTTTCATAGAAAACAGCAAAGACACCAACAGCAAAGGGTCTATAGTGTGAGACAGCATTACACAGAATGTTGACAAGAGGCAGGATCTGTAGTGTGAGACAAGACTGCATAGAATGTTGACAAGAGGCAGGATCTGTAGTGTGAGACAAGACTACATAGAATGTTGACAAGAGGCAGGGTCTGTAGTGTGAGACAAGACTACATAGAATGTTGACAAGAGGCAGGGTCTGTAGTGTGAGACAAGACTACATAGAATGTTGACAAGAGGCAGGGTCTGTAGTGTGAGACAAGACTACATAGAATGTTGACAAGAGGCAGGGTCGGTAGATTATGATTGCTGTGGCTTTCATGATTTCTCTAGGTTGTTTCTGCTGCCTGGTTGTTCTCACAGTTTTGTTAATGATGGTGACGGTTGGCTGTTGCTGTGTGTGCATGTGTGACTAGAACTGCGTCTTGTTCTTTCATATACTTATTCGAACCAGATCTATCAGCTGCCCATTTCCTCTTTCGCAGACGCGCAAAGGAGAGAAACGAAGAGTGCCGAATGGTGAAAGGAAGCCAAGAAAATCTAGCACCATCTCCGGTGCCGCCAGCAACGTGGACAGTAGCACCATCCGACCCGGTTGTGGTTCTGTGCCGACGGCACATCTGACACCCTCGGGAGTCAAACCGGAACCAAAACGTTGTGCCAGTGACAAGTTCAAGATGGTGGGCACAGCTTCACAAAGGTAAAAATCTGTCTGCCTGCCTTTCCCATCTATCCATCCATCCATCCATCCAACCATCCATCCATCCACAGTATTATGATTTGTAATTCTGATTGAAAGAGACTGAAAGAGTTTCAAACATGAATATTTTGTAAAGTTGATGTTTGGTTTTAAAATTAATCTTACACCGGAATCTTAATGCTTTAATGTGCACATTACATTGTTATACTGATGACCTTTTTGTTTCTCTTTCACTCATCTTGCAACAACCTTATCTAGCTCTGTTGTCCAGAAGAAGATGAGCAGTTGTTTGCAGAAAGATCAGTGTCACTTTCACCCTTGTTATTGCTGAAAGATCAATGTCACTTTCACTCTTGTTGTTGGTGAAAGATCAACGTCACTTTCGCTGTTGTATTGCTGAAAGATCAACGTCACTTTCGCTGTTGTATTGCTGAAAGATCAATGTCACTTTCGCTGTTGTATTGCTGAAAGATCAATGTCACTTTCGCTGTTGTATTGCTGAAAGATCAATGTCACTTTCGCTGTTGTATTGCTGAAAGATCAATGTCACTTTCATTCTTGTTGTTGCTGAAAGATCAGTGTCGCTTTCACTCTTTCTGTTGCTGAAAGATAAATGTCATTTTCACTCTTTTTAGTGCTGAAAGATCAGTGTCACTTTCACTCTTGTTATTGCTGAAAGATCAATGTCAGTTTCACTCTTTTTATAGCTGAAAGATCAATGTCACTTTCATTCTTTTTGTTGCTAAAAGATCAATGTCAATTTCACTCTTTTTATTGCTAAAAGATTAATGTCAATTTCACTCTTTTTATTGCTAAAAGATCAATGTCAATTTCACTCTTTTTATTGCTGAAAGATCAGTGTCACTTTCACTCTTGTTATTGCTGCCAGGGAAGTGACGGAGTTGTTGTTCTTGTCCCAGTCGTCACCGCTGTCACTGGTAATGTATGTTCTCGTTCGATGCGAGCTTTTCAGAGTTGTCATGAGACATGAACACCACTTCTCTAAGATAACCTGAGACAGTGGGCACCACTTCTCTAAGATAACCTGAGAAAGTGGGCACCACTTCTCTAAGATAACCTGAGACAGTGGGCACCACTTCTCTAAGATAACCTGAGACAGTGGGCACCACTTCTCTAAGATAACCTGAGACAGTGGGCATCACTTCTCTAAGATAACCTGAGACAGTGGGCATCACTTCTCTAAGATAACCTGAGACGGTGGGCACCACTTCTCTAAGATAATCCAGTGAGGCAGTGCGCACCACTTCTCTAATATAACCATGAGATCTTCTTCTTCGTTCGCTTCTACCACCAAGACAGCCACGTGGTCCTACTGAATTTACTCATGTGGTCTTCGGTAGGTCCTGTGGGACCACACGAGATCCCCGAGAGGACAACAAGAGGTTCTGAATATCGCAGGGCTTGAGCCTGTATTCTCGGTGGGTCTCAGAAGCGGGATTGCGTGACACCGTGGTTTTCGTTGCAACAAGTTTAATCTGGAGTTGGACTTTCTCACTGGAAAACCTCGACATGTTTTGAGATACCCGTGTGGTGGTTGCCCATTCAGTCCAGCGTTGGACTTTCTCACCAGAAAACCTCACCGTGGTAGGATATGCATACATCACCGCCGGGTGAGAGGTGGTTGCCTATCTAGACTGCCCTGGTCCAGTGTCTCCGACTAAAGCATTTTGTGATCGTGGCCGCTACCCTCCCTATTTGTGATCAGGACGGAGCTTTTTGTCGAGGAAGACGAATCCTCGCCACTATTAAGTTTCACCCTTGGGTTGATCCGGTTTAGGCGTATTATCCCAGCATGGGCTTGTTTAGAACGTGACCGACCTCTAGAGCGGAGGTACTGTGACATGAGTAGTCATCAAGTTTCCCCCCTGGTTTAATCCGGTTTAGACATATTTCACCAGTATGAGTGTATATCGGACGTGGCCGATCTCTAGAGCAGATGTGTCGTGGTATGAGTATCTCTCGCCGCGAGACTACTGGACATACCGATTAAGCTTCACTTTATCCTTTCCATCACCTTTTCACATCGGCGCCGCACGGCAGCCTTAATGTCTTTTTCGCATTTTCTTCATTGGCCGGGAAGAGTTTCAGTCCGAAGAATCTCGCCAGCAGTGATAACCATTTGATGAAGTTTGAAATCTTTCTTTATTCAAACTCCCTGTAACTGCGAGCTGTTGTTCTTTGTAGCCGATGCTGTGAAAGTGTTGAGGCACAGTTTCGTATCGGCGTGTGAGCGGGTTATGGCGGTTATTTTTTTCTTCAGTATCAGAGGAGAGCTAAAAATCAGGGGGGGGGGTGTGCATTGAAGCAGACTCCACCACTGTGGGGGCTCTGGCGATCCTGCCCGTTTGTCAGGCTAGGCCTGTTACTGGGCGTACCAACGGAGTTGTGGGACAGGGTCTTGGTCAGATATGGGTCGCTGATTGCCTATTCTGACAGTTCACTCCCAGATGTTGAGGTACACATAAAGTTTGTTATACAAAATCGGACAATATCAGCTTTATCTCACAGATAATCACATTTATATTACTGCAACTTCTGAACTGTGCCACGCCCATATTTTGAAATGCTGGTCTCATAGAAACCTGATCTGTTACTGACAAAAGTAGGTCAGGTAGTGTATAACTTTTTGACAATTATAAGCCCCAGGTTTATTTCCCATTATGTCCTCATACCATTAATAGACTGACAAGATCATCTGCTAGCTACTAGAGATTATCATTGCAAGTTCTGCTTGCTGCTAGAGATTATAAGTTATGCTAGCTACTAGAGACCGAAAGGTTTGAAGATCATCAGTTACTGTAACCGGTTTATATTATAATTTTTTTTTAAAGCAACTAGCAAAATCGGTTGGAGTGTAACCGGGCCAGTAGGATGATGATGCTTAATTCTTATGAAGGAGAATCGGGCATTTCAGACTTTGGTTCTATGTGTCAGCTTTTCAGACTTTAGTTCTATGTGTTAGCATTTCAGACTTTGGTTCTTTGTGTCAGCAGTTCAGACTTTGTTTCTGTTTGTCAGCAGTTCAGACTTTGTTTCTATGTGTCAGCAGTTCAGACTTTGGTTCTATGTGTCAGCAGTTCAGACTTTGGTTCTATGTGTCAGCAGTTCAGACTTTGGTTCTATGTGTCAGCAGTTCAGACTTTGGTTCTATGTGTCAGCAGTTCAGACTTTGTTTCTACGTGACAGCATTTTGTGAAGATTGAATTTCGGTGCAAAATAAAAAAAAGTAAGAAAAAATATTCACATGAACATTTACTTTCCGGTGATGTGTGTAAAGTGAGTTTAATTTTACTTTTTGTTTCTAGACTCACATGGGGATATAACTAGGTTCATAAGAGTATATAGATACCCCTGTTAAGGGCCCCTAATATAGGTTACTGAACTCTGAAATTGATTTTCTTACTCAGCAGCGCACATGCTGAATCCAGTGTTGCTGCTACCAAACTGAGCCAGTCCTCCAAGACTGCACCAGCACAACAACCTGAGAGTTTAGATACCTCTAGAGATTCCAGTAACCACAGAGATACTTCTAGAGATTCCAGTAACCACAGAGATACTTCTCCTTCTAGTATTGGTTCAGCTTCTGCTTCTCCATTAGTTTCAGGAGCAACCTCGACAAGTGTTACCAACAGTTCGGCAAGGGTTGCCAACACCTCACCCTTGATTCTTGCTCAGGATAACACTTCATCTGCCATCATTTCTACACCTGCTTTCAATTCTTCTTCTGCTCCGTCAACACCTGTTGGATCAGTGCAGCCTCTTTCACCTTTTGTGTCAGCGTCTTCAGCACCATTATCCATACATGCAGTGCCAAATCCATTGTGTATAATCTCGATGTCTGCACAGTGCTCGCCCGCTTCGGTAACTACAACTTCTGCAACAGCAAACGGAACAACAGTTACAGATTTCCATCCAGCTCGCCCGCTATCCGGTCAAAACACATCTCAAGTGGCAAGTCCAGGTGTTCTAAATGGTCAACAGTCTGAGTCTCATCCTTTGTCCAGGGACCATAATAGACTAGTGGTTGCTGAACCTTCAGAGGACAGCCACTGTAACCATCAGCTTAGACTCGCAGATGAAGATCTTCATAATGTTGGCAGTGAAAACGATAGATTACTCAATAACGATGACAAATTTGACGCTATAGATGATGTAAGCGAGGACGAACATTTGGGAAAGACTTCTGAAAGCACTGACATCTCATCAGATGACCAGATAGTTTCTACTGTTGGTGACAGAACTGTTGCTTCTGAAACGGACACTGTTCTAACATCTGTACAGGACAGGAGTCTTGACCAGCATGATCATGTAACAGATCTCTGTGACAAGGAACATGCAGACGTGGATGGACAGGAACATCCTAAAGTTTATCTACATGCAGACGTAGATGGACAGGAACATCCTAAACTTTATGAAAGTTCAGCCCCAGGCCCTGATATGAATATTGGGAGTGATTCCTACTTACAGTCATCATCATCATCATCATCATCATCATACACATCAAAGACAACATTAGCTGTCTCAGCTGTATCTAGCACATGCTCAAAGCCCTTGACAGTGTCAGTTTCCACCGCCAACATCAAGTCAGAGCACATCTGGGTCCCGCCCACATTGTCTCCGTCAAATGATACTGACAGCTGCCATCAACCACAGCACAGTGACACTACCACCAGGTCCCCAGCTCACGCCAGTGTCAAGAAGGAGAATGGTAAGTGCAAAGAAGAGAAAGATTCTCCTACAGACAAGACCAGAGTCAGATCTCTGAAACCTGAACTCTGTGTGGAATCTAACGAACAGGCACGCGTCAAATCTATCTACAGCATGCTGCCACCATGTTCTAGAGATCTGCACAGAAAGGAGACCCATCAAGCCCAAGATATGCAGAAAAAAGAAATGGATACAAAGAGAGAATACAGTCAGAACGGTCCTGTTTTTACTCCATCAGTGCCTCAAATCAAGAGTGAGTGTGCAAGAGACAGGGAAAAAGAGGAGAGGCAAAGGCAGAAAGTGAAGGAGGAAAGGAATAGGAAGGAAAAAGAGGAGCGTAATAGAAAAGATAAAGAGAGGGAGGAGAGACGAGAAAAAGAGAGAAAAGAGGAAAAAGAAACAGAGAGAAGAAGACAAGAAGAAGCAGCGAAAGTGCAAGCAGAAAATAAGTCCAGCAAAGACATGTCGGCTACGACTTCAAACACAGACCCTTCGCGCAGACCCCCGGGTGGTGTGGCCGAGGCGGCAGCTTTCAGTGACTACATGCGAGTGCTGGCAGCAGGTCACGGACACACGTTCATGTAAGTATGTCAGTTTGTTTAGTATAAATTATGTTTATTATGTTCAACTCATACTGTATCTGTGTGCCCAGTATGAAACTCGGGCTGTCTCTGTGTATATCAGATTTATCATGTAGGACCCAAATTAAATAGGTATACTTAAATATGTCCATACTACAAGAACTTAATATTGAAGAAAGCTGGCTAGTACAGAGGATTAAACAGAGAAAACGTGAATATTTTGGACATATTAAACGTCATAGGAAGGAAACATAATGGGAAAAAGAAAGAGAGGAAGACCAAGGCGAAGATGGCTGCAAGACATCGTTGATAATCTGGAAATGGATGCACTAGCAGCAGGCCATCTTGCTTACAACCGAGAGGCCTACAGGAGAGCTGTTAGGGAGGCAAAGTTCCGCAAGGGACATGGAAATGACTGACCTACCTAAATATGTTTGACAAGGAAGTTTGTGTGACCTCAGTTCTGCGAAATATCACCGTGACATCTCATCAGCACGTTCTAAGAATAAATCAGGAAAGTAAAATTCGTCCACGTCATTAAAATTTGAAAATTAACAAAGTTGCATATGGGACTGTCAAGCTACTAAGACCAGGGCGTCCTATATTTCATCAGAGCTTCTGGACTCATCGATTTTCTAATGGTTTTTCGTTCCTTTCGCTTTGGGACATTTTAGAACCAGTGGAGAAAAGGCCACGCGGTCTCAAATCGCGTTGTTTGTAGCACTCTTGCATTAAATAAAAATAACAAGGCCATTTAATACCAGTGCTGATGTATGCAACACTTTTAGAACAGTAAGATCAACAATATAAAATAAAGATACTTAAGAAAAAAATATCTCAACTATTACCAGTACTGATTTCCTCTAAACTTGGCTGGATCAGGTTGAAAGTATGCAATGTCTGAAATGTGAAATAAATCAGTACTGCTTGTAGACGGCTAGGTCATATTGTTTAGACTTTACTTGGTGGTCAACCTTTTCATATCCAGACTATGTCACCTGACAGGCTGTTCTTCACCTGACAAACTGTTCTTCACCTGACAGGCTGTTCTTCACCTGACAGGCTGTTCTTCACCTGACAAACTGTTCTTCATCTGACAGGCTGTTCTTCATCAGACAAACTGTTCTCCACCTGACAGGCTGTTCTTCACCTGACAAACTGTTCTTCACCTGACAGGCTGTTCTTCACCTGACAGTGTTTCGCACAAAATTGTTGCCAGATATTTAAAGCGAGATTAGGATTTCTGTAAGAATGGTGCTACTGGCGTGCAGGTAGTGTTACTGTAAGACTGATACTTGTAGCGTGCAGGTAGTGTTACTGTAAGACTGATACTAGTAGCGTGCAGGCAGTGTTACTGTAAGACTGATACTAGTAGCATGCAGGTATTGTTATTGTAAGACTGATACTAGTAGCATGCAGGTAGTGTTGTTGTAAGACTGATACTTGTAGCGTGCAGGTAGTGTTACTGTAAGACTGATACTAGTAGCGTGCAGGTAGTGTTGTTGTAAGACTGATACTAGTAGCATGCAGGTATTGTTATTGTAAGACTGATACTAGTAGCATGCAGGTAGTGTTGTTGTAAGACTGATACTTGTAGCGTGCAGGTAGTGTTACTGTAAGACTGATACTAGTAGCGTGCAGGTAGTGTTGTTGTAAGACTGATACTAGTAGCATGCAGGTATTGTTATTGTAAGACTGATACTAGTAGCATGCAGGTATTGTTATTGTAAGACTGATACTAGTAGCGTGCAGGTAGTGTTGCTTGTAAGACTGATACTAGTAGCGTGCAGGTAGTGTTACTGTAAGACTGATACTAGTAGCGTGCAGGTAGTGTTGTTGTAAGACTGATACTAGTAGCGTGCAGGTAGTGTTACTGTAAGACTGATACTAGTAGCATGCAGGTAGTGTTGTTGTAAGACTGATACTAGTAGCATGCAGGTAGTGTTGTTGTAAGACTGATACTAGTAGCGTGCAGGTAGTGTTGTTGTAAGACTGATACTAGTAGCATGCAGGTAGTGTTGTTGTAAGACTGATACTAGTAGCGTGCAGGTAGTGTTACTGTAAGACTGATACTAGTAGCATGCAGGTAGTGTTGTTGTAAGACTGATACTAGTAGCGTGCAGGTAGTGTTGTTGTAAGACTGATACTAGTAGCATGCAGGTAGTGTTGTTGTAAGACTGATACTAGTAGCATGCAGGTAGTGTTGTTGTAAGACTGATACTAGTAGCGTGCAGGTAGTGTTACTGTAAGACTGATACTAGTAGCGTGCAGGTAGACATGCATTGTGCACTTTAGTTGTACAAATAGGATGAAAAGAGAGAGGAAAGGGACGTAGCAAGCAGTAGTAGATAATAAGATAAGCAAGTAGAAATTTTTAAAAAAGTAATGATCCAATATTTCAGCAGTGTGTCTTCGGCAAGGACAACAGACATGAAACAACAACAATAACAATAACAGTTAATTGCACGAAAACAAAGCTGAAGATCATCCTAGTTTGAAAATGCGTAAAGTACGTCTTGAAAGAAGTGTAGTTCAGATATACATTTTATGGTCGTGTAAATCATGTTTGTTTTTACTTCAGTTGATTTCTTTCTTCTGACCCCGCTGTGTCTGACTTTTCCGATCACCAGATCTACATGGTTACAGTATAACACTCTAATATTCTAGGTCTCGTTTTGTTAATATATTGTTCATGTTTTTATATTATGTGTCTCTTTTTATCTTTGACCACAGGCCTCCTACCCCAGGCTACGTGTCATCCCTATTTCCTTTACGACCCCAAGAATCCCATATTCCCACTCACGTGTTCCACCCCATGACCCCATTCGGTCCCCAGCTGAGCAGTATTCATAAAGATCCCCTCTTATACCAAACCGCATTGGGAATCATGCCAGGTTATGGGGGCTCCACATTCGGGCCAGTACACCCCATGCTGCAGCGGCCCCCATACACGACGCAGCAATCTCTTCTGGACTACCAGCGCTCACTGGCGACTACATCATATCCATGGCACTCTGTCTATCCATATTTCCTTCACGAAATGGCCTCATCATCGTCCTCGGCTACAACAGCAGCAGGAGCAGCAGCAGCAGGAGCAGTGAAAAGGTCGACGACAGAGTTGGAGGCAACAATGGAACTAAACGCCAAGAGAATGAGGTAGGTTGTATTTTGTCATTAAATAACGCCATTTTATAAAAATGACACTTCATTTTCCTCTTTAGCGTGTCCACTTTTATGCCTGTCTACTTTTATGTCCTTCCACTTTTATGTCTGTCCACTTTTATGCCCGTAGTTAGTGTGGAACTGAATTACTTATCTTCATTTAGTCATCATCATCATTCTTTTCCGTCTCACCAGGAAAGGCTGGGCTACAACTGGCCCTCTGATTTGATCTGTTCCTTGTCAGTCAGTGTGTAAATGGATTCTTTCTAAATGGACTGATATATTACTAATTGTGCCAACACGGCATCAACTATAGGTGTATGCCTCTGGCAGTACACAGAGAGTCAGAGATATTGACTTTTTGTGGACTTTAATTCTATTAGAAAGACTTATATGTTGTTGTTGCTTGTAAGAGTTGGTAACATTTCCAAATTTAACTTTGTTACTAAATATAACTAGCCTAGACAGACGGCTCACCAAATATATTAATAATTCTTGTTAAGTTAACATGTCAAAACTTACCTTGAGTTAAAAAAAATCCAAGGCTTAAATTTTCTGTTACTCCTTTCGTCTAGTCATGTCGACCCAGACATTCCACTTTTGACACTTCCAATTTTTCCCAACTATCAGTGAGATTTACAAATCGTAAACAACATAACCTTGAACTATCACTGGGCTTTAAAAATTATAGACTAAGTACCAGTTTTATCTTTGATTATTTCCCTTTAATAGTAGAAATGCTACAGTGACAAGTGCAGCATAGAAATACTGCCACAGATAACCCACCCGCTAAAAGTAGATATTTTGCCATTCAAATATCTCCCACAAAAAGCTTTAACACTTAACTCTCACTAGAACGAAACTACTATTACCAAAATATGCTCATAAAGCTGTACTTCAGGTCTCTGTGGAAAACAATAGTTCTCTCCAACAGAGCACACGCAATGGTGTTAATGAACTCTGCTTTGAAAATGATACATCTTCATCCTCTATAAACATCTAATTATATCATATGCAAATATCCGTTTCGCATATGTAGAACAGGCATAACTTTGTGTATAATATGTAATCATGCATTCCAATCACATGCAACTATACATTATACATGCATAGAACAGGTAAACCGTGGTATTATATGTAATCATCCTTTCTAACTGTATGCAACTATCCGTTATACGTATGTAGAACAGGTAAACTCTGGTATTAGGCTAAACCACCTTCCATTCATCTCTTCAAGGGATTGTGCTCCGTACCAATTGTACAGCCCCCCCAAAAAAAATGTAAACTGGTCTAACAAGACCCCTCTATGAAACATCACTTCATAGATAATACCGCCACGCCAAGATAATAATTCATATCAGGAATATCTCTAACACTAAAGTCCGCCATAATCCAATTGCGAACCGAGATTAGACATCACAACCATAGCTCCTATAGCAGAAAACCTCTATGGACAGATTAACGTCACTATCTTAAAGGCGTTAACATAAGCTCACAGTCTGTTCTACTCCATATTATTGTGCTTGCTGAGGGCTGGAATGCAGGTGGATGATGTAATCCCTCAGACAAAGGAATGCCCGTTCATTTACAGTGCCGTGCCTGTTTCCCCAGTGATGGCACCTGAGTTTAAGTTCTTTGAACCTGTGTTTTCTGAAGAGATAGCCGATGTCCAAGCTCACTGCAGCGGCGTCCCCACAAATACCCGGATGTTTAAGCGCATTACATTATATACAGCTCTTCTTCTGTACGCAGCACACGGTAATGGCCGTTCTAACACGTTCTGTTTTCAGGGGCCAACAGCTCGCCTGTCAGCTTGATATCACAGTACGGCACAACTTAACTAGTGCTTAACGAATAAGATGTTGTCACTTTAGGAAGATTCCAGATCTTGTCCTTTTTCTCGGCCTTCACTGACTTGCCAGGACCCCGTGTTCTGTACGATCTTGGGAGGGTTTAGGGGGAGGGGACGGAGGAAGGGATGTTACTTACGAAAACATTTCTTGTTTCTGCCAATGCCTTTGTATGCTAATATCTCTGTTAGATACTTGTATGCTAATATCTCTGTTAGATACTTGTATGCAAGTATATGTGATATATGTCTCTATGATAGTATGCCACCCTAATCTTGTGGTTTCTCTTCTGTCTCCTCTTACACAAAGACTGGAGAACAGATCTAGCGAGTACACCTCGCCGTGGGATTATTTTGCAGCAGCAGCTTCACAGCATATTCGTGCGCCGACCTTGGCACCAACTCTGCCCTGCGGGATGGAGTCGGCAAGCATGGACAAAACGGCAGAATTTCTTCGGAAACGCTACATGGAATATGGTCCTCAAGCTATGGCCTACTTGTCTGCCCTGCCAGACTACGCCAGGTCTGCCTACCACTGCGTGTGCGCGGACCACAGAGAAGACGACATCAGGATGTGGAATGTGGAGGATGTTTGCAAGTTCTTGAACACGTTGGAGGGCTGCGCCATGTACACTGATGTAAGTAGGGGTTTCTTAGGAATATATTATGGGTAAAGTTTTACACAAATGATCGCAGTATTATGATCAGCACTGAAATCTTCATACTCCTCCTCCTTCTGCTGCTGCTGATGCTACTTTCTGAGCCATTAAGTCTTTTTGCCAGTTCTACAGCTGGACTGAAATCTTTATAGATTATTTATTATTATTATTACCTGTTGTTATTGAAAGAATTAAACCATCACACAAACCTATGTCATTCATGTCACAGAGGGCCCAGTTTCCCACACGAGAGTCTCAAAATGTGGGGGGGGGGGAATGTTTCTCTCAGACACCCTCAAAGTAGGGGAGGGGATGTTTCTCTCTGACACCCTCAAAGTAGGGGAAGGGATGTTTCTCTCTGACACCCTCAAAGTAGGGGAGGGGATGTTTCTCTCTGACACCCTCAGATTAGGGGAGGAGATGTTTCTCTGTGACAAAGTAGGGGAGGGAATGTTTCTCTCTGACACCCTCAAAGTAGGGGAGGGAATGTTTCTTTCTGACACCCTCAAAGTAGGGGAGGGGATGTTTCTCTCTGACACCCTCAAAGTAGGGGAGGGGATGTTTCTCTCTGACACCCTCAAATTAGGGGAGGAGATGTTTCTCTCTGACAAAGTAGGGGAGGGAATGTTTCTCTCTGACACCCTCAAAGTAGGGGAGGGAATGTTTCTCTCTGACACCCTCAAAGTAGGTGAGGGAATGTTTCTCTCTGATACCCTCAGAGTAGGGGGAATGTTTCTCTCTGACACCCTCAAAGTAGGGGGAATGTTTCTCTCTGACATTAAGTTTCAGACAATTATTTTGACAAGAAATTTTAATTTTAGTGTTTAATTGCACCATTTCTTCTGGTCATTCTTTCTTAATGACGTGTTCTCAGGTAGGAGTAAAAGGCTGAGAGTGGGGGAGGGTGACATTGCTGAAGTTGAGCTGGACAGACTGGGAGAACATGAGGAGGAGTGGAAGAACAACATATTTGTAAGGAGATTGCTGGAGCTGGGGGCAGATTAAGGGTGGTTGTAGGAAATCTCAACTGCGTGGCAAGAGATCTCAACTGCGTGGCAAGAGATCTCAACTGCGTGGCAAGAGATCTCAACTGCGTGGCAAGAGATCTCAACTGCGTGGCAAGAGATCTCATCTGCGTGCCGAGAAATCTCAACTGCGTGCCAAGAAATCTCAGCTGCGTGCCGACAAATCTCAACTACGTGCTGAGAAATCTCAACTGCGTGACGAGAAATCTCAACTGCGTGACGAGAAATTTCAACTGCGTGGCAAGGGAAAAAAGTGCAATGTAAACAGCCAACACTTGTCAGCCTCTTGGATGGATGCTGCCGCATGTGGTGGACCGTATATGGAGCTGTCCTGGATGCAATGACCCTGAAACTTGAGCCTGTTCTTGCTTGCAGGTTGGCAGTTTCGACTGAGTGCTACGCAACAGATTAAAGCCAGTGATTTTGATGCAAATATCTGTCGTACATGTTTGTTCCTCTCTAACCTGTGCTGTTTGTTCCTCTCTAACCTGTGCTGTTTGTTCCTCTCTAACCTGTGCTGTTTTTTCTTTTATTCCCAGCATTTTCGTGAGCAGAGAGTAACTGGCCGTATCCTGTCTATACTGACCACTGATCACTTGGTGGGTACCATGGGCATGAAGCTTGGTCCAGCTGTTCTACTGTGTGAGGCTGTGGCAAAGAAGCTACAGGACATCAGCAAGATGGCCAACTGTGAAGCTTGTAGGAGCATTGCTCTGACCCACCCAGCTCACCCCATGGTCCTGCCCTTATGATATCTGGGGTAACTGACCTGAAGGAGATTCAAATCCAAGGTCAGGTTTATCAGACTTCTTGACATTGTCACAGCTTTATCAGAAAACAGGAAATTGTGATTTGAAAATATCTGTGAAGATGTTGGTTGAAGAAAGGACCTAAACTGTATGAACACAAGTATGATTTTCGTACTATGAAATTTATACATAAATTATTTATTTCCTGGCTTATATAAATAATGAAAGAATGGAGGAGAGGGTGTTTGAATGCTTCTTGTTTTTTCGATTTTTGTGCCATAATAAACTGTGGGTAGTTACGTAGGTGAGGACTGGTAATAGATCATAATTATTCCAGTATAATGTCATTGACAGAATTGTCTCACATATGAGGTTTCTTGTAAAACTCCTTTCATTCTGTCCTTGTTTGTGAGCTTAAAAAACAAAATAAGATTAATCTTCTAGCTCTTGTTGTATGTGGGTGTCTTGAGTGGCAAAGTGGTTAGTGCACTGGTATCTCATGGCGAAGGTCGGGGGTTCAAATGCATTCTGACACCCTCAGAGTAGGGGGAATGTTTCTCTCTGACACCCTCAAAGTAGGGGGAATGTTTCTCTCTGACATTAAGTTTCAGACAATTATTTTGACAAGAAATTTTAATTTTAGTGTTTAATTGCACCATTTCTTCTGGTCATTCTTTCTTAATGACGTGTTCTCAGGTAGGAGTAAAAGGCTGAGAGTGGGGGAGGGTGACATTGCTGAAGTTGAGCTGGACAGACTGGGAGAACATGAGGAGGAGTGGAAGAACAACATATTTGTAAGGAGATTGCTGGAGCTGGGGGCAGATTAAGGGTGGTTGTAGGAAATCTCAACTGCGTGGCAAGAGATCTCAACTGCGTGGCAAGAGATCTCAACTGCGTGGCAAGAGATCTCAACTGCGTGGCAAGAGATCTCAACTGCGTGGCAAGAGATCTCAACTGCGTGGCAAGAGATCTCAACTGCGTGGCAAGAGATCTCAACTGCGTGGCAAGAGATCTCATCTGCGTGCCGAGAAATCTCAACTGCGTGCCAAGAAATCTCAGCTGCATGCCGACAAATCTCAACTGCGTGCTGAGAAATCTCAACTGCGTGCTGAGAAATCTCAACTGCGTGACAAGAAATCTCATCTGCGTGATGAGAAATTTCAACTGCGTGGCAAGGGAAAAAAGTGCAATGTAAACAGCCAACACTTGTCAGCCTCTTGGATGGATGCTGCCGCATGTGGTGGACCGTATATGGAGCTGTCCTGGATGCAATGACCCTGAAACTTGAGCCTGTTCTTGCTTGCAGGTTGGCAGATTCGACTGAGTGCTACGCAACAGATTAAAGCCAGTGATTTTGATGCAAATATCTGTCATACATGTTTGTTCCTCTCTAACCTGTGCTGTTTGTTCCTCTCTAACCTGTGCTGTTTGTTCCTCTCTAAACTGTGCTGTTTTTTCTTTTATTCTCAGCATTTTCGTGAGCAGAGAGTAACTGGCCGTATCCTGTCTATACTGACCACTGATCACTTGGTGGGTACCATGGGCATGAAGCTTGGTCCAGCTGTTCTACTGTGTGAGGCTGTGGCAAAGAAGCTACAGGACATCAGCAAGATGGCCAACTGTGAAGCTTGTAGGAGCATTGCTCTGACCCACCCAGCGCACCCCATGGTCCTGCCCTTATGATATCTGGGGTAACTGACCTGAAGGAGATTCAAATCCAAGGTCAGGTTTATCAGACTTCTTGACATTGTCACAGCTTTATCAGAAAACAGGAAATTGTGATTTGAAAATATCTGTGAAGATGTTGGTTGAAGAAAGGACCTAAACTGTATGAACACAAGTATGATTTTCGTACTATGAAATTTATACATAAATTATTTATTTCCTGGCTTATATAAATAATGAAAGAATGGAGGAGAGGGTGTTTGAATGCTTCTTGTTTTTCGATTTTTGTGCCATAATAAACTGTGGGTAGTTACGTAGGTGAGGACTGGTAATAGATCATAATTATTCCAGTATAATGTCATTGACAGAATTGTCTCACATATGAGGTTTCTTGTAAAACTCCTTTCATTCTGTCCTTGTTTGTGAGCTTAAAAAACAAAATAAGATTAATCTTCTAGCTCTTGTTGTATGTGGGTGTCTTGAGTGGCAAAGTGGTTAGTGCACTGGTATCTCATGGCGAAGGTCGGGGGTTCAAATGCATTCGGAGGCACCCCAGTCACCCAGCTGTAGAACTGGGTACCAGATGTCTTCTGGAGGTGGGGAAGGAAAGATGACCAGGCGTGATACTGACCATTTATCACCCTCTAGTGTGCTGACAGGTAAGGAAAATACGGGCACTAACACCATATCTCTATGTTCCTCTAAAGCATGTCAGGATTACCTTTACCTCTTGTTGTACAGTGTATGATTTATTAGCCATAATTTCCTTCAAGATTCTACCTCCCAGATATTCTATGCTGTGACATCTATTGTCATATTTAGTAAGTATCTTCCAGGTTTTCTTCCGTGCCACAAGTTGACCAGGCATCAAGTTTTATACTTTCTTCAGCTTTTCATGATGATTTTTCAGTAAACTTCTAATCCGTTTCTTGTTTTAGCTCCTGCCATACTGAGCTTAGTTTTGTTAAGCCAGCAAGAATTTTGTGATGAGCTAATATCTATATTAAACATTTACTGCAAAAATTATAGTCCATGTTATAAGCTGACAGGACAGGTGTCGAGTTCTTTGGCAGCGGATGTCTCAGAATGTAAAGAGGAGTATCAGCTCCACTGAGCACAAATAAGGAATATTGATACGTCCTGGGTGTGGACTTCTGAGGCAAGTGTTCAGTCTCAAGAAGCACTTGTATAAACCAACAACTCACAGATTTTCTGGGGATCATGGCCAGAGAGTGTCCCCACCCTTAGAGCCGATGAGCTGTCCCCAGGAAGGGTCTGTGCTTGTCTGATCCAGGGAGTTGGCGCTGTTGTTTCGCTCTCTGCAGCAACAGTTTCCTGTCTGGGCTTGTGTATTCACAAGAATTGTTACACAAGTCTTGTCCAGATCAGGATTCTGTAACACAGTTTGATTATTTGTATCAAAGTAACACTTTTTAGATGTAGTGAATCACGGTTGACCAGGTACAAAAGAGTACAGAGTCATAAATCTTTGGTGCAAAAGAGTACAGAGTCATGAACCTTTGGTGCAAAAGAGTAAAGAGTCATGAACCTTTAGTACAAGAGAGTATAGTGTCTTGAAATTTCCAAGACATTGAAATTTAACACAAAAAAAAAGACATTTATTGGATTTATGGCAGAAAAGGAAAGGTTAGAAATATATAGCATCATTTTTTTTTAATGGGAAGAGAGATAGGGGAAGACCAAGAGAGATGATAACTGAGAGTCAGACATGATGGAAGGGTAAAAAAATGAATGAGATGATGGAAAACATCAAAGATTGAGATCTGGAAAAAAAATTGGCAGTGCATGATTACATACATTACACATAATGAGGAATTCATGGAGTACTACATTAAGTATGAAATTTATTGAATCCTACATTAAGTATGAAAGTTGTTGAATTCTGCATTGAGTATGAAAGTTGTTGAGTCCTACATTAAGTATGAAAGTTATAGAGTTCTACATTAAGTATGAAAGTTATAGAGTTCTACATTAAGTATGAAAGTTATAGAGTTCTACATTAAGTGTGAAAGTTGTTGAGTCCTACATTAAGTATGAAAGTTATATCTAACGAGAATTTCAGTAGTCTGCCGTTCTGCTAGAGCAGGTAATGACACTCTTGGGTGGGTATGTATGTCATGTGACTGTGGGATCTTCAACAAACCCATTTTCATGTGACCTACATTACGGTACAGCAGCTTATCACCTTCACCACAGCTGGCACACAAGAGATGTGATATATAACTGAGTCTTAAGACATCAAATTATGCCACAGTCGACCTTTTGTTTTATTCACTTCATCTGATGCTACCAATCATTTGTGTATATAATCTGTGATTGTGTGTACAATCTACGTATATACAATCTGTGTAAACAATCAGTGTTTGTGTATATAACTTATGTTTGTGTATAGAATCTATGTTTGTTTTCCTGCAAAACTCAAATGATGTCATATTTAAGATTTACACACACACACACACACACGCACGCACGCACACAATGAAACTGTCACCTTTGGTGCCCAAGTTTGCACACAAGAAAGTTTGTATCGTTTCAATATCAGAGCAATGAAGGGAAAATGTTCACTCTTTCAGAGGCATGTTACATGATCTCTTGAGCTCCAGCAACCGTGTAGCATACAGACTATGATTTTGGCGATTTTGCTACTGCGTCTTGTACTTGTATTGAGAGTTGGAAAGTGAATGATACAACACTCATCTATCATAGCTAAATTTATATCTGAGTGTAAGAGCAGAGCCCTGAAGACAGGTTGGCATTTCATGCAGAGCAGTTGGTTCACTAGCTTCCATGACATTCCAGTCAACCCAGCTACACAGGCACGTACCTGATACTTGGTGCTAGGGACAATGCATCTGAAATGAGAATTTCTACCGGCCAGGCTAAGCACGGTATAGTGAACTGTATGCAGAATGTCAGTACATTCATCAGAAAATAGACGTTCATTTAAAATCGTATCCTTTGATAACAGCGATGAGAACAGAAATAGCAGGGACTCATGTAGGGTTGGGGGGGGGGGGCGCGTGTGGCAAGATCTGGGGTTGTATCCTTTGTCCCAGGACTGTTGAAGGGACCTGGTATCCCAATTCCCCCCCCCCCCTCCCAATTTTCCTATTAGAAAAAGACTTCATGAAAACACCCACGGTTTTGCTTTCAAAAAAATTTCAGATTTTTAGGGCCATAAACAAAAAATAATAGAGACCTACTTGCCCAATGTGAACTAGAACTGTGGCCCGAAGGGACCCCAGCAACATTGCTAAAACAGCCAGAAAATCGACACAGGAGGGACAAAGAAAGAGGGGCCGGCCACAGCTGCCTGGCAGGGAACTCTGTAAGCAGAAATAAGTGGCATGCAGCATAGATGGGGGACAATACAAAGGCTGATCATGGACCGTGAGAGGTGGAGAGAATTTGTTGCTGCCCTGCAAGACGCCACAGGATGTAGTGGGCTGTGATAGCACAGAAGATCGCTGGCCAAGGACATTGATGGATGGACCCACGGTCTGAATAGGTGCCCCAATAGTAACAGACCCTGAAGCTTGACTTCACTCTCCAAAGCCCTGGAGACAGTCAACAAACACAAACAAAGCAAAACTGTAGGCAGTCAACAAGCACAAAGCAAAACTGGAGGCAGTCAACAAACACAGAGTAAAACTGGAGACAGTCAACAAACACAAAGTAAAACTGGAGACAGTCAACGAACTCAAACAAAGGACAACTGGAGACAGTCAACACCAACAAACAAAGCAAAACTGGAGACGGTCAACATCAACAAACAAAGCAAAACTGAGTATTTTTTTCTTAAAATTGCAGCCCCATATCTCTCTGATATTGTTGTTTGTTTGTTTGTTTGTTTGAAAGACTTGTGCTTTTCTCTTCTGTTTGGAGCACGTGTCAAATAACAATTGGGAGTGTTTTTAACCTGCAGGTAAAAAGTGTAGTTTTTGGGTGTAGAAATAAGGTTAAAAACAGATGTAGGTGGAGCGTAAGACTCTGGCCTCCATCTTTCTCCAAATACTGACCGGATGATGTAAGTACTTCCAACATAATAATTATGGCTGTGAGAATGTTGCTCTTAAAGTCTTGTCCGTCTGTCTGTCAGTATGTTTGAGTGATTGTTTGTTCACTTTAGTTTTAAAATGTTGTTTAATGTTAACTTTTTAATATGTAAATTTGTTTCTCAAATTTGACATTAAAGGTTTACAGTTTGGTTCAGTTTGTCACAGCAATTGTCATATATATGTCACACGTCAGTAATAAACATGTATATATGTGCTATAAGCTTAATGAGATACGGTATGTGGGTGCACAGAAGTACATACAGACTGTTTATCTGATGGAAAAAACGCAGAGATATGTGGAGGAACATGGCTGGCCTTGTATATCAGCCTTAACTTGTCTCTTCCCCCCTCTCTAACCTGTCTTTCGTCTCTCTCTCCCCCTCCTCTCTCTCTCTCTCTCTCTAACCTGTCTTTCCTCTCTCTCCCCCTCCCTCTCTCTCTCTCTAACCTGTCTTTCTTCTCTCTCTCCCCCTCCCCTCTCTCTCTCCCCCTCCCCTGTCTCTCTCTAACCTGTCTTTCTTCTCTCTCTCCCCCTCCCTCCCTCTCTCTCTATCTGTCTTTCCTCTCTCTCTCCCCTCCCCTCCCCCTCCCTCCCTCTCTCTCTAATCTGTCTTTCCTCTCTCTCTCCCCTCCCTCCCTCTCTCTAACCTGTCTTTCCTCTCTCTCCCCCTCCTCTCTCTCTAATCTGTCTTTCCTCTCTCTCTCTCCCCTCCCCTCTCTAACCTGTCTTTCCTCTCTCTCCCCCTCTCTGATCTGTCTTTCCTCTCTCTCTCCCCCTCCCTCTCTCTCTAACCTGTCATTCTTCTCTCTCCTCCTCCCCTCTCTCTCTCTCTCTCTCTAATATGTCTTTCCTCTCTCTCTCTCTCTCTAACCTGTCTTTCCTCTCTCTCTCTCTCTCTAATATGTCTTTCCTCTCTCTCTCTCTCTAATCTGTCCTTCTTCTCTCTCTCCCCCTCCCTCCCTCTCTCTCTAATCTGTTTTTCTTCTCTCTCTCCCCCTCCCTCTCTCTCTCTCTAATCTGTTTTTCTTCTCTCTCCTCCCTCCCTCTCTCTCTCTCTCTAATCTGTTTTTCTTCTCTCTCTCCCCCTCCCTACCCGTTCTTTCATCTGTCTTTAGTCTGTTATTTACTGTAGATATCCTTTGTTTATATGCCCAAGTGGCGAAGCAGTTAAAACACTTATCCTACGTGCCGGAGGTTAGGGGTTTGGTCATATTTGCAGGTGCTCCAACGAACTCATCTGTAGAAATATGTCCTGTTAGGGTGGGGTGTTAGAGATAGCTGGTGACATCATCCTGTGCTGTACTGCCAGGTCAAGGAACGCGGAGGCACAAATACCATATCCCTGGAATATCTGAAAGATGTGAATAGACGAAGGAAGATATGTATAAAATATTTATACTAACACTCGTAAGTTAAGCTAGCCTTCTGAACAATGAACTAACCAGTCAAACAGTGAACTAACCAGTCATACAACTAACCAGTTGTCTGATTAGTCAGTTAACAAACCGACGAGACCACCCAAATCACATGTACTTGTAACACCTGTTCTCTGTACGAACCTTCAGAAATGATGGCCATATTATTACAGGCTGATACAGATGCACGCTTCAGTTTTTTATATGAATAGAAAAGTGGACAGAAACGAGAGTGGAAGAAAGATATGAACATCCGATATTTCAGCAAATGCCTTTGTCAAGAACCACATTAAAAAAAAACCAACTCCAGATTAAAACCAAGAAAAACAACTGAAAAATGTTCATGTTATTTTTATTACTAGTATGTTACTTTTTTACTTCACTTTTAGAAAAGTGAACCTTCACAGCTGGTGAGGTGACAGTTTCACCAGTTTATGTAAGCGCTCGTGGAATGGACAACTGGCAAGAACAGAGAGGAATGTAGACATGTCTTGTCTGGAACAATGAGCCCCAGTGTCTGGGAAAGTTGCTGAACTCAGCAGCTGCTGAAAGATGAAGTTTCACCGCGGCTGTCATTGTTCTTTTATCTTCCACCACATTATTGACGAGACACTGACTCTGGATATAAACAAATCGTAGGCGCCTATCGGGACATATTTGTGAAGCAAGGTTTGACAAGGGAAAGATGATAGGCGCTGGTATCCCCCTGCGTTCCTCTGCTAGGTTTGCGTATGTTTTGTTGAAGTTGTTGTTCCGCTAGCCTGTGTCCACATCAAGGTTTCTCAGCCAAAATTTTCAGGGGGTTGTGCCAGAGCTGATGATGGTTAAACTCCCCCTAGACACTTCTCGTGGAGCCCTAGGTTTTAGCTATTGCTGCTGTTTTTGTCCAAAACAGGTTGGTTAAAAAGTCATTTTTACTTCTACACAAGGGATAAAAAAAGCCTACCCTTGCCCGTGCAGTATACCACAAGTTATAGAGTAACATTATGTAGACTACATCGCAAGTGTACACATGAAATAGAGTCACGAACAAGTTCAGCAAATCAGTCTTTTACGACATGAAGAAGATACTAACAAATATTCCTGGAAGAGAGAAAAAGAGCGAACCAGGGTTAAGAATTGGGCACGCAGGCCCGTCTAACATCTGCCCTTCTCCAAAGAGGATTACAGTGCTATATAGAACGATATTGTTGTATGTTTGTAAAACTTCGAAAGTCAACAAAAAGCTGACAAAGAAATTGAAAGCAAAAGAGATGTACTTTTGGAGAGAGAGATGCAACAAATTACCCTGGCCAGACAGACAAAACAGAAGAAGAAACAAAGAAGTTCCAGAACAACAGAAACTGGTTATAAATGATAAGAAAAACAGTCACAATTTCTTGGACTTATGATAAGAAGAAAGGAGAATTTAGCAATGACTTGAAAGTTTAAGGGGAAAAAAGGAAAGGAGGAAGACAGAGAACAAATCTCAATGACCTAACTAAGTAGCACGAACAAAGAAAATTTGAATTAATCTGAAACATCAAGGATCACATAAGATCATCAGTGCCATCCTGCACGGCACTTAATTATTAATAACAACAAGCGGACCATAAGAGCAGCTTATACACCGTCGATCCAAAGCCTTCACTGATCGCTCAGAATTTAAAACTCGCTTACACTGATTGCTTGGTGTCTGAGTAGTGAAGTGGTTAGTGCACTGTTATCTCATGGCAAAGGTCTGGAGTTCGAATCCAGCCGGAGGCACCCCAGTCACGCAGCTGTAGAAATGGGTGCCAGACTTCTTCTGGAGTTGGGGAAGGAAAGGCGGCCAGGCGTGATACTGACCATATAGTGTGCTGACAGGTCAAGAAAAATATGGGCACCAACACCATATCCCTATGTGCCTCTAAGGCATAACAGGATTACCTACCTACCTTGCCTACACTGATTGCTTGGAATTTAAAACTAGAACGATCAGTTTGATCGAACCGACTTCAATGAGCTGACGTACACGCTCGTCAACAGCATGGGTCGTAGCTCTTGGCTGACATACTAATTTCCTCGAGGGTTTTTCCTGACGATTTCTTATAAATACCAGTACATGTGACTGCCTTCTTGTTCTTCTTCCGAGGATCCACGACAAAAATGTAAGCCGCCAGCATGTCTCTTTAGCTGTAGGCATACAGCTTGGACACTAAAGCTCCATAAGTGACATAACCTAACCTGCAGTTATCTGTCCTGGGCAGTCTGATTTAGAAGCGCTCCAGATTTTGCAGGTGATTAGATGTTTTAGTAGGTTAGGAGATGTACAGAAGGTGTTCGGGATTTCTGTAGAAGCGACCCTGATTTAAGGACTTGCATAGTCTTTGTATTTCAGAAAATCTGTAAAATGGTTTCTTTCACGATTCACCCCTGCTTTACATCAGTTTCTGGCCAAATTCTGGGCAGGACTTCGCTACTGACAAAAATCCTTTATACAGTTTTTAAAGTCTTTGTTGTACTTCTTATTTTTGTGGTGGACAGCGGAGAGCACACGAGAATCTACTTTAGGCCACGACACCGGGAGGGTCAATAGGTCAAATACCTCAGACGCTCTAAGAAGGTTGTAGTCTTCTTCCTTTTACTACCGTTTTCAACTTAACATCAGCACTCGGCGCTATATCTCCAGTTTTTCTACCTGCCACAATGCATTAAATAACAGTTTGTTGAGAGACAGAGAGAGAGAGAGAGAGTTTTTCCTTATATACAGTTTAAATAAACAGAGCATAAATAATTCTCAGAGGTAATAGTCTTGAAGGGACTAAGCGCTACACACTAGTAACAGTGGGGCACTGACAGGAAAGGTATGTGTCTGGGAATGGGGAAGACAGTGAATGCGACCCCAACAATCAAGTTCTTAACTCGGCGGAGTTTCTACCAGGTCTCCCTGCCTGGTCGATAGCCATAATTGAGAGAAGAAAGTGCTGAAGGGAAAATACTGGGGACACAATAGACTTTCTACACGCTCTGGGAAAATATTGGGGACGCAAGAGACTTTCTACACGCTCCGGAAGCTGCTTCCGTTTCCTTCCTTTCATCTCCGGGCACAGAATTCCTCCAACTCTTTCTTCTCTTGGCCAGAGAACGACTACAGACTTGGACCGACCGGAAGCCCCTCTCTTATAGAATCACTGAAACGCTCGCCTGCGAGATTAACAGACGCGACAGCTTGAGAAGAGCTTGATTTCTCTCCAAATATCCAGGAATGTTACCCAAGCTTAATTACAAATGCGGTTCAGGGCATGAAGACGGTCGAGGGCCACGCAGGCAATCTCCAGACCGTTAGAGAAATGGCAAATTTGATGAACTCCGTCTCAAGGTTACCATCATTGGGACACTACTGGATCAGCAGGGGTACAAACTATGGCGGTTGCCAAAGACAGAAGACATACGTTTTGCAGAAAATGAGGGACAACGGTAAAAGAGTGTACAAGTACTTGCTTTAAATAATATATATATATATATCTTATCTTATATCTTATATCCTTCCCGTGCCGTTAGACGTCACATAGGGCTCGCAAAGTAGTTCGCCAATTTTTCCTGTCTTCGGCGAGTCTTTCAACCTCATCAAAGGATTTTATGCCTGTTAACTTGGCCTCTCTTAATAATGTTCTCTTCAGAGTTTCACGCGGTCTGCCCCTTTTTCTTCGGCCAGTTGTGTTCCACTTGATAGCTTGTTTTGGGATTCTCTGCTCATTTCTTCTCATCAAGTGGCCAACATATGTCCATCTCATTTTCCTGATCACCCGTGAGACTGGTTGTTGTTCAGTCATCTGTCTTATCTCTGCATTGTTCTTGAATTCATTCCACTTGATGCCGAGTATTTTCCTTAGGCATTTGTTTTCAAAAGAGTCTAATTTCTTTTCTATTTCTTTAGTTGTTTTCCAGCTTTCGCATGCATAAATGAGGGTGGATATTACATTTGAATTGAATAGTCTTAACTTGGTTTTTGTGCTTATAACTTTTGAATTCCATATGTTCTCAAGATTCTTGAAGATTGATGCTGCTTTTGCAATTCTGATCCTAACTTCCTTTCTAGTGTCACCATCCTGGTCTATGTAGCTGCCAAGGTATGCAAATTGATTGACTTCTTCAATATCTGTCCCTTCTATGTGTATTTTTCCATTTTGATTGATGGGAATTTTCATTATTTTTGTTTTGTCCTTGTTAATTTCAAGTCCTATTTTGCTAGCCAGTGAAGATAGGCTGTTTTTTCTTGCATGGAATTCACATTATTACTGATAAGAGTTATGTCATCAGCAAAATCAAGATCTTCTAGTTGGGTCCCATGTACCCAATCAATACCTGTGTTACCTGTGCAGCATTTTGTCATTATGAAGTCTATTGTAATCCCAAAAAGTAAAGGAGACAGTATACATCCTTGTTTCACGCCTGTTTCAATCTGGAACCATTCACTCATCCCTTCTTCTGTCTTGACTGCACAACCATATCCATTGTATAAGTCCTTAATGATGTTGACAATTTTAGATGGTATTCCATATAGACATAAAATTCTCCATAATGAATCTCTGTGTATGCTATCAAATGCCTTCTTAAAATCTATGAAATTCAGTATTAATGGTTTCTGCTTTTCAATATGTTCTTCAAGTATTATTCTGAGAGTAAAGATCTGGTCAAGACAGCTTCTCCCTTTTCGAAATCCTGCTTGTTCTTCTCTCATTGCAGTATCCACTATATCTTTGAGTCTATTCAAAATGACCTTGCAAAATACTTTTGACACAACTGATATTAAGGTTACTCCTCTCCAGTTGTTACAGTCACTAAGGTTGCCCTTTTTTGGTATTTTCACAATGATTCCCTTCTTCCAATTAGAAGGGACCTTTTCTTCTTTCCAAATCTTGTTAAACATTCTCTGTAGTTGTATATATATATATATATATATATATATATATATATATATATATATATATATATACCAGTGTAACATTTGACAGAGATTACAGAAATCCAGGAACTTGCTCGAGAAAATAACATAATCTTTTAGATAAAAGAAAAGATTGTCAGCTGTCAGTCTATGTTCTTAAAGGTGGATATGTGTTGTTACAGATGAATACATGTTGTTACAAGAGGATGTGTATTGTTACAGAGGATATATGTGGTTACATATTCTACTTGGAAGAGAACAGACGATGAAAACAAACAAGGAACTAGACTGGACATGACAGGGAAAAAGTAGACACAGCATATCTACGGGACATACAGACGTAATTTTCAGATAGCACAAGCATAGTTTTATGGCATAAATGTACATAAAATTAAATTTACAAATGTACGTAAAGGCATTGCAGTAAAACTGTGCTAACAAAATGTTAGGACTAAATAGTTTGAACCAAAACGGTACAACTTTCTGTTTTTGAGTAATAAAGCTGTTCCTGGTGTTGTTTTAAAAAAGACTTCTCAGATACAACTCAAGACATCAATAAAACAACATGGAATACACAACTCACGACAAAATTAAAATAACATGGAATACACAACTCAAGACAAAAATAAAACAACATGGAATACACAACTCAAGACAAAAATAAAACAACATGGAATACACAACTCAATACATCAATAAAACAACATAGAATACACAACTCAAGACATCAATAAAACAACATGGAATACACAACTCAAGACAAAATAAAACAACATGGAATACACAACTCAAGACATCAATAAAACAACATGGAATACACAACTCAAAACATCAACAAAAAAAAACAACATGGAATACACAACTCAACACATCAATAAAACAACATGGAATACACAACTCAAGACAAAAATAAAACAACATGGAATACACAACTCAACACATCAATAAAACAACATGGAATACACAACTCAAGACAAAAATAAAACAACATGGAATACACAACTCAACACATCAATAAAACAACATGGAATACACAACTCAAGACATCAATAAAACAACATGGAATACACAACTCAAGACATCAATAAAACAACATGGAATACACAACTCAAGACATCAATAAAACAACATGGAATACACAACTCAAGACATCAATAAAACAACATGGAATACACAACTTAAGACAACGATAAAACAACATGGAATACACAACTCAAGACATCAATAAAACAACATGGAATACACAACTTAAGACAACGATAAAACAACATGGAATACACAGCTCAAGAGAACGATAAAAGAACATGGAATACAGTTTGGAATAGCTTAGAACTGACGCTTCTAGTGAATGTCCTCTTCTTCGTTCGCTTCTACCACGAAGATAGCCCGTGATGCTACTGACTTTCCTGCTGTGATTCTCGCGATAGTCTCATTTAGGATGGTGGCTCAGAGCATCGCGGTTCTTGGCCTATATTCTCGGTGGGTCACAGAAGCAGCTTTGCGTGACACTGTGGTTTTCGTTGTACCAGCTTAGTCTAGAGTTGGACTTTCTCACCGGAAAACCTCGATGTGGTTTGGATATGAATATATCCCCGCCGGGTGAGAGGTGGTTGCTCATCCAGTCTAGAGTTGGACTTCCTCACTGGAAAACCTCAACGTGATTTTTATATAATATATCCCCGTCGGGTGAGAGACATCCCCGCCGGGTGAGAAGTGGCTGCCTGTCTAGACTGCCCTGGTCCAGTGTCTTCGACTTCAGCATTTTGTGGTCGTGGCCCCTACCCTTCCTAGTTGTCACTAGAATGGAGCTTTTGTCCAGGAGGACGAATCCTCGCCACTAGTGACTTACACCCCTGAGTTGAGCCGGTTTAGGCATATTATCTCAGTATGGGCGTGTTTGGGACGTGACCGACCTCTAGAGCAGAGGTACCGTGACATGCGTAGCCTTCAAGTTTCACCCCTGGAGTGTGCCGGTTTAGGCATATTTCACCAGTATGAGTGTACATCGGGCGTGACTGACCTCTAGAGCGGAGGTGGTGTGACGTGCCTGGCCATCAAGTTCCACCCCTGGTGTGTGCCGATTTAGGCATATTTCACCAGTGTAGGTGCGTTTCGGACATGGCTGGCCTCTAGAGCAGAGGCGACGTGGTATGTGTAGCTCTCGCAGCGATACTACTGGACATACCGATTAAACTTTATCCTTTCCTTCACCTTTTCACATCGGCGCCGCACAGCAACCCTTACTTCTTTTCCGCAGTTTCTTCCTTGACCGTGAGGAGCTTCACTCCACTCACGGCATCCGAAAAGTCTCGCCGGCAGTGTCTTAACCTTTGGGTTAAGCCGGTTCAGGCATTTCACCCGATATGAGTGCGCTTAGGACATGGCCGACCTCCAGACCAGAGATGCCGTGATTTGACCGCTTTATCCTTTCTACCACCTTTTCCTTAGTAATGCCGCGCGGCAACCTCATTTGCACTTTTCTTCATTGGCCGGGAGGAGCACCGCTCCACGCACTGCAGCTGAAGAATCTCGCCAGCAGCGGTAGATGAGCTACCAAACGTGCCACACATCTGCCCTAAGTGTCTGGTTTTCAGGCGCCAGATATTCGCCTTCGCCCCTTTTCCTGTCAGTTTAAACAGTTCTGCCACGGGAAGGCCAGGAGCTGGACTTGACTGCCAGAGGCTGTTTGAGACGCACGCCGTTGGAGTGGAGGGCGAATTCTCCACCCCACCTCCGGCAATAACAGTCCTTAGAACCTCTCGCCACTAGTGACTTCCACCTCTGGGTTAAGCCGGTTTAGGCGTATTATCCCAGTATGGGTGTATATAAGACGTGAGCGGCTTCTAGAGCGGAGGTGCCGTGACATGCGTAGCCATCAAGTTTCATCCCTGCGTTAAGCTCTCAAGACCTCTGGGAGTCATGACCCAGAGAGGGGGCCCACCTCCCTTGGAGTATCAGGAGTTTGATGAGGCCGAGACACTTGTCTGAGGGTCTACTCCCTCTGATGATCTGAGGGAATTCTGTTGATGTTCCGCTTTCTACAGTAGAGAGTTTCCTGCATAGTGAACGTCCAAGCCTGCATGTGGAAACTTGTGAGAATAATCAGAAATGAAGATAATTTTCATCTACGTGATGCTTACAGTTCGCTTACAATGTTTTGGGCATTTTCTATCATCAGACTATTTTCATCGTATGTCCTCAGTACTGCGCTAACGCTTATCACCTCAATATCGATCTAACACTTATCACTCTAGTATCGATGTAACACTTATCACCTCAGTATCGAGCTAAAACGTACCACCTCAGTATCGAGCTAAAACGTATCACCTCAGTATCGATTTAACACTTATCATTCCAGTATCAACATAGCACTTATGACACCAGAATCCAGCTAATGCTTATCACCTCAGGTTTGAGCTTACATTTATCACTTCAGTATCGATCTAACACTTGTCACTCCTAATATCGATCTAAAACTTATCACCACAGTGTAGATATAATATTTATCACTCCGATATCACTTATCACCCCAAATATCGATCTAACGCTCATCAGACGATGAATGAAACAATTCCAACATTAGAAAATTGTAAGATTTAGACACAGTAGTTTATCGTGAAGATGATATACATAAAGTACAGTGCGTTCGGAAAATAACTGTGCACTAACCCAGTATCGATTCTGGTATCGTAGTGATATCTTAATGGATGCGGTATCTAGCCATATCTACCTGCATACGTTAGTGTGTTGAACACTACTGCTGTGTAACATTCACTGTATTCAGTCTGTCTTTGTGTATTCAGTTCTTAAGCAGAATAAAGATATCGCTACGATACTGGAATCGATACTGGGTTAGTGTACAGTTACTTATGGAACACCCTGCATATATATGTAATATGTACATGATAGTTTTTTCCAGGGTCTCCGAGAGAATTTTTTTAGTTTGTACAGTCCACTACCTCTCCACCCCTATCTTTCCACCCCTACCTCTTCACCCTATCTCCCCACCCAACCTCTCTACCCTTTATCTCGTCATCCCTTATCTCTTTATCCCTTATCTCTTCATCCCCTACCTCTGAACCCCTACCTCTCCACCTTACCTCTCTACCCTCTATATCTTCATTTCCTATCTCATTCCCTACCTCTTCACCTCCTACCTTTCCACCCTATCTCTCCACCCTATCTCTCCACCCCTACCTCTTCACCCTACGTCTTCACCCTACCTCTCTATCCTCTATCTCTTCATCCCCTACCTCTGAACCCCTACCTATCAACCCTCTCTCTCTATCCTCTATCTCTTCATCCCCTACCTCTTCGCCTCCTACCTTTCCACCCTACCTCTCTACCCCCTATCTCTGAATCCCTACCTCTCCACCCCAGTTTGTTTCTTTCCACTCTGTATTTACCATTAAAACTGGCAAAACCTACGGGCCGTGGAGAAATGCACCAGCTGGACCCCAACTCTCACGGGGCCTCTCGTAGGACTCTTCATAAAACTATTTATTGGCACTTTGTAATGATAGCAGCAAGCGAGAGTTTCACACTGACATTTGCCTTCATTTTAAGCGCTAGTTAACTCTGTCTATCTTCAAGTGACAGATAGAACGGATGAGGACTGCAATAAATCTGGTTTAGATAATAAAGGTAGATCGAGGTGTATGGTGTAAAAACAAGGTGGCAGAGGGAGTGAGTCAAGTGAGAAAAAAAAGCAAATAGAAAGTATGAGAGTGAGATGAAAATGTATCAATGAAAAACATACAACATCCGATATTTCGGCGTTAGCCTTTTTCAAAGATTGCATAAACAAACAGGTTCTAAGGACTGTTACAGCCGGAGGTGGGCTGGGGATACGCTCTCCACTCCAATTAAATGTCTCCAAGGCGTGCGTCTCAAACAGCCTCTGACAGTCAAGTCCAGCTCCTGGCCTTCTCGTGGCAGAATTGTGCAGACTGACAAGAGAAGGGGCGAAAGCGAATTTCTGGCCCCTGAAAACCAGACGTTTCTGGTAGATGAGAATCATGTTTTGGTAGCTCCTCTAGGAGAAGTAAAACTCCGAAAACCCGCTGCTGGCGAGATCCTTCAGCTGCCGTGCGTGGGGGAAACTCTTCCCCGCCAATGAAGAAAAATGCGACTAGGGCTACCGCGCAGAGCGACCGTGGAATGGTGAAGGAAAGGATTAAGTGAAGTAATCAGTAGTATCGAGGTCAGCACTACTCAAATCACAGCACCTCTGCTCTAGAGGCTGGCCACATCCTGTATACAACCATACTGAGGCAGATTGCCTAAATCGGCTTAACTCAGGGGTTACACTAAGACAATGCTGGCAAGATTCTTCGGATGTCGCGCGTGGAGTGAAACTCCTCCCGGCCAATGAAGAAAATGCGAAAAAGACATTAGGGTTGCCGTGCAGCGCCAATGTGAAAAGGTGATGGAAAGGATAAAGTGAAGCTTAATCGGTATGTCCAGAATTCTCGCGGCGAGAGCTATTCATACCATGGCACCCCAGCTCTAGAGGCCGGCCACGTCCGATATACACCTATACTGGTGAAATATGCCTAAACCGGATTAACCCAGGGTGAAACTTGATGTCTACGCATGTCACGGTACCTCTGCTCTAGAGGTCGGTCACGTCCTAAACACGCCCACACTGGGATAATACGCCCTAAATCGGCTCAACCCAGAAGTAAAACTTACTAGTGGCGAAAATTCGTCCTCCTGAACATAAGCTCCGTCCTGGTCACAACTAGGAAGGGTAGCAGCCACGGCCACAAAATGCTGAAGTCAGAGACACTGGACCAGGGCAGTCTAGATAGGCAACCACCTCTCACCCGGCGGGGTATGCTGGTATCCAAACCACGTCAAGTTTTTTTCGGTGATAAAGTCCAACTCTAGATTAAACTTGTTGCAACGAAAACCACGGTGTCACGCAATCCCGCTTCTACTACCAACCAAGAATTCAGACCCTTGCCCCGCGATACCCAGAACCGCTTGTAATCCTCTCGGGGATCTCTTTTGGGCCTCTCGGGGACCACGGGACACATCGAGAACCACAGGAGTAAATTCAGCAGGATCACGGGGCGATCTTGGTGGTAGAATCGAACGAAGAAGAAGAAAGATAAACACAAACGAGACCAAAAAAAAAAAAAAAACTAAACGAAAAAACTATTCTTAATATGACATCCTCCAAAAGTAGGGAACACAGAAATGTGTGTCCACTGGACGAGGCATAGAGACCACATGGGGTCACACAAAAGAATAGCCGATAGAGCCAATCGTAAAGAAGAGGCGGAGAAAGGGAAGAAAACAAGTGGGGAAAGGGCAATAGAAACAGCCGCTAGAGGAGAAGGTGTCGGGGGTGGGGGTGGGGAAGGGGAGAGATAATGAAGAACATAAACACCTGCAGTGAAAAAATGTGAAACTGGTGAATATGACAAGACCTTATCACAAAGGGGGGGGGGTGGAATACTAAAGAAGTTAAAGGAAGCTGAAGACATTGTTAATTCCATCTGAGTGGAGACAGCCAGTCTGGAAAATAGTACGCTGTTCTAGGACCATCTGAGATCGTACATCAGCAGAACAAGGGCGGATCGCACTAACCGAAATGTCCTGTGTTCCCCTGTGGTTGCTAAGGCAAAAATGTTTAGCCACAGGTGTTCAGGCCCTCTTAGAAATATCGTCAAGATGTTGACGAAAACGGTCTCCTAAGCGTAAACCGGTCTCACCTATATACTTCATACAACAACGTTTTCAGCGTCCTTTAACTTCTTTAGTATTCCACCCCCACCTCCCTTTTTTGTGATAACAATACAAAAAAAATTAACCTTCAATAAGTTTTAATTCAAGTTCTCCGTGAGTTAACGCGTGAAAGCTAAATTTATGCTTAGTATCTTTTCCCAGTAACAAAATGTGAGCAATGTGTGTGTGTGTGTGTGTGTGTGTGTATGTGTTGGTAAGAAAAAAAGTTAATATTTTGATATTCAGAAATCAGCATGAAACTGTAGTTAATGTGTCATGAATCATGAGATAGTCAGTCACGTGGGTATACATGAATAAAAGTTGAGAACCGTTGTGTTAAGCAAAAAGAATGAAAGTACTTTGAAAAGAAAAGACAAAAACAAAACGAAACAATTTATTTCTTTAGTCGTACAGTAGAGCCACTGACAGAAGACCTGTAGACTAGCGGAGCTGGATTTCCAGACTGATCGACAGTTCCAGGGAGGGGCAAATCAGGGTGACAGGAGTGAGGCTTTCCACCACGACAAAGAGGCTGGGCACAGAGATAACATGTGTAAACGGTTCGCCATAAACTGAGGAAGACCGGGAAGAGAAACGGACGATTCTTTAAAAAGAAAAACATGTTAAGTTCATTACGTCATTACGGGACACTCAAGTAAATTTCAGTTTTAACCTAAACTTTGAATCAGTAGGCTAAATACAGCTTACTTAAAGTGTGCCATTCCGACATATTTGTTATACTTCTCTACAGAATGAATGTTCTTCAAAATACCGACATTTCCACTGAGATAATTACAAAATTATGGGCATTTCCGTGCACGGGACGGTCAAAGACGAGAACACACGAGTTTTAATATATGGATCTGTGCCAGGCGGGCGTCCCGACCGAATTAATATCATTCTCGGTACTGATTAGCAAAACTCGGGACTGATATGTGTGTGCTGTATACTATGTGTGTGCTGTATACTATGTTTGCGCTGTATATTATGTGTGTGCTGAATACTATGTGTGTGCTGTATACTATGTTTGCGCTGTATACTATGTGTGTGCTGTATACTATATGTGTGCTGTATACTATGTGTGTGCTGTATACTATGTGTGTGCTGTATACTGTGTGTGTGTGCTGTATACTATATGTGTGCTGTATACTATATGTGTGCTGTATACTATGTTTGCGCTGTATACTGTGCGTGTCCTTTATACTATGTGCGCGCTGTATACTATGTGTGTGCTGTATACTATATGTGTGCTGTATACTATGTTTGCGCTGTATACTGTGCGTGTCCTTTATACTATGTGCGCGCTGTATACTATGTGTGTGCTGTATACTATGTGTGTGCTGTATACTATGTGTGTGCTGTATACTATGTGTGCGCTGTATACTATGTGTGTGCTGTATACTATGTGTGTGCTGTATACTATGTGTGCGCTGTATACTATGTGTGTGCTGTATACTATGTGTGTGCTGTATACTATGTGTGCGCTGTATACTATGTGTGTGCTGTATACTATGTGTACGCTATATACTATGGTGCGCCCTGCTTTCATGGCAGATATTCTCGAATTAAGTCAATTTTCCCTAACACTGCAACCGTATTCTCTGCCTTTTCTGTTCAGTTCCTTCACGCTCCACTCACTTTCTGTGACAGCGAATTGTTCCCCTATGAGCTGCAAGATGATGAATCGGCACGATGAGAATAGTAGAACTATATATGGCATGATGAGAATAGTTGAACTATATATGACACGATTAGAACAACTGAACAGTATATGACACGGTAAGAATAACTGAACTGTATATGACACAATTAGAACAACTGAACAATATATGACACGGTAAGAATAACTGAACTATATATGACACGATTAGAACAACTGAACTATATACGGCACGGTAAGAATAACTGAACTATATATGACACGATTAGAACAACTGAACAATATATGACACGGTAAGAATAACTGAACTATATATGACACGATAAGAATAACTGAACTATATATGACACGATGAGAATAACTGAACTATAACAGTAAGACGAGTTTGTGTTGAGAGACTCTTCCAGAAGGTAGGAGGAACAAAGAAAACATCGATAAAAGCAAGCAACATCTTAGCTACAAGATTATTATTAATGGGCAACAGATAAGATAAAATTTGTCTTATCTTCTCTCTCCCTTGAACTGTGAGCTGGTGTTCTCTTCAGCCGCTGCTGTGAAGATGTTAAAGCACAACATCGTGTCGGTTTGAGAGCGGGTCATAGCAGCTACTGTCTCAGACTATGAGTGGAGCTACAAAGCTGGAGGCGTCCAGTACTTCTTTAGCAGGCTCCACTGCTACTGGGACTTTGGCGTTCCTGCCTCGTCAGCCAGGCTAAGTCTGCTACGGAGGGGGGGGGGTATCAGTGGGAGATGAGACAGGGTCTTGATTAACTATAGCTAGCTATGGTTGTCCAAGCATGTCAGTTATAGTTCGCCAACCCTGATGCTAGCATATCAGCTATGATTCGCCAATTCTGATGCTAGTATATCATTTATATTGGCGAACTACTTTGCGAGCCCTATGTTTAACGGCACGGGAAGGATATAAGATATAAGATATATCATATATGATTCGCCAACCCTAATGCTAGCATGTCAGTTATGGTTCGCCAGCTCTGATTATAGCATATCAGCTGTGATTCGCCATCCCTGATGCTATCATGTCAGCTATGATTCACTAACACTGATGCTAGCATTTCAGTTATGATTCACTAACACTGATGCTAGCATGTCAGCTGTGATTCGCCAACCCTGATGCTAGCATGTCAGCTATGATTCGCCAACCCTGATGATGGAATGTCAGCTATGATTCGCCAACCCTGATGCTGGCATGTCAGCTATGATTCATTAACACTGATGCTAGCATGTCAGGTATGATTCGCCAACCCTGATGCTAGCATGTCAGCTATGATTCGCCAACCCTGATGCTAGCATGTCAGCTATGATTCGCCAATCCTGATGCTGGCATGTCAGCTATGATTTGCCAACCCTGATGCTAGCATGTCAGCTATGATTTGCCAACCCTGATGCTAGCATGTCAGCTATGATTTGCCAACCCTGATGCTAGCATGTCAGCTATGATTCGCCAACCCTGATGCTAGCATGTCAGCTATGATTTGCCAACCCTGATGCTAGCATGTCAGCTATGATTCGCTAACCCTTATGCTAGCATGTCAGCTATGATTCGCCAATCCTGATGCTAGCATATCAGCTATGATTCATTAATACTGATGCTAGCAAATCAGCTATGATTCGCCAACCCTGATGCTGGCATATCAGCTATGATTCGCCAACCCTGATGCTAGCATGTAAGCGGTGGTCTGCTGACTGACACATGGGACAGCGTCTTCGTTCCCGCAAAGATAATACAGGAACATATTAAAAGAAAGTTTCGGACAAGAATCTCTGGAGTCATGAGGCTGGCAGTAGTCTTCTTACAAGAATCTTTAGAATCGTGAATGTGGGACTAGTCTTCTACAAGAATCTCTGGAGTCATGAGGCTGGCAGTAATCTTCTTACAAGAATCTTTAGAATCGTGAATGTGGGACTAGTCTTCTACAAGAATCTCTGGAGTCATGAGGCTGGCAGTAGTCTTCTTACAAGAATCTTTAGAATCGTGAATGTGGGACTAGTCTTCTACAAGAATCTCTGGAGTCATGAGGCTGGCAGTAGTCTTCTTACAAGAATCTTTAGAATCGTGAATGTGGGACTAGTCTTCTACAAATATCTCTGGAGTCGTGGCAGCAATCGTCTACAAGAATCTCTGGAGTCATGAAAATTGCAGTAGTCTTCTACAAGAATCTCTGAAGCCATGAAGGTCGATGTAGTCTTCTTTAAGAATCTCTGGAGTCGTGAATGTGGCAGTAGTCTTCTACAAGAATATCTGGAGTCAAGAAGGTGGCAGGAGTCTTCTTCGTGCATCTCTGGAGTAATGAAGATGGCAGTAGTCTTCTACACGAGTTTCTGGAGTCATGAAATGAAGTGGCAGTAGTCTTCTACAAGAATATCTGGAGTCAAGAAGGTGACAGTAGTCTTCTACAAGAATCTCTGGAGTCATGAAGGTGACAGTAGTAGTCTACAAGAATCTCTGGAGTCATGAAGGTAGCAGTAGTAGTCTACAAGAATCTCTGGAGTCATGAAAGTGGCAGTAGTAGTCTACAAGAATCTCTGGATTCATGAAGGTGGCAGTAGTAGTCTACAAGAATCTCTGGATTCATGAAGGTGGCAGTAGTAGTCTACAAGAATCTCTGGAGTCATGAAGGTGGCAGTAGTAGTCTACAAGAATCTCTGGATTCATGAAGGTGGCAGTAGTAGTCTACAAGAATCTCTGGAGTCATGAAGGTAGCAGTAGTAGTCTACAAGAATCTCTGGAGTCATGAAGGTAGCAGTAGTAGTCTACAAGAATCTCTGGATTCATGAAGGTGGCAGTAGTAGTCTACAAGAATCTCTGGATTCATGAAGGTGGCAGTAGTAGTCTACAAGAATCTCTGGATTCATGAAGGTGGCAGTAGTAGTCTACAAGAATCTCTGGATTCATGAAGGTGACAGTAGTAGTCTACAAGAATCTCTGGAGTCATGAAGGTGGCAGTAGTAGTCTACAAGAATCTCTGGAGTCATGAAGGTGGCAGTAGTAGTCTACAAGAATCTCTGGAGTCATGAAGGTGGCAGTAGTAGTCTACACGGACTAGACTAAAGCTTCCCATCCTTCTTACATACGAGCACCGGAGAGGAGTTTTGTCAGGCAGTGCTAAACTAATACCTCCTTCCTGCTCTCCCCCACCACCCCCCCAAGCTTACCCTGATGGTTAACTATTCTGTTTTCTTCTATTACGGCTCCTTCCCACCCCAGCCACCCGCGGACTCATTTAGAAGAAGAGAAGAAGTCCAGCCATTCCCCTCAGCGATGTACCCTCCCTACGCTCCCGCCCCAGGCTGGGCCCGCTAAAGATCATTGCACCAACAACATATACGTTGTCGATCACCAGATTATATGCAGTACCACATACAGTATGTATGTTGTCTATTAGCAGCTTATATGCAGTACCACATACAGTATATACATTGTCGATCAGCAGCTTATATGCAGTACCACATACAGTATTAAGTTGTCTATCAGCAGCTTATATGCAGCACCACATACAGTAAAGTCTTCTTGTTCTATAGATGTTTAATGCCTAAATGAATAACGTAATCGTTGCACCACATCATGGTACACCACGGACTACTGACCACGGATTGATGACCTCAGGTACATCTAAGGTCAAAGTTCCACCATTAAAGACAACATGTATATTCCTACCATGTTGGCCAGACTCTTAGTGTCACATAAGCCTGTTACCAGAAGCACCACGAGATGGTTCACGGGAAAAAGTAAGGCTGAAGACTAGACTCTTGATCAGGTTTTGGCCCTGATGACAGTTCTAAACCTACCACAAACATCCCCCTCCCCTACTCTCAAGATTCCTGTAACCAAACCAGTCGAGATTAAACCAACAATTAAATCTGTAAGTAAGTGAGAACTTGGTCCACAAGATGGTTGTGAAGTGAAAGTTGTTATAATTCAAAACCTGGAATTCTGCTAGTATGAGTCATCAACATGCAGCGGTCAAGCATGTCCATCAAAACAAACTTGTGGACTGGCATCTATGCGGGCAGATACTGTGAGGTCTGCGCAGTTCTCACACCCTGACGGCCATGGCCCTGACCTCCTCTAATCCGGCACTAGCCAGAGTAATTGGAGCGCCACGTTCCCCTGCGGGTTAGCTCTTCTGGCAGACGTGGCGACACCAGGGAGGACACTTTGTCCAGTGCGGTATTAAAGTTTGCCACTTTCGTTCGAGAGTAATTTAGAACTAGTCTCCACTTGTCACTCTTAGTTGGAGGGAGAGAGAGAGAGAGAGAGAGAGAGAGAGAGAGAGAGAGATTTTGGGTGGACTTTGCACTTTAGAGTTGTGACGATTTCGAAATAGCCCAAAAATGTTCTAAAGGGCCAAAGAGCTACAAAATATGACAGAAATATCCACACAATAACGCACTTTCTGGACAGCGGCCATCTTTCTTATTTTTGCTATTGTGTGTTCTTCGCCACCTGGCAAGCCCAGTTCTGCTAGGTCAGGCTGAATGCATTAGAAAGAGCAACAGATGAGAGATGAGACAGAACCTTGGCTCTAATAACTGTGCTGTCATTCCTGGAGACAGAACCGTGGCGCTAATAACTGTGCTGTCATTCCTGGAGAAAGAACCTTGGCGCTAATAACTGTGCTGTCATTCCTGCACAATCATCTTTTGATCCTGGAGGCAGGTTTAGAGAGATTTATATTCCACAAATGTGCACATCCTCCGACTGTAGGTCACGAGAAGACAGAGTAGGGGGGTGGGGGCGAAGAATAAAGGATTTTGTTTTGTCTTCATCAGCAGTGAATTCTGTCCTGTGTACATCAGCAGTGAGTTCTGTCCTGTGTACATCAGCAGTGAGTTCTGTCCTGTGTGCATCAGCAGTGAGTTCTGTCCTGTGTATATCAGCAGTGAGTTCTGTCCTGTGTACATCAGCAGTGAGTTCTGTCCTGTGTACATCAGCAGTGAGTTCTGTCCTGTGTACATCAGCAGTGAGTTCTGGCGTGTGTACATCAGCAGTGAGTTCTTGCGTGTGTACATCAGCAGTGAGTTCTGGCGTGTGTACATCAGCAGTGAGTTCTGGCGTGTGTACATCAGCAGTGAGTTCTGGCGTGTGTACATCAGCAGTGAGTTCTGGCGTGTGTACATCAGCAGTGAGTTCTGGCGTGTGTACATCAGCAGTGAGTTCTGTCCTGTGTACATCAGCAGTGAGTTCTGTCCTGTGTACATCAGCAGTGAGTTCTGTCCTGTGTACATCAGCAGTGAGTTCTGGCGTGTGTACATCAGCAGTGAGTTCTGGCGTGTGTACATCAGTGCTGATATTTACATGGACGTATTTAAGCTTAATGCACCGCCAGTTTTGTACACAATTTTTCTTTCAAAACGCTAGCACTGGGAAGCGCATCGTGTGAGCTGTACCTGACAGTTATATTTTCTTACTGTACCGATATCTTTTCACGCCCGAGTACCATTGTTGGCGAACACTATGGCGATCTCTGCCCTGTTAGCCAGGGTATGCCTGTTATGTGTTGGGGTTAACAAAGGACAGGTGGAGCAGGATCTAAAGATCGCTGACTGCCAGATCAGACAGGGTTTTAACCCTCGTTAATTTTGATGCAACAGATTACATTTACATCATAACCTCCCGAGCCGCATAAAAGGCCTCGCAGGTAGGATGCCGCCCGCAGGTAGGATGCCGCCCGCAGGTAGGATGCCGCCCGTAGGTAGGATGGTGCCCGTAGGTAGGATGCCGCCCGCAGGTAGGATGCCGCCTGCAGGTAGGATGCCGCCCGTAGGTAGGATGCCGCCTGCAGGTATGATGCCGCCCGCAGGTAGGATGCCCCCCGTAGGTCGCCACTTGGACACCCCTGATGTCTCTTCTTATTCATAGTCATCGGCGCTTTGTAAATATCATTACGTCACCAGTCTCTGGTAAATTCATTCTAATGTCCCGTCATCACATGTCACTCGTTCTTCTAAACAGAGGAACTGATAAACCTCACACAATCTATTCTCGATGCTTCTGATAATATTCCACTTTCTTACCAGATTTCGAGATTTGACCACTAGATCCCAAGATCTTCTCGCACCCCGAACCTGGCTCAACCAGCCCCGTCCCTCCCTCATTCAGCCTGAAACATCATTTCCAAGACGATTCTTAAGGGGCCCTTAGCTGATTGGTAGGCGGGCGCGCGTGACACACGTAAATCTAATTTGGTCCAGTGATTACGGGGAGGCCCAGAAAGATTTTCCGACACTTTGAGCTGATTAGCCTGAGAGCAGGAACCCACGCCATTGTTTGCTGCTGCTGCTGTTATTATTCTGTTGGCGACTCCGCTGAAAAACTCACAACAGAAAGTCTAGAGAAAATAATGGTGCAGACAGCATAGCCCCTGCAGCAAGGCATCTTGACTTGACTAATTTTCCTCTTTGTGAAAGGTTAAAATAATAAACGGTCCCTTGCTTGTCTAAAACTGAGATACTGTATTTTTCTATAACATCCAGTAGTTGTTTTCCATCATCCAAGTGGACTGAGACAACCTGGCGAAGGACCAAACAGAACGAAGTGCAATGTCTAGCTTCATTTGTGTGTAAGTGTGGCTTCATTTGTGTGTAAGTGTGGCTTCATTTGTGTGTAAGTGTGGCTTCATTTGTGTGTAAGTGTGGCTTCATTTGTGTGTAAGTATAGCTTCAACTGAGGAGTAAACGAGAAGCAAAACTGAAGATAGAAGACACAAGGATGAAATGAGGACCCTACGACACAAAGACAGTTTGCTACTCCAGTGACCTATGACTGCAGTCAGACACGAAAGATAATGTTGCTGGATAAAACATTTACAAGGCGTCATGTTGTACTTGCCTTCTAAACCATTGTATACTACAAGAAATGCCATTTTTCACTATGTGAGAACATAAAGGTAGCTGGTCTTATAAGGTGTTCAGGAAATAAATGAAAGACTGAAATGAGAGAAAGACAAAAGTGGGAAGAAAGAAAGAAAAAAAGGGAGAGAGAGAGAGAGAGAGAGAGAGAGAGAGAGAGAGAGTCAACTAGTTCTGAACATACTATGTTTCCTCCTTTTTTTTCCCAAGATTAAGCCACTCAACAAACTCATATTTCAGCTACTCCACAACCCATGTTTCAGCTACTCAACAAACCCATATTTCAGCTACTCCACAACCCATGTTTCAGCTACTCAACAAACCCATATTTCAGCTACTCCACAACCCATGTTTCAGCTACTCAACAAACTCATATTTCAGCCACTCCACAACCCATGTTTCAGCTACTCAACAAACCCATATTTCAGCTACTCCACAACCGACAAACAAACACTCAAGTTCTTGTTCACCTCTACGCACCCGATACATGTCAAGCCTGCCCACCCCACTATCCGGCACCGTCAGCTCCATTAGTTCCAGTGCCCAGAGTACGGCGCCCGTGTCTGCGAGAACTGTGCCAGGGATTTGCCACAAGTTCTTGGCATTCCGTGTCTGCTCCCTGGAAATCCACCACCACCTGCCGGGCTCTAGTGCTGGAGTTGAGGCAGAGTCTATCCCCAGACTGCTTGCACCCTCCTTCGTTAAATTCTGCGAGTTGGAGTTGGGAAAAGGGAAAGGAGGGATGCAGAGAGAGAAAATGAAAAGAGTTGGAAGGCCAGTGGATTATGATTTCGAAGCCGGCGGATACAATCCAAATGCAAACAAAAAGTGGGAGGACTGTGGCAAGATTGCTTTCTTCTCAACGTTGGGCGATGACGTTAGAGAAAAAAGACAGAAACTTTGCGATTTTTTTTCTGCTGGCATCAGTCCATCCCAACCCAATTTATTTATTTATTTATAATCTCTATTCTACTGTCGCCTTAATTATTTAACGTGCATATTAAAAATATACAATGTTCTAATTTTGTTCTCGTATAATGAGGAATGTTAGAGAAGATGTAGACAAAGAATACTAAGATGCCATAAAAATTGGAGGTTATGAAATACCAGAGATTAGATATGCTGATGATGCAGTATTACTGTCCCCAACACAAAAAGGAATGGAAAAACTGATTATGTCAGTCAGTAAGAATAGTGAAGAGCAAAACCTCTCATCTTAATGCGAAGAAAACTCAGTTGATGACAACTGACAAGACAAATATGGCAAATGAAATTTATATCAATGAGGAAAAATTGGAAATAGCTGAGAGCTTTGAATGTCCTTGATCATTACTGACAATGAAGATACAATGAAGGAGATTAAGAGAAGGTCATTTACCACTATTCAGAACCTAAAACAACTAACGAAGCTGTAGAGAGGGACAGACATAATTATAAAAATAAGATTTTTAAGGACATGCATCTTTCCCATCACAACATATGCCTGTGAGACCTGGACACTTAACAAAACAGCTGAGAAACACATTAATGCCTTTGAGTATAAATACTACAGAAGAGTCCTTCAAATATCATGGACACAAAAAGAATAAATATATCCATACTACAAGAATGTAATATTGAGTAGCGTTGATTAGTAAAGAAGATTAAACAGGGAAAAATGAAAGACTGAAATGAGAGAAAGACAAAAGTGGGAAGAAAGAAAGAAAAAAAGGGAGAGAGAGAGAGAGAGAGAGAGAGAGAGAGAGAGAGAGAGAGAGAGTCAACTAGTTCTGAACATACTATGTTTCCTCCTTTTTTTTCCCAAGATTAAGCCACTCAACAAACTCATATTTCAGCTACTCCACAACCCATGTTTCAGCTACTCAACAAACCCATATTTCAGCTACTCCACAACCCATGTTTCAGCTACTCAACAAACCCATATTTCAGCTACTCCACAACCCATGTTTCAGCTACTCAACAAACTCATATTTCAGCCACTCCACAACCCATGTTTCAGCTACTCAACAAACCCATATTTCAGCTACTCCACAACCGACAAACAAACACTCAAGTTCTTGTTCACCTCTACGCACCCGATACATGTCAAGCCTGCCCACCCCACTATCCGGCACCGTCAGCTCCATTAGTTCCAGTGCCCAGAGTACGGCGCCCGTGTCTGCGAGAACTGTGCCAGGGATTTGCCACAAGTTCTTGGCATTCCGTGTCTGCTCCCTGGAAATCCACCACGACCTGCCGGGCTCTAGTGCTGGAGTTGAGGCAGAGTCTATCCCCAGACTGCTTGCACCCTCCTTCGTTAAATTCTGCGAGTTGGAGTTGGGAAAAGGGAAAGGAGGGATGCAGAGAGAGAAAATGAAAAGAGTTGGAAGGCCAGTGGATTATGATTTCGAAGCCGGCGGATACAATCCAAATGCAAACAAAAAGTGGGAGGACTGTGGCAAGATTGCTTTCTTCTCAACGTTGGGCGATGACGTTAGAGAAAAAAGACAGAAACTTTGCGATTTTTTTTCTGCTGGCATCAGTCCATCCCAACCCAATTTATTTATTTATTTATAATCTCTATTCTACTGTCGCCTTAATTATTTAACGTGCATATTAAAAATATACAATGTTCTAATTTTGTTCTCGTATAATGAGGAATGTTAGAGAAGATGTAGACAAAGAATACTAAGATGCCATAAAAATTGGAGGTTATGAAATACCAGAGATTAGATATGCTGATGATGCAGTATTACTGTCCCCAACACAAAAAGGAATGGAAAAACTGATTATGTCAGTCAGTAAGAATAGTGAAGAGCAAAACCTCTCATCTTAATGCGAAGAAAACTCAGTTGATGACAACTGACAAGACAAATATGGCAAATGAAATTTATATCAATGAGGAAAAATTGGAAATAGCTGAGAGCTTTGAATGTCCTTGATCATTACTGACAATGAAGATACAATGAAGGAGATTAAGAGAAGGTCATTTACCACTATTCAGAACCTAAAACAACTAACGAAGCTGTAGAGAGGGACAGACATAATTATAAAAATAAGATTTTTAAGGACATGCATCTTTCCCATCACAACATATGCCTGTGAGACCTGGACACTTAACAAAACAGCTGAGAAACACATTAATGCCTTTGAGTATAAATACTACAGAAGAGTCCTTCAAATATCATGGACACAAAAAGAATAAATATATCCATACTACAAGAATGTAATATTGAGTAGCGTTGATTAGTAAAGAAGATTAAACAGGGAAAAATTAAATATTTTGGACATATAAAACGTCATGAGAGAGTTTGGAGAAGACTTTCCTGGAAGGGTACATAATGGGAAAAAGAAAGAGGGGAAGACCAAATCGAAGATACCAAAAAGACACTGTTGCTGATTTGCGAATGGATGCATCAGCAGCATGGCATCTTGCTTACATCCGAGAGGCTTTCAAGAGAGCTGTTAGGGAGGCAAAAGTTCCCTAGGCAGACGCTATTGAATGATAAATGAATCTCATTCCTATTTCTGTCGCGTTGTTGCAAAATGTTTTCATTTGTGTGTAAGTGTGGCTTCATTTGTGTGTAAGTATGGCTTCATTTGTGTGTAAGTGTGGCTTCATTTGTGTGTAAGTGTGGCTTCATTTGTGTGTAAGTGTGGCTTCATTTGTGTGTAAGTATAGCTTCAACTGAGGAGTAAACGAGAAGCAAAACTGAAGATAGAAGACACAAGGACAGTTTGCTACTCCCGTGACCTATGACTGCAGTCAGACACGAAAGATAATGTTGCTGGATAAAACATTTACAAGGCGTCATGTTGTACTTGCCTTCTAAACCATTGTATACTACAAGAAATGCCATTTTTCACTATGTGAGAACATAAAGGTAGCTGGTCTTATAAGGTGTTCAGGAAATAAATGAAAGACTGAAATGAGAGAAAGACAAAAGTGGGAAGAAAGAAAGAAAAAAAGGGAGAGAGAGAGAGAGAGAGAGAGAGAGAGAGAGAGAGTCAACTAGTTCTGAACATATTATGTTTCCTCCTTTTTTTTTCCCAAGATTAAGCCACTCAACAAACTCATATTTCAGCCACTCCACAACCCATATTTCAGCTACTCCACAACCCATGTTTCAGCTACTCAACAAACCCATATTTCAGCTACTCCACAACCCATGTTTCAGCTACTCAACCAACCCATATTTCAGCTACTCCACAACCCATGTTTCAGCTACTCAACAAACTCATATTTCAGCCACACCACAACCCATGTTTCAGCTACTCAACAAACCCATATTTCAGCTACTCCACAACCGACAAACAAACACTCAAGTTCTTGTTCACCTCTACGCACCCGATACATGTCAAGCCTGCCCACCCCACTATCCGGCACCGTCAGCTCCATTAGTTCCAGTGCCCAGAGTACGGCGCCCGTGTCTGCGAGAACTGTGCCAGGGATTTGCCACAAGTTCTTGGCATTCCGTGTCTGCTCCCTGGAAATCCACCACGACCTGCCGGGCTCTAGTGCTGGAGTTGAGGCAGAGTCTATCCCCAGACTGCTTGCACCCTCCTTCGTTAAATTCTGCGAGTTGGAGTTGGGAAAAGGGAAAGGAGGGATGCAGAGAGAGAAAATGAAAAGAGTTGGAAGGCCAGTGGATTATGATTTCGAAGCCGGCGGATACAATCCAAATGCAAACAAAAAGTGGGAGGACTGTGGCAAGATTTCTTTCTTCTCAACGTTGGGCGATGACGTTCGAGAAAAAAAGACAGAAACTTTGCGATTTTTTTTCTGCTGGCATCAGTCCATCCCAACCCAATTTATTTATTTATTTATAATTCTACTGTCGCCTTAATTATTTAACGTGCATATTAAAAATATACAATGTTCTAATTTTGTTCTCGTATAATGAGGAATGTTAGAGAAGATGTAGACAAAGAATACTAAGATGCCATAAAAATTGGAGGTTATGAAATACCAGAGATTAGATATGCTGATGATGCAGTATTACTGTCCCCAACACAAAAAGGAATGGAAAAACTGATTATGTCAGTCAGTAAGAATAGTGAAGAGCAAAACCTCTCATCTTAATGCGAAGAAAACTCAGTTGATGACAACTGACAAGACAAATATGGCAAATGAAATTTATATCAGTGAGGAACAATTGGAAATAGCTGAGAGCTTTGAATGTCCTTGATCATTACTGACAATGAAGATACAATGAAGGAGATTAAGAGAAGGTCATTTACCACTATTCAGAAGCTAAAACAACTAACGAAGCTGTAGAGAGGGACAGACATAATTATAAAAATAAGATTTTTAAGGACATGCATCTTTCCCATCACAACATATGCCTGTGAGACTTGGACACTTAACAAAACAGCTGAGAAACACATTAATGCCTTTGAGTATAAACACTACAGAAGAGTCCTTCAAATATCATGGACACAAAAAGAATAAATATATCCATACTACAAGAATGTAATATTGAGTAGCGTTGATTAGTAAAGAAGATTAAACAGGGAAAAATTAAATATTTTGGACATATAAAACGTCATGAGAGAGTTTGGAGAAGACTTTCCTGGAAGGGTACATAATGGGAAAAAGAAAGAGGGGAAGACCAAGTCGAAGATACCAAAAAGACACTGTTGCTGATTTGCGAATGGATGCATCAGCAGCATGGCATCTTGCTTACATCCGAGAGAGAGAGAGAGAGAGAGAGTCAACTAGTTCTGAACATATTATGTTTCCTCCTTTTTTTTTCCCAAGATTAAGCCACTCAACAAACTCATATTTCAGCCACTCCACAACCCATATTTCAGCTACTCCACAACCCATGTTTCAGCTACTCAACAAACCCATATTTCAGCTACTCCACAACCCATGTTTCAGCTACTCAACCAACCCATATTTCAGCTACTCCACAACCCATGTTTCAGCTACTCAACAAACTCATATTTCAGCCACACCACAACCCATGTTTCAGCTACTCAACAAACCCATATTTCAGCTACTCCACAACCGACAAACAAACACTCAAGTTCTTGTTCACCTCTACGCACCCGATACATGTCAAGCCTGCCCACCCCACTATCCGGCACCGTCAGCTCCATTAGTTCCAGTGCCCAGAGTACGGCGCCCGTGTCTGCGAGAACTGTGCCAGGGATTTGCCACAAGTTCTTGGCATTCCGTGTCTGCTCCCTGGAAATCCACCACGACCTGCCGGGCTCTAGTGCTGGAGTTGAGGCAGAGTCTATCCCCAGACTGCTTGCACCCTCCTTCGTTAAATTCTGCGAGTTGGAGTTGGGAAAAGGGAAAGGAGGGATGCAGAGAGAGAAAATGAAAAGAGTTGGAAGGCCAGTGGATTATGATTTCGAAGCCGGCGGATACAATCCAAATGCAAACAAAAAGTGGGAGGACTGTGGCAAGATTTCTTTCTTCTCAACGTTGGGCGATGACGTTCGAGAAAAAAAGACAGAAACTTTGCGATTTTTTTTTCTGCTGGCATCAGTCCATCCCAACCCAATTTATTTATTTATTTATAATTCTACTGTCGCCTTAATTATTTAACGTGCATATTAAAAATATACAATGTTCTAATTTTGTTCTCGTATAATGAGGAATGTTAGAGAAGATGTAGACAAAGAATACTAAGATGCCATAAAAATTGGAGGTTATGAAATACCAGAGATTAGATATGCTGATGATGCAGTATTACTGTCCCCAACACAAAAAGGAATGGAAAAACTGATTATGTCAGTCAGTAAGAATAGTGAAGAGCAAAACCTCTCATCTTAATGCGAAGAAAACTCAGTTGATGACAACTGACAAGACAAATATGGCAAATGAAATTTATATCAGTGAGGAACAATTGGAAATAGCTGAGAGCTTTGAATGTCCTTGATCATTACTGACAATGAAGATACAATGAAGGAGATTAAGAGAAGGTCATTTACCACTATTCAGAAGCTAAAACAACTAACGAAGCTGTAGAGAGGGACAGACATAATTATAAAAATAAGATTTTTAAGGACATGCATCTTTCCCATCACAACATATGCCTGTGAGACTTGGACACTTAACAAAACAGCTGAGAAACACATTAATGCCTTTGAGTATAAACACTACAGAAGAGTCCTTCAAATATCATGGACACAAAAAGAATAAATATATCCATACTACAAGAATGTAATATTGAGTAGCGTTGATTAGTAAAGAAGATTAAACAGGGAAAAATTAAATATTTTGGACATATAAAACGTCATGAGAGAGTTTGGAGAAGACTTTCCTGGAAGGGTACATAATGGGAAAAAGAAAGAGGGGAAGACCAAGTCGAAGATACCAAAAAGACACTGTTGCTGATTTGCGAATGGATGCATCAGCAGCAGGGCATCTTGCTTACATCCGAGAGGCTTTCAAGAGAGCTGTTAGGGAGGCAAAAGTTCCCTAGGCAGACGCTATTGAATGATAAATGAATCTCATTCCTATTTCTGTCGCGTTGTTGCAAAATGTTTTCTTTTAGGAATCCTGTTGTATGCAACAGATCTTGTTGTGATGGGGCTTTACAATCTTCTTCTGTTATGAATGTTAATGTTTATCTTCTTCGTCGTCGTGTGGCTATCCGTCTCAGGTTTTCATCATCACTGTAGAGCTTCTCTTGGTTGGGGGGGGGGGGGGGGGTGTGGCCAGCATCACTGTAGAGCTTCTCTTGGTAGGAGGGGGAGTTGATAGTCTGGCCAGCATCACTGTAGAGCTTCTCTTGGTAAGGGGGGGGGGGGGTGCTGGTCTGGCCAGCATCACCGTAGAGCTTCTCTTGATAGGTTGACTGAGGGTCTGGCCAGCATCACTGTAGAGCTTCTCTTGGTAGGTTGACTGAGGGTCTGGCCAGCATCACTGTAGAGCTTCTGTTGGTAGGTTGATTGAGGGTCTGGCCAGCATCACTGTAGAGCTTCTGTTGGTAGGTTGACTGGGGGTCTGGCCAGCATCACCGTAGAGCTTCTCTTGGTAGGTTGACTGGGAGTCTGGCCAGCATCACTGTAGAGCTTCTCTTGGTGGGGGGGGGGGTTGGTTGGCCAGCATCACCGTAGAGCTTCTCTTGGTAGGTTGATTGAGAGTCTGGCCAGCATCACTGTAGAGCTTCTCTTGGTAAGGGGGGGGGGGCTGGTGGTCTGGCCAGCATCACCGTAGAGCTTCTCTTGATAGGTTGACTGGGGGTCTGGCCAGCATCACTGTAGAGCTTCTCTTGGTAGGTTGACTGAGGGTCTGGCCAGCATCACTGTAGAGCTTCTGTTGGTAGGTTGACTGAGGGTCTGGCCAGCATCACTGTAGAGCTTCTGTTGGTAGGTTGACTGGGGGTCTGGCCAGCATCACCGTAGAGCTTCTCTTGGTAGGTTGACTGGGAGTCTGGCCAGCAACACCGTAGAGCTTCTCTTGGTAGGGGGGCTGAGTGTCTGACCAGGTCCTTTGTCAGTTATGTAGCTGGCAGCTCTGGAGGATGTGATGTGGTGTCTGTTGCTCTTTGCTGCAGGCACATAGTTTTGCTAGGCCAATTTTCAGCTTGTGATATAGATGGTGTCTGAGCTTCTGGTATAGATGACGTCTGAGATTTTGGTATAGATGGTGTCTGAGATTCTGGTATAGATGGTGTCTGAGCTTCTGGTATAGATGGCGTCTGAGCTTCTGATATAGATGATGTCTGAGATTTTGATATAGATGGTGTCTGAGATTCTGGTAAAGATGGTGTCTGAGCTTCTGATATAGATGGTGTCTGAGATTCTGGTATAGATGGTGTCTGAGATTCTGGTATAGATAGTGTCTGAGATTCTGGTATAGATGGTGTCTGAGATTCTGGTATAGATGGTGTCTGAGATTCTGGTATAAATGGTGTCTGAGATTCTGATATAGATGGTGTCTGACCTTCTAATAAAGATGGTGTCTGAGATTCTGATATAGATGGTGTCTGAGCTTCTGATATAGATGGTGTCTGAGCTTCTGGTATAAATGGTATCTGAGCTTCTGGTATAGATGGTGTCTGAGCTTTTTGGTCTATTGGCTCTTTTTGGTCTATTGACTCTTTTCTAATTCCACTTTTGTGGTGTTCTTTGTGTTAGTGTTCTGTAGTTAAGGTTCACCTTTATTTTTATTGGTTTGTGGTCACTTCCTCCTAGTTGTCCGAGTATCTCTCATTCAGTTTTGTGTGTTATATCTTCTGTTGTGAATGTTAGATCTGGGGTTGTGGTGGTTATCAATCTCCTTGAGTAAAAGGTTGGGTCGTCATCTGCTCGATTGATTTGTAGTAGGTTGTTATCTATTTCCCATTCCTCTACTTCTTCTCCTCTGATTGATTGATTAGTAGTAGGTTGATATCTATTTCCCATTCCTCTACTTCCTCTCCTCTGATTGATTGATTAGTAGTAGGTTGTTATCTATTTCCCATTCCTCTACTTCCTCTCCTCTGATTGATTGATTAGTAGTAGGTTGATATCTATTTCCCATTCCTCTACTTCCTCTCCTTTGATTGATTGATTAGTAGTAGGTTGTTATCTATTTCCCATTCCTCTACTTCCTCTCCTCTGATTGATTGATTAGTAGTAGGTTGATATCTATTTCCCATTCTTGTACTTCCTCTCTTCTGCTGACTGTTTCATCATATCCCCACTGTTCTGAGAGACTGTTTCATCATATCCTCATTGTTCTGAGAGACTGTTTCATCATATCCCCACTGTTCTGAGAGACTGTTTCATCATATCTCCACTGTTCTGAGAGACTGTTTCATCATATCCCCATTGTTCTGAGAGACTGTTTCATCATATCCCCACTGTTCTGAGAGACTGTTTCATCATATCCCCACTGTTCTGAGAGACTGTTTCATCATATCCCCACTGTTCTGAGAGACTGTTTCATCATATTCCCTCTGTTCTGAGAGACTGTTTCATCATATCCCCACTGTTCTGAGACTGTTTCATCATATCCCCACTGTTCTGAGAGACTGTTTCATCATATCTCCACTGTTCTGAGAGACTGTTTCATCATATCCCCATTGTTCTGAGAGACTGTTTCATCATATCCCCACTGTTCTGAGAGACTGTTTCATCATATCCCCATTGTTCTGAGAGACTGTTTCATCATATCTCCACTGTTCTGAGAGACTGTTTCATCATATCCCCATTGTTCTGAGAGACTGTTTCATCATATCTCCACTGTTCTGAGAGACTGTTTCATCATATCCCCATTGTTCTGAGAGACTGTTTCATCATATCCCCACTGTTCTGAGAGACTGTTTCATCATATCCCCATTGTTCTGAGAGACTGTTTCATCATATCCCCACTGTTCTGAGAGACTGTTTCATCATATCCCCACTGTTCTGAGAGACTGTTTCATCATATCCCCATTGTTCTGAGAGACTGTTTCATCATATCCCCACTGTTCTGAGAGACTGTTTCATCATATCCCCACTGTTCTGAGAGACTGTTTCATCATATCCCCATTGTTCTGAGAGACTGTTTCATCATATCCCCACTGTTCTGAGAGACTGTTTCATCATATCTCCACTGTTCTGAGAGACTGTTTCATCATATCCCTATTGTTCTGAGAGACTGTTTCATCATATCCCCACTGTTCTGAGAGACTGTTTCATCATATCCCCACTGTTCTGAGAGACTGTTTCATCATATCCTCACTGTTCTGAGAGACTGTTTCATCATATCCCCACTGTTCTGAGGGACTGTTTCATCATATCCCCACTGTTCTGAGAGACTGTTTCATCATATCCCCACTGTTCTGAGAGACTGTTTCATCATATCCCCACTGTTCTGAGAGACTGTTTCATCATCCCCACTGATCTGAGAGACTGTTTCATCATATCCCCACTGTTCTGAGAGACTGTTTCATCATATCCCCACTGTTCTGAGAGACTGTTTCATCATATCCCCACTGTTCTGAGAGACTGTTTCATCATATCCCCACTGTTCTGAGAGACTGTTTCATCATATCCCCACTGTTCTGAAGACTGTTTCATCATATCCCCACTGTTCTGAGAGACTGTTTCATCATATCCCCACTGTTCTGAGAGACTGTTTCATCATATCCCCACTGTTCTGAGAGACTGTTTCATCATATCCCGACTGTTCTGAGAGACTGTTTCATCATATCCCCGCTGTTCTGAGAGACTGTTTCATCATATCCCCGCTGTTCTGAGAGACTGTTTCATCATATCCCCACTGTTCTGAGAGACTGTTTCATCATATCCCCGCTGTTCTGAGAGACTGTTTCATCATATCCCCACTGTTCTGAGAGACTGTTTCATCATATCCCCACTGTTCTGAGGGACTGTTTCATCATATCCCCACTGTTCTGAGAGACTGTTTCATCATATCCCCACTGTTCTGAGACTGTTTCATCATATCCCCACTGTTCTGAGAGACTGTTTCATCATATCCCCACTGTTCTGAGAGACTGTTTCATCATCCCCACTGTTCTGAGAGACTGTTTCATCATATCCCCACTGTTCTGAGAGACTGTTTCATCATATCCCCACTGTTCTGAGAGACTGTTTCATCATATCCCCACTGTTCTGAGGGACTGTTTCATCATATCCCCACTGTTCTGAGAGACTGTTTCATCATATCCCCACTGTTCTGAGACTGTTTCATCATATCCCCACTGTTCTGAGAGACTGTTTCATCATATCCCCACTGTTCTGAGAGACTGTTTCATCATCCCCACTGTTCTGAGAGACTGTTTCATCATATCCCCACTGTTCTGAGAGACTGTTTCATCATATCCCCACTGTTCTGAGAGACTGTTTCATCATATCCCCACTGTTCTGAGAGACTGTTTCATCATATCCCCACTGTTCTGAGAGACTGTTTCATCATCCCCACTGTTCTGGAGACTGTTTCATCATATCCCCACTGTTCTGAGAGACTGTTTCATCATATCCCCACTGTTCTGAGAGACTGTTTCATCATATCCCCACTGTTCTGAGAGACTGTTTCATCATATCCCCACTGTTCTGAGAGACTGTTCATCATATCCCCTGTTCTGAGGGACTGTTTCATCATATCCCCACTGTTTGAGAGACTGTTTCATCATACCCCACTGTTCTGAGGGACTGTTTCATCATATCCCCACTGTTCTGAGGGACTGTTTCATCATATCCTCACTGTTCTGGGACTGTTTCATCATATCCCCACTGTTCTAGAGACTGTTCATCATATCCTCACTGTTCTGGGACTGTTTCAATCATATCCCCACTGTTTGAGAGACTGTTTCATCATATCCTCACTGTTCTGAAGACTGTTTCATCATATCCCCACTGTTCTGGAGACTGTTTCATCATATCCTCACTGTTCTGAGGGACTGTTTCATCATATCCCCACTGTTCTGAGAGACTGTTTCATCATATCCCCACTGTTCTGAGACTGTTTCATCATATCCCCACTGTTCTGAGAGACTGTTTCATCATATCCCCACTGTTCTGAGAGACTGTTTCATCATATCCTCACTGTTCTGAGGGACTGTTTCATCATATCCCCACTGTTCTGAGAGACTGTTTCATCATATCCCCACTGTTCTGAGGGACTGTTTCATCATATCCCCACTGTTCTGAGAGACTGTTTCATCATATCCTCACTGTTCTGAGGGACTGTTTCATCATATCCCCACTGTTCTGAGAGACTGTTTCATCATATCCTCACTGTTCTGAAGACTGTTTCATCATATCCCCACTGTTCTGAGAGACTGTTTCATCATATCCCCACTGTTCTGAGAGACTGTTTCATCATATCCCCACTGTTCTGAGAGACTGTTTCATCATATCCCCACTGTTCTGAGAGACTGTTTCATCATATCCCCACTGTTCTGAGAGACTGTTTCATCATATCCCCACTGTTCTGAGGGACTGTTTCATCATATCCTCACTGTTCTTAGGGACTGTTTCATCATATCCCCACTGTTCTGAGAGACTGTTTCATCATATCCTCACTGTTCTGAGGGACTGTTTCATCATATCCTCACTGTTCTGAGAGACTGTTTCATCATATCCTCACTGTTCTGAGAGACTGTTTCATCATATCCCCACTGTTCTGAGAGACTGTTTCATCATATCCTCACTGTTCTGAGGGACTGTTTCATCATATCCCCACTGTTCTGAGAGACTGTTTCATCATATCCCCACTGTTCTGAGAGACTGTTTCATCATATCCCCACTGTTCTGAGAGACTGTTTCATCATATCCCCACTGTTCTGAGAGACTGTTTCATCATATCCTCACTGTTCTGAGGACTGTTTCATCATATCCCCACTGTTCTGAGAGAACTGTTTCATCATATCCCCACTGTTCTGAGGCTGTTTCATCATATCCCCACTGTTCTGAGAGACTGTTTCATCATATCCTCACTGTTCTTAGGGACTGTTTCATCATATCCCCACTGTTCTGAGAGACTGTTTCATCATATCCCCACTGTTCTGAGAGACTGTTTCATCATATCCCCACTGTTCTGAGAGACTGTTTCATCATATCCTCACTGTTCTGAGGGACTGTTTCATCATATCCCCACTGTTCTGAGAGACTGTTTCATATCCTCACTGTTCTGAGAGACTGTTTCATCATATCCCCACTGTTCTGAGAGACTGTTTCATCATATCCTCACTGTTCTGAGAGACTGTTTCTCATATCCCCACTGTTCTGAGAGACTGTTTCATCATATCCCCACTGTTCTGAGAGACTGTTTCATCATATCCCCACTGTTCTGAGAGACTGTTTCATCATATCCCCTGTTCTGAGAGACTGTTTCATCATATCCCCACTGTTCTGAGAGACTGTTTCATCATATCCCCTGTTCTGAGAGACTGTGTTCATCATATCCCCACTGTTCTGAGAGACTGTTTCATCATATCCCCACTGTTCTGAGAGACTGTTTCATCATATCCCCACTGTTCTGAGAGACTGTTTCATCATATCCCCTGTTCTGAGAGACTGTTTCATCATATCCCCACTGTTCTGAGAGACTGTTTCATCATATCCCCACTGTTCTGAGAGACTGTTTCATCATATCCCCACTGTTCTGAGAGACTGTTTCATCATATCCCCACTGTTCTGAAGACTGTTTCATCATATCCCCACTGTTCTGAGAGACTGTTTCATCATATCCCCACTGTTCTGAGAGACTGTTTCATCATATCCCCACTGTTCTGAGAGACTGTTTCATCATATCCCCACTGTTCTGAGAGACTGTTTCATCATATCCCCACTGTTCTGAGAGACTGTTTCATCATATCCTCACTGTTCTGAGGACTGTTTCATCATATCCCCACTGTTCTAGAGACTGTTTCATCATATCCTCACTGTTCTGAGGGACTGTTTCATCATATCCCCACTGTTCTGAGACTGTTTCATCATATCCCCACTGTTCTGAGGGACTGTTTCATCATATCCTCACTGTTCTGAGGACTGTTTCATCATATCCCCACTGTTCTGAGAGACTGTTTCATCATATCCCCACTGTTCTGAAGACTGTTTCATCATATCCCCACTGTTCTGAGAGACTGTTTCATCATATCCCCACTGTTCTGAGAGACTGTTTCATCATATCCCCACTGTTCTGAGAGACTGTTTCATCATATCCCCACTGTTCTGAGAGACTGTTTCATCATATCCCCACTGTTCTGAGAGACTGTTTCATCATATCCTCACTGTTCTGAGGACTGTTTCATCATATCCCCACTGTTCTAGAGACTGTTTCATCATATCCTCACTGTTCTGAGGGACTGTTTCATCATATCCCCACTGTTCTGAGACTGTTTCATCATATCCCCACTGTTCTGAGGGACTGTTTCATCATATCCTCACTGTTCTTAGGACTGTTTCATCATATCCCCACTGTTCTGAGAGACTGTTTCATCATATCCTCACTGTTCTGAGGGACTGTTTCATCATATCCTCACTGTTCTGAGAGACTGTTTCATCATATCCTCACTGTTCTGAGAGACTGTTTCATCATATCCCCACTGTTCTGAGAGACTGTTTCATCATATCCTCACTGTTCTGAGGGACTGTTTCATCATATCCCCACTGTTCTGAGAGACTGTTTCTCATATCCCCACTGTTCTGAGAGACTGTTTCATCATATCCCCACTGTTCTGAGAGACTGTTCATCATATCCCCACTGTTCTGAAGACTGTTTCATCATATCCACTGTTCTGAGGGACTGTTTCATCATATCCCCACTGTTCTGAGAGACTGTTTCATCATATCCCCACTGTTCTGAGGACTGTTTCTCATATCCCCACTGTTCTGAGAGACTGTTTCATCATATCCCCACTGTTCTGAGGACTGTTTCATCATATCCCCACTGTTCTGAGAGACTGTTTCATCATATCCTCCTGTTCTGAGGGACTGTTTCATCATATCCCCACTGTTCTGAGAGACTGTTTCATCATATCCCCACTGTTCTGAGAGACTGTTTCATCATATCCCCACTGTTCTGAGAGACTGTTTCATCATATCCCCACTGTTCTGAGAGACTGTTTCATCATATCCCCACTGTTCTGAGAGACTGTTTCATCATATCCCCACTGTTCTGAGAGACTGTTTCATCATATCCCCACTGTTCTGAGAGACTGTTTCATCATATCCCCACTGTTCTGAGAGACTGTTTCATCATATCCCCACTGTTCTGAGAGACTGTTCATCATATCCCCACTGTTCTGAGACTGTTTCATCATATCCTCACTGTTCTGAGGGACTGTTTCATCATATCCCCACTGTTCTGAGAGACTGTTTCATCATATCCCCACTGTTCTGAGAGACTGTTTCATCATATCCCCACTGTTCTGAGAGACTGTTTCATCATATCCCCACTGTTCTGAGAGACTGTTTCATCATATCCCCACTGTTCTGAGAGACTGTTCATCATATCCTCCTGTTCTGAGAGACTGTTTCATCATATCCCCACTGTTCTGAGAGACTGTTCATCATATCCCCACTGTTCTGAGACTGTCTCATCATATCCTCACTGTTCTGAGAGACTGTTTCATCATATCCCCACTGTTCTGAGAGACTGTTTCATCATATCCCCATGTTCTGAGAGACTGTTTCATCATATCCCCACTGTTCTGAGAGACTGTTTCATCATATCCTCACTGTTCTGAGAGACTGTTTCATCATATCCCCACTGTTCTGAGAGACTGTTTCATCATATCCCCACTGTTCTGAGAGACTGTTTCATCATATCCCCACTGTTCTGAGAGACTGTTTCATCATATCCCCACTGTTCTGAGAGACTGTTTCATCTATCCCCACTGTTCTGAGAGACTGTTTCATCATATCCCCACTGTTCTGAGAGACTGTTTCATCATATCCCCACTGTTCTGAGAGACTGTTTCATCATATCCCCACTGTTCTGAGAGACTGTTTCATCATATCCCCACTGTTCTGAGAGACTGTTTCATCATATCCCCACTGTTCTGAGAGACTGTTTCATCATATCCCCACTGTTCTGAGAGACTGTTTCATCATATCCCCACTGTTCTGAGAGACTGTTTCATCATATCCCCACTGTTCTGAGAGACTGTTTCATCATATCCCCACTGTTCTGAGAGACTGTTTCATCATATCCCCTGTTCTGAGAGACTGTTTCATCATATCCCCACTGTTCTGAGAGACTGTTTCATCATATCCCCACTGTTCTGAGAGACTGTTTCATCATATCCCCACTGTTCTGAGAGACTGTTTCATCATATCCTCACTGTTCTGAGAGACTGTTTCATCATATCCTCACTGTTCTGAGAGACTGTTTCATCATATCTCCACTGTTCTGAGAGACTGTTTCATCATATCCTCACTGTTCTGAGAGACTGTTTCATCATATCCCCACTGTTCTGAGAGACTGTTTCATCATATTCCCACTGTTCTGAGAGACTGTTTCATCATATCCCCACTGTTCTGAGAGACTGTTTCATCATATCCTCACTGTTCTGAGAGACTGTTTCATCATATCCCCACTGTTCTGAGAGACTGTTTCATATCCCCACTGTTCTGAGGGACTGTTTCATCATATCCCCACTGTTCTGAGAGACTGTTTCATCATATCCCCACTGTTCTGAGAGACTGTTCATCATATCCCCACTGTTCTGAGGGACTGTTTCATCATATCCCCACTGTTCTGAGAGGACTGTTTCATCATATCCCCACTGTTCTGAGAGACTGTTTCATCATATCCCCACTGTTCTGAGAGACTGTTTCATCATATCCCCACTGTTCTGAGAGACTGTTTCATCATATCCCCACTGTTCTGAGAGACTGTTTCATATCCCCACTGTTCTGAGAGACTGTTTCATCATATCCCCACTGTTCTGAGGGACTGTTTCATCATATCCCCACTGTTCTGAGAGACTGTTTCATCATATCCCCACTGTTCTGAGAGACTGTTTCATCATATCCCCACTGTTCTGAGAGACTGTTTCATCATACCCCACTGTTCTGAGAGACTGTTTCATCATATCCCCTGTTCTGAGAGACTGTTTCATCATATCCTCACTGTTCTGAGAGACTGTTTCATCATATCCCCACTGTTCTGAGAGACTGTTTCATCATATCCCCACTGTTCTGAGAGACTGTTGAAGTTACCTGTGAGTAGGCACTGAGACTGTGTAGTTTCTGTTTCTGTGAGCATCATGGGCTTTTCTGGGGGGGGGGGACAGTATATATTGTAAATTCTTGGTTGTTTCCCTTCTGTTATTATGTCCGGTCCTATCATTTCAGTGTTGTGTCGTCCTTGTTCTGTTTCTTTGGTTGTTATTTGGTTTTAGATCAGTGTCCTTTCCCTTGTGTCCTCTCTGTCTTGTCTGAAGGTCTGGTATCCTCTTATTGTGAATCTTTGTCTGGTTTCTAGTGTGTTTCCTCTATACTGGCAAGGTCTGGTATCCTCTTATTGTGAATCTTTGTCTGGTTTCTGGTGTGTTTCCTCCATACTGGCAAGGTCTGGTATCCTCTTATTGTGAATCTTTGTCTGGTTTCTGGTGTGTTTCCTCTATACTGGCAAGGTCTGGTATCCTCTTATTGTGAATCTGTGTCTGGTTTCTGGTGTGTTTCCTCCATACTGGCAAGGTCTGGTATCCTCTTATTGTGAATCTTTGTCTGGTTTCTGGTGTGTTTCCTCTATACTGGCAAGGTCTGGTATCCTCTTATTGTGAATCTTTGTCTGGTTTCTGGTGTGTTTCCTCTATACTGGCAAGGTCTGTGTCCTCTTCCATGAGTTTTTTAGTGAGTTTAATCGTGTTATTTTTGACTCCTTCAGCGTTCCAGTGTAGGATGTTGAATGTTTTTGGTCTCTCTCTTTGGTCAGTAGTTGTTCCACACTGGTCTCCATGTTCTGGCCGCGCAGCACGGAGCAGGGTGTCCACCATTTGCTTTGGGTGGACTGAGTCTTTTGGGCCAGCATTCTACCTGCCTGGCCTGTCCCCACAGGTAGAACACCACGCCTGGATGAGATTGGATGTCATTCTAGCGAGAGTTATTTTGTACTGTAGTTCTCGGCATGTCTGGGGCCACTTTCCGCCGTGGGCCCAGTACATCCGTCTTCAGCAAGCATTTCCCCCGGGTTAAAGAAGCATCTGCGTCTGTCTCTAGGGCGCGGCTACTAGGAGAGTGTGCAAGAGGGCACTTGATACAGAGTGCTCTGTTGCTATTAAAGATTTGAAAACCACTGTACTGAACCATTATATGGTGTTGTTGCCGTAAGCTTGGTACTTGTTGTTAAACCAAGCGGCAGATTGTCACATTGTTATACACCACGTGACTCAACAACAAAACCAGGTTCACCAACTTTAAAATAACCACAGAGTGTCACAAATACTTTGCACACACACGATATGAGTCACATTTGAACTGGTGAAGGAAGCAAGAGTTCAAGTTACAAAACAAAGTCAACATTTACTGAATGAGTAAGACGTTGGGTGAACTATGTGGATGAGGCAAAACAAAGTGCTGCCAACATGGCAGGGTGATCACAAAAAGTACACTGTACTTCCCGGCCATGAGAGCAATGCCATGGGGAAGGAAATAATAACCAACATCAGAGTAGTTACAACTGAAGACACTGCTCACATTTCTATGAAACTCCAAAAAACATCCACAATACCAGACATCCTCAAGAAGATGAGAACCATTGTAATACTTTCAGTCTTGTCAATAACAATATTACTAAACTGTAAATGTATTCTTGCTAACAAAACTTTGTCATACAGGACAATTACTATAGCAATGAATCTAAGGCATGTCTGGAAAACTTCTACTCACATCAACTCCTAGAAAAACTCAAACACAACTTCTGTATGAGTCGCTAACTTTCCTCTAAACAATCCTCACAATAATAATCATCATAAACCTCCTTCAACTCAGCTCTTTCTTTTATATAACAGGCATTTTCTATGCCATCCTTCCAGAACTATCTCTCCTTGAAAGTCACATTCACGCAAAAGGTATTTGTTATGACCTTCACTATAGCACGAGATTCCTAAGTCCGTGCGAGTTCACAAAACTTGACTCATGCCCTGAACTTCTGTACCCTAAACTTTTGTTTCCCGAGAACTTCCTAATACTATGACTAAATTTTTCCCTACTCAAATATCCCATGCAACATTCCTCTAGGACATGAGTTTTTGTCTGTTGATTAAACAAACAGGCAGACTATTATGTTTTACAGAAATGCCCAAGGTGAACATTCTACTTTTAGAATGTGACGTAAACATGTAGCGATGCTGAAAATGGGCCCTACGCTGCCTAACTTACATCACTTCGACTAACCCTACAAAAAAACTAATCTGCTAAAACTAAATGATTTACTGTGACAGGGTTTTGCTTCTGTAGTCTTTGGCTGTCCCAAGCCATCCTGCAAGGCAGCAGGGTTTGAGTTGTACTTTGTCTGGCCTCTACCCTTACTTGGGTGGCCCTGCCAGGAGATGTTGCTCCTGTCAGCATAGCTCTTTGGGTCATGGGGACACACAAGCTCTCTCGCCACGACAAGGCAGCAACTCACGAGAGAGAATTTTCATGTTTTAGAACTGCTCCAGATACTTTCTCGTCCGAGATTTTTACTGCCGTACTACTTTTATACAACCTTCAGTACGAATCGTATTACTGCGCGATGTGCTCTATTTTTCTTGACTGTGAATCTGACTGTTGCGGTGTTAGCCGTACGGTCTTTTTTACCTGAAAATATTATTATTATTGTGTTGATATCACACATCTTACTTCACTACCAATCTTATTATTGTTGTGTTGGGACACAGGGCATTTAAGAAAAATCATGCCTTACAGACAGGACCTCTAAAGGGAAATCGTACAATACAAGAGAAATCTAAGAGAAATCATGTGTTACAAACAGGATCTTTAAGATAAAGAATGCGTTCTAAACATGGCATTTAAGAGAAATCATGCGTTACAATCATGGGCTCTAAGAGAAATCATGCGTTACACACAGAACCCTTAAGAGAAATCATGCCTTACAAACAGGACCTTTAAGAGAAATTGTGCGTTACAAACAGGACCTTTAAGATGAAGAATGCGTTCCAAACATGGCATTTATGAGAAATCATGCATTACAAACAGGATCTTTAAGATAAACAATGCGCTCCAAACATGGCATTTAAGAGAAATCGTGCGTTACAAGTAGGGGTTCTAAGAGAAATCATGCACGAGACCCACCAAACCAGTTTTGATACACTGAGTTTGAGAACAATAGCACCTCTCACACAATCATCTACACTCGCATTTCTGCAACGAACTCATGTCCTCTATAAGCGTTACATTAAATTCATCTGTATATATTCCGGTGAGAAAGTCCAACCCTAGACTAAACTGGTGCAATGAAAACCACGGTGTCACGCAATCCCGCTTCCGAGACCCACCAAGAATACAGGCTAAAGCACTGTGATACTCTGAACCCCTTGTGGTCCTCTCGTGGATCTCGTGTGGTCTATTTTGGACCACACAGGGGACCACGGGACCTAACGAGGACCACAGGCGTGAATTCAGTAGGTTCACAGTGCGGTTTTTGGTGGTAGAAGTGAACGAAGAAGAAGAAGAAGAAGAGAGATCTGTATATAAATGTATATATTTCTCGTACAGATATAGCAAGATTCAGCAACAGATTCAGCAACTAATTCAGTAACTGATTCAGCAACACATTTAGTAACTGATTCAGCAATAGATTTAGTAAGTGATTCAGTAACACATTAACCAACAGATTCAGCAAATAATTAAGTAGCTAATTAACCAACAGATTCAGCAACTGATTAAGTAGCTAATTAACCAACAGATTCAGCAACTGATTCAGTAACAGCTTCAGCAACACTTACAAAGACTAAGAAAGAATGTAGAAGAAAGAGGGAGACTTTATAAAATTGGAAATGTAGAAAAAAAATATAAGAGTTTTCCTGAACGTGTTGAAGTTGTAGTCAATGACCGACTCTCAAAGGAAGTAGTGGGGGTAGGGGTAGAAAGAGGGTGATGAGGTGGAGGCGAGAGAAGAGAGATCAGTATATTTACACAATATAAGAGGAGAGGGAATTGTTTGGTCTCAGAGCTGATCCAGAATTACCTCCCACTGATCGGACTTCTATGACGTCTTTTCTACCTCCACTTTCTTACGTCCTTGGCCTGTATTCCATTGTCGTATGTCTCTCCAGCGTCTTTTATTCTATACTTCTGTATGAGTCCAAGCGTTACATGAGTGATGTTTGAGCTTTTCCGTCGTTTCAAATCTGTATGTTCGCATGTCTGTCCTATCTTCTCCTTTTGTGTTTCTGCATATTCTGGCAGGGAACTCTCTGTTGTGGAGAACTAAACAGCACGACTTCTCAGATCATCAGAGGTGTATAATTGTACCTCTAACACTCAGGCGAGGGTTTCGGCCCATTTGAACTTGTGAAGGTCTAAGGTTGTAGGTTTCGGGGTTATAACTTCCAAGGTGTGAGAATTTCTAGTTTTATCGCGAAGCTGGGCTCCCTACTCCCATACTCATGTCTCTGCTTACCAGAACAGTGCTCCTTAACGTCCAGCCCATGGAGCCCCGAGGGATTTTTGAGATCACCAGGCGAGCAAGTAGGCTGGCTCGATTAAAAATTTGCAGCATCAGCTGAGTTGTCTTTATCGCTTTATTTTAATGAGGGGGTGCACAGCGGTTCCCAGCCTGGGAGGACAGTCGACGGCTGGTCTCAACCTGGATAGACGGTCCAAAGCCGTTCTCAAATTGGAAGGACTAACTACAGCCGTTCTCAACTTGGAAGGACTGTCTACAGCTGGTCTCAACCTGGATAGACGGTCCAAAGCCGTTCTCAACTTGGAAGGACTAACTACAGCCATTCTCAACTTGGAAGGACTGTCTACAGCTGGTCTCAACCTGGATAGACGGTCCAAAGCCGTTCTCAACTTGGAAGGACTAACTACAGCCGTTCTCAACTTGGAAGGACGGTCTACAGCTGGTCTCAACCTGGATAGACGGTCCAAAGCCGTTCTCAACTTGGAAGGACGGTCTACAGCTGTTCTCAACTTGGAAGGACGGTCTACAGCTGTTCTGAGGCAGAAAAGGGGTCCACCCCCCTCCCCAGAAAAAAAAGTTATCAACCACGGCACCAGAGTACTGTTATACTTTCTTGGTCATCTTATCTTCTTATCTTATCTTATATCCTTCCCGTGCCGTTAGACGTCACATAGGGCTCGCAAAGTAGTTTGCCAATATTTCCTGTCTTCGGCGAGTCTTTCAACCTCAACAAAGGATTTTATGCCTGTTAACTTGGCCTCTCTTAATAATGTTCTCTTCAGAGTTTCACGCGGTCTGCCCCTTTTTCTTCGGCCTGTTGTGTTCCACTTGATAGCTTGTTTTGGGATTCTCTGCTCATTTCTTCTCATCAAGTGGCCAACATATGTCCATCTCCTTTTCCTGATCACCCGTGAGACTGGTTGTTGTTCAGTCATCTGTCTTATCTCTGCATTGTTCTTGAATTCATTCCACTTGATGCCGAGTATTTTCCTTAGGCATTTGTTTTCAAAAGAGTCTAATTTCTTTTCTATTTCGTTAGTTGTTTTCCAGCTTTCGCATGCATAAATGAGGGTGGATATTACATTTGAATTGAATAGTCTTAACTTGGTTTTTGTGCTTATAACTTTTGAATTCCATATGTTCTCAAGATTCTTGAAGATTGATGCTGCTTTTGCAATTCTGATCCTAACTTCCTGTCTAGTGTCACCACCCTGGTCCATGTAGCTGCCAAGGTATGCAAATTGATTGACTTCTTCAATATCTGTCCCTTCTATGTGTATTTTTCCATTTTGATTGATGGGAATTTTCATTATTTTTGTTTTGTCCTTGTTAATTTCAAGTCCTATTTTGCTAGCCAATGAAGACAGGCTATCTGTTTTTTCTTGCATGAAATTCACATTATTACTGATAAGAGTTATGTCATCAGCAAAATCAAGATCTTCTAGTTGGGTCCCATGTACCCAGTCAATACCTGTGCTACCTGAGCAGCATTTTTTCATTTCTTGGTCATAGGTCAGAATTAAGTCAGTTTGTGATAATTATATTTGAACTGGCTTAGTTAAGGTCAGAATTATGATTGTTTTAAGAGCTTTATTTGAACTGGCTTAGTTCAAGGTCAGCTTATGATTGTTTTAAGAACTATATTCGAACTGGCTTAGTTCAAGGTCAACTTATGATTGTTTTAAGAACTATATTTGAACTGGCTTAGTTCAAGGTCAACTTATGATTGTTTTAAGAACTATATTTGAACTGGCTTAGTTCAAGGTCAACTTATGATTGTTTTAGGAACTATATTTGGACTGGCTTAGTTCAAGGTCAACTTATGATTGTTTTAAGAACTATATTTGGACTGGCTTATTTAACGGTCAGAATTATGCTTGAAGCTGCAAGATTAGTGAAATAAATGAAGAAGATATAACGAATGTCTTTATTAAAAAAACCCGCGAATTTTAGTTATTGCTGTCTTTTCTGGAAGTATGTCCAATCCATCACTTTGAAAGAGAAGACAAAGACGAGATTCTAGAAATAATATGATAAGGGTTGTAAGTTGTCATGGTTTACATATTCCAGGGAAGAGCACATAAAGTATGGGCACTATACTAGGCTATTTACAGGTTGTGGCCAAGGAATCTCGTCCATGTCTGCCTTGACTGACAGGTTGATGTGACCTAGTCTTCGGGGAACATTTCCTGGAAGTTAGATAAGGTCCTGACCTGATTCAGCATGAGACTGGAAGGTTCTACCCTTCCCTCTTCCTGCCCTGATCTGTTTTAGAATTCCTAACTTAATCACACAGGAAATTTCTCCTCGCTGTCTCTGTGTATGTGGAAGCACACCGTGTATGTATGTGCTGGCGTTAGCGAGATTCTTGAGATCACATACACTGACTGAGATCACATACATTGACTAAGATCACATACAGACAACAGTGACTGGGATCGCATACAGACAACATTGACTGAGATCACATACAGACAACATTGACTGAGATCACATATAGACAACATTAAATGATATCACATACATTGATTGAGATCACATATAGACAACATTGATTGTCTGGAGTATAGTTCACACAATCCGGCAATATGTGACAACAGGCGACCTGTTACGGGGGCAGTGCTGCTATTCAAGTCATCCGTTCCACTGCGTCAACGTAAAAGTAAGGAATCCAGTATTTTGTTGGACGCATGTCTTCTAGCTCACCATTCGTAGCCGACATCACAACTAGTCCAAGTAATTGTAGATGAGTTTTAAAATATGGATACTTTATCATCATCATCATCATCATCATGTGTCGTAATGCGTAGGACCGTTTACATTAAAAGTTACCCAAAAAAAATCAAACTCTCTACTCTCTCTCTCTCTCTCTCTCTCTCTCTCTCTCTCTACTCTCTCGCTACTCCCTTACAACTCTCTTTTCTCTCGTCACTCTCTTACTGCTTTCTTCTCTCACTACTCTCTTCATTCTTTGTACTCCCGTCGCTCTCTTATTGCTCTCTTCTCTCTCTCTTGCTACTCTTTCACTACTCTCTCTCTCTCTCTATAATCTCTCTACTCTCTTACTACTCTCTTCCATCTCTCTGTCTACTCTTTTACAACTCTCTTTTCTCTCTCTATACTCTCGCTACTCTCTTACTACTCTTTCTCTCGCTATTGTCTTAATACTCTCTTCTCTCTATATACTCTTGTTGCTCTCTTACTACTACTACTACTACTACTACTACTACTACTACTACTCTCTCTCCTTTCTGCATGTGTAATATCTCATCATACGTTTACTAAACTTTTGAGTTCTGCAGAAATGTACTCTTGTATCTCTTGTTAAGAATAAAATCTCTCTGAGATTTTTGTTTAGGTCTGTCTTTCTCCTTGTATGTCTCTTGGTCAGACCAACCTGTCTCTGTGCACGGTCAAAGTTTTTCTGCATCAACAACGTCATACACAATTCAGCAGATAGCTCTGACGTTACACACATTAGAGAGCTCTGACGTCATACACATGTCAGCCGAGAGCTATGACGTCATATATACGTCAGTAGAGAGCTGTGACGTCATACACATGTCAGCCGAGAGCTATGACGTCATATAGACGTCAGTAGAGAGCTGTGACGTCATACACAAGTCAGTGGAGATCTCTGACGTCATGCACAAGCCGGTAGGGAGCTGTGACAGCGAGGACAGGTGCTGGCATCCCTACCTCAAATGTGGGGACGCTAACACTTCACACCCTGTACCATGCTACGGGACATAGATTAGACCGCGATGTTGCTCCTCTGTCGGATAGAATGAGAACCGCTGACAAAAGTGTGTTTGATAGAACATCGCAATTAATTATAAGAGACTGAATAATCCGGAATGTTGAGTTATTTCAAGAAGTATGTGTACCAATATATGTGTATATGTGTTGTTACTTCCCTTATTTGTCTATATGTGTACTAACATACATGTGTGTTGTTACTTCTAATATTTGTCTGTATGTGTACTAATATATATGTGTGTGTGTGTGTTGTTACTTCTCTTATTTGTCTGTATGTGTACTAATATATATATGTGTGTGTTGTTACTTCTCTTATTTGTCTGTATGTGTACTAACATACATGTGTGTTGTTACTTCTCATATTTGTCTGTATGTGTACTAATATACATGTGTGTTGTTACTTCTCATATTTGTCTGTATGTGTACTAACATACATGTGTGTTGTTACTTCTCATATTTGTCTGTATGTGTACTAATATATATATGTGTGTGTTGTTACTTCTCTTATTTGTCTGTACGTGTACTAATATATATGTATGTTGGTGTTGCTACTTCTCTTATTTGTCTGTATGTGTACTAATATATATATGTGTTGTTACTTCTCTTATTTGTCTGTATGTGTACTACTATATATGTGTGTGTTGTTACTTCTCTTATTTGTCTTATCTTCAACATGTAAACGTGTCCATCTCACTAAGAAGTTTACGTGGTTTTGTTACTAATAAGTTATTTATTTTCTCTTATCATAGACTGGACATGTGGCCCAAGATCGCTGGCTCAACCTAGAACAAGTATATTGCCAGTAACCTACAGTATCTCAACTAACCGGACATTTTGAATACTTTACTCAACAGCTACATATTCTGTCACGTGACTTGGAGTCCAAACCTTCTCTTCTCCGGCATTTTGAGAGAACATCACCGCCTCTATAACGACTATCATCTTCCAGATGTTCAGCGGTCATGTAGCTGCCGCGTTCTTGAATGTTGGTGTTTTGTTTTTTACCATCGAGTTTTCGCGCTGTTGTGTAGGCGGTCGCATAATTACAAATTAATGAATGAGCATTAACCTTCGTTTTGGGGCGCCGGTTTTTGTGTGCGTGTTTGTGTGAGCTTCTGGGGGGGGGGGCGGGAAACTTGGTGGCTACATGAAGGTATATTATGCTATGTCCTTGTACTAGGGTATGCATCGAGGGAAATGACTGGATGGATGTTTCTGCATAATGTATGTGTGATGTGTGCGTGTATGTGTGACAGAGATCGCTTGATGCGAGGAGTAATTGTGTGGGTGTCACGATGTGGGTAGATAGCCTGTTAGTCTATATTTATGATCGGTCTTCCATGCTACAGCACGGGACGACAGGAAGTGCTGCCACGCCCACGGGACGACAGGAAGTGCTGCCACGCCCACAGGACGACAGGAAGTGCTGCCACGCCCATGGACGAAAGCAAATTCTGCCACACCCACGGGACGTAATTCTGAAATAAAATTCCGGAGATAGAGACCTTAAAGCATGTGGTAGACAGGTTCTTGAGTTCAGTAGTTACCAATCTGTTGGCATCTAAGGACCACACTTCCACCTACATATAACTTGTGGAATATCAGCTTATATGTAAAGTAGTAATGCCACAAATATTTGTTTTTATTCAGTAGATGATATCTAATCATGATCTGATGACACCAGGCTGTTATCAGGTTACAGCAAAGGCAGATGTCTACTTTGATTGACAGGTTGGTGTGACTCGTTTTCGGGGCACATTTCCTAGAAGTTAGATAAGGCCACGGCCCCCCGTCGGCATGATACCACAGCCACGGACCACCTGCGAACCACAGGTGAGAAGCCACTGCTTTAGCCATCCTACCTTCTGTGGACCTTTCTCTAGAGCAGACTAGCACAGGAGAAATGGAGTTAGCTAGCACAGGTAGAGCCCGCCGCTCTGTGAAGCGGAATCAGGAAAAAAAAACAGGAATTAGGAACTGCCTATCTCAGAAGTGTTATCTAAGGCGAAAAAACAGGAATTAGGAACTGTCTACTTCAGAAGCGTTATATAAGTCGAAAAATCAGGAATTAGGAATTGCCTATCTCAGAAGTGTTATCTAAGGCGAAAAAACAGGAATTAGGAACTGCCTACCTCAAAAGTGTTATCTAAGGCGATAAAACAGGAATTAGGAACTGCTTACCTCAAAAGTGTTATCTAAGGCGAAAAAAAAACATGCCATTTTGTACAGTGTTGCCGATGATTTTACATCTTCTTGCTCTTGTTCTTCATATGCATCCTTGATGCTTTGGAACTAGTGTCTGCATTCGAAACTTAGATTGTATTGAAATATAACCACGGCGGTTGTGTCCTGGGTGTATGTAGGAAGCAGGTTCTGAGCAGCTTCCACCAGCACGGAGAACCAGTCAGTTTGTACGGCCTTGGACAGCTGAAGTGCCGGATCAGCGCTTGATAACAGCAGCGCCACGAAAACGTGGAGCAAGTCCTTGGCCAGCTCTTCTTCTCGTCTCCAGATATTTGTTCAGACTCTCCTAACAGTCCTCTTGTCGATATACTGAGGTATGGGAGGTAATGTACACTCTTGAGTATAAGCGTTTGTATAAGTGTTTGTTTGGGTGTTTGTATGAGTGTTTGTACTTACCTGAAGTTATGAATCGGTAAACAACACGCACCCATGATGGGGAGTGTTTTTGCTGTGGACGCGTAAAACTCCAAATATTATGTTTATCAGAGTGGGCATTGTAGTTTCATCACAAACCTAGGGTGGAGAGAGAAGGAGAGAGAGAGAGAGAGAGAGAGGGGGGGGATGGAGTGAAGAAAGAAATGTTGTAATTCATGTAGGAAGGTAACTAATACAAAACAGGTGAAGCACGTGCGGTAGGTGCATCATTTGCGAGATTGCCATGTTTGGTTAAATGTGGAAAAAATTCATCTTCAGTTTCACAGAAAGGAACATTTTCTTACAATTTCAGATTTTTCCAGAAGCCCTGAACTGCCAGTTAACTTGTTTGTCATGTTCATAGTTGATTCATGATTCATTGTGAACATATTGTCATAACAGAATTATTGTTTATCTATCTATCTATCTATCTATCTATCTATCTATCTATCTATCTATCTATCTATCTATCTATCTATCTATCTATCTATCTATCTATCTGTCTGTCTGTCTGTCTGTCTGTCTGTCTGTCTGTCTGTCTGTAAGCGAAGACACTATCTGACTTGGCAGTCAGCAACCTACAGCAGACATGCTGGTTTCAGGACTGGCTAACCATAGCTGACCAAGACCCTATCCCACTTGTTCATTAATATTCCAGTAACAAGCCTGGTTTGGTTAATGCGACACGGGTCAGACGTCTTCCAATGGTTTTCTAAATCAGTGTACTGACATGTGTCAGCAAGACAGACAGACCAGTTCACAGTCCCACTTTTTCCGGTACAATCTCCCCGGGACAATCTCCCCGGGACAAAGGAATCTCTGTGGCTCGAGTCCAGCTTGAGGTGCTTTAGCTATTCAGCGCCTACTTCCTTCTGGAGTTATGGAATGAAAGGAGACGATGTGTGACAATGTCGTCTATCGTCGTTAAGAAAAACAAACATGGCCACTAACACCAGCAACCATACTATGTTTTGACAATACTTCTTCTTCTTCTTTGTTCGCTTCTACCACCAAGACCGCCCTGTGAACCTACTGAATTTACTTCCGAGGTCCTCAATAGGTCTCGTGGTCCCCGAAAGGACCACACGAGATCCACGAGGGGACCACAAGAGGTTCAAAGTATCACAGGGCTTGAGCCTGTATTCTCGGTGGGTCTCAGAAGCGGGATTGCGTGACACCGTGGTTTTCATTGCACCAGTTTAGTCTAGAGTTGGACTTTTTCACCGGAAAACCTCAGCGTGATTAGGATACGCATAAATCACCGCAGGGTGAGAGGTGTTTGCCTGTCTAGACTGCACTGGTTTAGTGTCTCCGACTTCAGCATTTTGTGGTCGTGGCCGCTACCCTTCCTAATTGTGACCAGGATGGAGCTTTTGTCCAGGAGGATGAATCCTCGCCACTAGTGACTTCCACCCCTGGTTTCAGCCGGTTTAGGCGCATTATCCCAGTATATGCGTGTTTGGGACGTGACCAACCTCTAGAGCAGAGGTACCGTGACTTGAGTAGCCATCAAGTTTCACGCCTGGGTTAAGCTGGTTTAGGCATATTTCACCAGTATGGACGTATATCGGACGTGGCCGGCCTCTAGAGCAGTGGTGCCGTGGTATGAGTAGCTCTCGCCGCGAGAATGCTGGACATACCGATTAAGCTTCACTTTATCTTTCCATCACCTGTTCACATTGCCGCCGCACATCAACCCTGATTGCTTTTCTTCGTTTGCTTTATTGGCCGGGAGGAGTTTCAACTCTCCTTCTCATCAGAAGAATCTCGCCAGCAGTGTCTTAGTTTAATCCCTGGGTTACGCCGATTTGGGCAATCTGCCCAGTATGAGTGTACATGAGACGTGGCCGACCTCCAGAGCAGATATGCCGTGATTTGAGCAGTCCTGACCTCGATACTACTGATTACTTCACTTACTCCTTTCTGTCACCTTTTCCACAGTGCCGCACGGCAACCCATAATCGTACCTTTCTTCACTGGCCGGGAGGAGCCCAATTCCACGTACGGCAGCTGAAGAATCTCGCCATCAGCGTAGGGCAGGAGACAATTGGCAGTGAACCGGCGTGAGCTGGACCTCCCGCCTGCGTCTGAGATCCATCTACGAGCTTTTTAACTGCAACAACTTTAATATACGCTTTTGGAGCTGGAATTACCGCGGCTGCTGGCACCAGACTTGCCCTCCAATAGATCCTCGTTAAAGGGTTTAAAGTTACTCATTCCAATTAAAGGGCATCGAAAGAGTCCCCTAATGTTATTTTTAGTCATTACCTCCCCGTTCCGAGAGTGGGTAAGTTGCGCGCCTGCTGCCTTCCTTGGATGTGGTAGCCGTTTCTCATGCTCCCTCTCCGGAATCGAACCCTGATTCCCCGTTACCCGTTACAAACATGGTAGGCATATCACGTACCATCGACATTTGATAGGGCAGATATTTGAAAGATGCGTCGCCGGTACAGAAGGCCATGTGATCGGCACAAAGTTATCCAGAGTCACCAGTTGGGACTCCGCGCCCAACGAAGGGCAGTGACGATTGGTTTTGAACTAATAAAAGTGCTCTTTCCATGAGGGTCGGTGCTTGGTAAGCGTGTATTAGTTCTAGAATTGCCACAGTTATCCAAGTAGAATCATGTCATATAAGGAACCTCGACTGATTTAATGAGCCATTCGCGGTTTCACCATGAGACAGTGTGAACTTAGACATACATGGCTTAATCTTTGAGACAAGCATATGACTACTGGCAGGATCAACCAGATAGCTTTCTTCACCGAACCTTTGTCGGATATCTGCCGACAGACCGACGCGGGGCAAGGGAGACAGCGCTCTGCTCAGAGCTGATCTTTTTCGACCCCGGCGGTGTTTCATTCCATTTAACCACCGCCGGCCGACTCTCTCTGCTCTAACGAGCGGAGAAGAAAGCCCGGCACCGACAACCAACGCAAATTACATACTGCAGACCCGATACTCCTTGCGAGAGATGGGGCAATTTGGAGACTATCGATCGACAAAACCCTAGTACACCTTTAGCATGAACCTGGCTGGCTAGCCGTTTATAGGCTTCGCTCGACGGACAAACCACTTGCTTCTGCATCGAAACACCTTAACTCTCGCCGTCCGGGAAGGGAGCGAAAGCCTGTCTCCCCACGCATGGAACTCGAGAGCGCTTTTTCGCCAAAAGAAAGGTCGATCTGCGCAACATCAGCCTGCACTGTGCAGCTCGGCACAGCTCTACGCGGCTGACTTTTGATAGTACAACCTTTATCTTGTTATTTTTAACCTCACATTTTGCGGACAGTTTTTATTTAACTTCTCCAGGGCTACATGTAGCAGTATAGTAGAATAAGTACAGAGTGATCGGGAAAACGAGATCCTCTGGTTGTGGCTGGGCTAGAAAAATGCACCGTGCGGCACTTGAACAGGACAGGGACTACCAGACGACAAGGACCAGCAGACGACGATGACGGTTAGGACTTAGGATTCAGTAAGAATTGAAGTCCTGTTTTGGTTAGGAAGATGTAGCTTAGTGTAGGGACTTGGTTGTGTGTTAGTAGTCGTCAGTAAGTAGCTTGTAGCACAGGACAGTAAGTCTAGATTGTGGTAGGGCTCTGGTAGCGTCGAAGTCAGGCTTATTGGCGTTAGTAGACGCCGAGAATCATATTTGCTGTCTTGCTACAGAACGTAATGTCGGTGTTTGTTTATCTCTGCCTTCCTTTCAACTCATCTTCATCGCCATTATCACCCTCTGCACCAGTAAAGCCGTTATGATGGGTAAAGCAGCTAATTGTGTTGCCACTTACTTTTGTTGCCACTGAGTGACAGCTGTTCCTGGGTAAGAGCTAGTCTGTCAGCGAATAGTAAGCAGACATCAAAAGTCGCCACCAGACTCCAAGAGGGCACTAAGCCGACATCTACAACGACGAAAGAGACGGACCTCGACTCTTTGTAAAGAGTGAAGTCTCGACTGTCTATCATTGTAATGCTAAACAGTGCTGTGGAGCCTAGAGATAGTGGAAGTGAAGGCTCAAGTTTTGAAGCTCAGAAGTACTAGTGAAAATAGGCCTACAATCTTAGGCATTAATAATAAGCAAGCCTAGAGCATGGTAGAATAGGGCATACCCTTTTACTAGTCCTAAAGGCAAACCAGTTCTACTTCATAGATCGGCCCTGCACTCCTGGCTACGTGCACGCGTGTGTCCTGGCTACGTGCTTACGTGTTTCCTGGTTACGTGCTTATATATGTCCTCGTTACGTGCACGCGTGTGTCCTGGCTCCGTGCTTACGTGTGTCCTGGCTCCGTGCTTACGTTTGTCCTGGTTACGTGCATGCGTGTGTCCTGGCTCCGTGCTTACGTGTGTCCTGGTTACGTGCACGCGTATGTCCTGACTCCGTACTTACGTGTGTCCTGGCTACGCGCAGGCATGCTGTGAGCACAGGTGAAGTGAAGGAAATACTGATAAAATGAGAAAAAAAAAGGGACGCGTAGTTTTCTAACTTATAATCCGAAAGTTTAAAGGCGGTAGATGTTTGTCCAGGTACCGCTATACGAGTGCGTGGTTGTCATTATCCATTGCATGAGTATGGGGTTGGCAGTCTGGAGGTTGGAAGATGAGCCGCTGGCAGGAGGTTTCCGCCGAAGCGAACTAATTCAGTTCGGTGTTGTTTATGAAAAACACATAATTCACAAACGCACTGGGCGTCCTCGCCATTTTTTTTTTGTTTGTGTGAAAGCCAAACCTGCGAAAATCCGGCGAGCAGCTGCCAAACCTGGCTCAACACTCAGCGCTTTAGCTGCAATCTTTGCGTTCAAGCTTCGTTTGTTCTCAAAATCCTGGGCCGGCGGGGGGAAGGCGAGTCTTAATTGTTTCTGCCAGGCTGTGGAAGGTTTCTCAGGCTGGAGGCACTTCGTGTGCAGGGAACAAGAGAGGATAGAAAGAAAAAAAAAAGTCGAGGACAAAGGGAAAACAGTAAGGGAGAGTGCAAGCAGGAATGGAAAGAAACAGAAGATAGGAAACTAGTGTTATAATGAAAGGTTTTAAAACATCATAACAACAGGAAAGATGAATGGAAAGAGAGAAGGGGGAAGACCAGGCAAAAAAAAAGGGCAGTATAAGGCCATAACACAACAACAACAAAAAGTCTCCAAATGAGGTCATGGAAAATGTCAAGGACAGAAACCTATGGAGAACCATGGCCCAACACGTTTCTACACGGCGGCTCATGATGATGATTGAAGAAATTCTGCTGGCTCTGAGAGAGACAGGGAAGCATATTTTAGTGCTCTGTTGTTATACTTGTTGTTGGTTACGTGTAATAACTGCCGGTGTTGTTATACTTGTTGTTAGTTACTTGTAATAACTGCGAGTGTTGTTATACTTGTTGTTAGTTACTTGTAATAACTGCGAGTGTTGTTATACTTGTTGTTAGTTACGTGTAATAACTGCCGGTGTTGTTATACTTGTTGTTAGTTACTTGTAATAACTGCGAGTGTTGTTATACTTGTTGTTAGTTACGTGTAATAACTGCGAGTGTTGTTATACTTGTTGTTAGTTACTTGTAATAACTGCGAGTGTTGTTATACTTGTTGTTAGTTACTTGTAATAACTGCGAGTGTTGTTATACTTGTTGTTAGTTACGTGTAATAACTGCGAGTGTTGTTATACTTGTTGTTAGTTACGTGTAATAACTGCGAGTGTTGTTATACTTGTTGTTAGTTACGTGTAATAACTGCGAGTGTTGTTATACTTGTTGTTAGTTACGTGTAATAACTGCGAGTGTTGTTATACTTGTTGTTAGTTACGTGTAATAACTGCGAGTGTTGTTATACTTGTTGTTAGTTACGTGTAATAACTGCCAGTGTTGTTATACTTGTTGTTAGTTACGTGTAATAACTGCGAGTATTGTTATACTTGTTGTTGGTTACGTGTAATAAGTGCGAATGCTGTTATACTTGTTGGTTACGTGTAATAATTGCCAGTGTTGGTATCCTTAATGTTAGTGAGTGTAATAACAGCGAATGTTCTTATACTTGATGTTAGTGAGTGTAATAACAGCGAATGTTGTTATTCTTGATTTTACTGAGTGTAATAACAGCGAATGTTCTTATACTTGATGTTTGTGAGTGTAACAACTGCGAATGTTGTTATCCTTGATGTAAGTGAATGTCATAAGTACTATGTTAGTACTCCTTGATGTAAGTGAATGTCATAAGTACTATGTTAGTGCTAAATTAACTGTAGATATTTTGTTGGCTCAGGTTGGATTCTTTATCTCTATTGCTGGTTGTTGCTTTATACTCATGTTATCTCTTTATATTCCCGTTGTTTTTCTATACTCATTTTGTCGTTATATTCTCTCTTTATATTTACGTTGCCGGACCATGCTATGTAGTTACACTCAGACTGTCTCTTTATAATTATGTCATCTGTGTATGCTCACGATTTCTCTATATAATCACGTTGTGTCTTTGAATTGATGCTGTGTATTCATAATCACGTTGTCTATTTATATTGTCTAGTTATAATCATACCAAAAATAGCACTAAGATGGACACCACAGGGGAACAGAAGTAAGGGTAGACAAAAAAAAACATGGAGAAGAACAGAAAGGATGTTGAGCAATAGAGGGCTCACCTGGGCAAGAGCAGAAAAGGACAGGCATTTGTGGAAAACCCTTGCGGAAGCCCCATGTGCCCTGTGCACTTAAGGTTCAGAGAGAGAGAGAGAGAGAGAGAGAGAGTTATAATCATGTTGTCTTAGTATGCTCACACTGTATAATTATAATCATGCTATTTCTGTATAAACACTTTTTTCTCACTATACCCATGCTGTTTCTGTATAATCATTTCGTTTCATACAATCTGTTCTATTACATTATCTCACTATAATCATGTCTCTGCATGCTCACATTGTCTGATTATAGCTATGCTGCCTTGTACATTCACGTTAGCTCATTATAATCATGCTAGTTCTTTATCCGTTATTTTATGCCATACAACAATTGCCGCTGTGTCTGTATGTTTCAATGTCTCATTATAATCAGTCCATCTCTTTACACTCGTGCTGTCTTTTTTATACTCATATTTCAACTTCGTACCCGCAGTTACTCCCTGCATTTACTCCCTGCACTTACTCCCTGCACTTACTCCCTACACTTACTCCCTGCATTTACTCCCTGCATTTACTCCCTGCACTTACTCCCTACACTTACTCCCTGCACTTACACGCGCACTTCTCTCCTCATAAGGCTACGTTCTCATGAATTCTCGTAAGCTGAACCTATTGCAAGTTAAATATGAATGTCCTGCAAACCTGTCCAACCTACTCAAACCTCCGAGCACAGACATGGCCTGAGGGAGAGGAGCTGAAAGAGAAGCTGTGGGGCTCTCACTCAGGCCTGGAGAAAACGGTAGAGTTTGTTAAGACGACCGGGCTGCAGATGTGGCATGACACTCGAACGCTGAAGAAGGATGTGAATGTGATATGATAGATAAAAACAAAGTAAATAAATAACTACTGCCACTGAATATGTATATAAACACAGTCTTCGCTGTGACTAACGAAATACCAGTAATTACAAAAAATAAATAACAGAATACATATTGTTCTTTCAATCACTTGGTTATCCAAAGAATGAGCCAAGTTATTTGATTAGTTGAAACACGAGGTCAGAGGTGAAATGCTCATTCGCGACGGAGTCTGATTGGTTTATGCAGAATTTGTTCATGTCGCGTTATCTGATTGGTTGTGACATCAGACATGTTTGACTAGCATATGGCTAGTCCTGGAACATTTCAAGATTCAAAATTTGATGACTTCTGAATATGTAGCGTTACCACGACAACGTAAAGTCGAGATATTGCAGATCGAAAGTCCTGTACTTTCTTTCTCTCCATATATCGTCCGCTTACACTCACCTTGTCCTTTTGTATTCATGTTATCCGTTTATTATCTTCGTTTCCTGTTTATATTCATCACACACATCTTTATTTTTCTATCCATGTGATTCTTATGTTGTCTCTGTTGTTACGGATATTGTTTCTTTGCATCAATGTTAACTGTTAACAATTCTGTTAACTTGGCACTATCTCGTTAAAGAAAAAAAAATCAGCAGTTCTTCACAGCTGAAAGATGAACTATCTTTTTACTGATTGGAAACAGACGTAAGGATAGAAGGATAAAGATAGAAAGAAGAGAAGGAAGGTAGAAGGAAGAATACGAGGAGAGAAAGAGGAAGATGAGGATAGAAAGAATAAAACAAGGGTAGAAAAAAGAACCCGAACATAGAAAGAAGAAGATGAAGATAGAAAGAAAGGCTTTCTTTATCCGAGAGAGAAAGAGAAGGATAGAGACAAAGAGAGAGAGAGAGACGAGAGAGAGAGAGAGAAGAGAAGAGAGAGAGAGACAAAGAGAGGGGGAGAGAAAGACAGGAAAAGACAGATAAAGTGAGAGAGAGAAAAGAGAGAGAGAGAGAGACAAAGAGAGGGGGAGAGAAAGACAGGAAAAGACAGATAGAGAGAGAAAAGAGAAGAGAGAGACAAGAGAGAGAGAAAAGACACGAAAAGACAGATAAAGTGAGAGAGAGAAAAGAGAAGAGAGAGAGAGACAAAGAGAGGGGGAGAGAAAGACAGAGAAAGACAGAGAGAGAAGACAGAGAAAGAAATAGAGGGTGAGAGAAAAAAATGAGACAGAGAGAGAAAAGATAGACAAAGAGATAAAAAAATAGAAAATTGGAGTGAGAGACAAAGAGAGCGAGAAAGAGGAGAGAGAGAGAGAGAGAGAGAGAGAGAGAGAAAGTGAGAGGGATTCTATGTAACTTAAATGCAGGCATAGACAAAGGAAGGCAGAGAAGAAAAAAAAATGCAAAGAGTGATAAAAATATGAAAGAGAGAATGAGAAGAGAGGAGAGAGAGACAGAGGCAAGTGATATAGCTAATCTTGTGGAGAATGAAAGAAAGGACAAGAGAAGAGAGGAGAGAGAGAGAGAGAGACAGAGGCAAATGAGCTAGCTAATCTTGTGGAGAATGAAAGAAAGGATAAGAGAAGAGAAGAGAAGAGAGAGAGACAGAGGCAAGTGATATAGCTAATCTTGTGGAGAATGAAAGAAAGGATAAGAGAAGAGACGAGAGAGAGACAGAGGCAAGTGATATAGCTAATCTTGTGGAGAATGAAAGAAAGGATAAGAGAAGAGAGGAGAGAGAGACAGAGGCAAGTGATATAGCTAATCTTGTGGAGAATGAAAGAAATGATGAGAGAAGAGAAAAGAGAGGCGGAGGCAAGTGATATAGCTAATCTTGTGGAGAATGAAAGAAAGGATAAGAGAAGAGAGGAGAGAGAGGCGGAGGCAAGTGATATAGCTAATCTTGTGGAGAATGAAAGAAAGGATAAGAGAAGAGAGGAGAGAGAGACAGAGGCAAGTGATATAGCTAATCTTGTGGAGAATGAAAGAAAGGATAAGAGAAGAGAGGAGAGAGGCAGAGGCAAATGATATAGCTAATCTTGTGGAGAATGAAAGAAAGGATAAGAGAAGAGAGGAGAGAGGCAGAGGCAAATGATATAGCTAATCTTGTGGAGAATGAAAGAAAGGATAAGAGAAGAGAAGAAACCGGCCTGTGAACGCCATTTCTTTCTTTTTTTTTAAGAAAATGTTTTAATGGCAAACGATCAACACTTAGAGAACAATTTTACAGTCTCTCTCTCACTCCCACCTCTCTCTCTCTCTCTCTCTCTCTCTCTCTCTCTCTCTCCATCAGCGCTTGCTCCTAAACCAGCCCTTTCTCTGGCTCTAGCTGTCCGCCAATTTTAAATGCTCCACAAACGAAGCAAAATTGCGAATTTAAATTTCCACCGCGCGCTTGACGGGAATATTGATCGATCTCTGCCGACTGGCCACGAAAGATGGACGCCCTTGCGCCACCTATGGGAATCTAATGACAGAAACAATGGCGAGAAATGAGTAGCCAGGGTCAAACCAGAGGTCATGTGCATAAAATCACAAAAAAATCAGAATGTCGACTTGACATTTTTTACGCTTGAATTGCCCCAGACATGCCTGACTGGTCACATGGCGGAGTGTCTTGCAAGCCGGCACGAGAAGGCTCGAGTTTCCCTACTTGGTAACGCCCATGAGCTTTGGAAGCAAGTCAGGATCGTTTATTTATTTCGCCGTTTGATTACTTTGTGCTGGTAAAGGATTCTCAAACTGTGTTTAGTTTTGTGTTGGTAAAGGATTCTCAAACTGTTTGTTTAGTTTTGTGTTGGTTAAGGATTCTCAAACAGTTTGTTTAGTTTTGTGTTGGTAAAGGATTCTCAAACTGTTTGTTTAGTTTTTGTTGATAAAGCGTTCTCAAACTATGTTTAGTTTTGTGTTGGTTAAGGATTCTCAAACCGTTTGTTTAGTTTTGTGTTGGTTAAGGATTCTCAAACCGTTTGTTTAGTTTTGTGTTGGTTAAGGATTCTCAAACTGTTTGTTTAGTTTTTGTTAATAAAGCGTTCTCAAACTATGTTTAGTTTTGTGTTGGTAAAGGATTCTCAAACTGTTTGTTTAGTTTTTGTTGATAAAGCGTTCTCAAACTATGTTTAGTTTTGTGTTGGTTAAGGATTCTCAAACCGTTTGTTTAGTTTTGTGTTGGTAAAGGATTCTCAAACTGTTTGTTTATTTTTGTGTTGGAAAAGGATTCTTAAACTGTGTTCTAGTTCTTGATATGCCATCTAATTTAAGCTCTTCTTCTTCTTCTGTTTCTTCTTCTTCTTCTCCTCCTAACCCGGAGTCTTTATGCAGTTTCTTGGTGTTTTGCTTCTGCGTGGTTCATGAACTATTTGTTTGTTGCTGGTTACAGACTGTGACAAGATTCTGACCATAGACCAACAACACGAAGAGATGTATTCTCTGTATGGGCGGACTGTCTGAAAGTTTGCTTTTTATCTCTCAGTTTTCACTCAGTTATTCAGAAAAGGGCAAGAGAGAGAGAGAGAGAGAGAGAGAGAGAAGACAGAAAGAGACAAAATGGGGAAGAGAGGGAAAGAGACAGAGAGAGAAAGAGAACGAAAGGAGTAAGAGAAGAGAAGAGAGCGAAAGAGAAAGAGAGAGAAGGAAAGAGAGAGGGAAAAAGAGAAAATGAGAGACGGAAAGAGAAAGATACTAGAGAAAGACAGAGAAACTGGGAGAGGGACAGAGGGAGGAAAAGAGAAAGAGAAACAGAGGAGGAGAGAGGGAGGGAAAGAGAATGGGAGATAGAAATATAGGGAAGAGAAGGAGAGACACAGAGAGAGAAAGACAGCAAGCGAAAGGAAGAGAGGGAGAAACAGAAAGTAAAAGAGAGAAAGACAGAAAGTACGAGAGTGTGTGTATGTGAGAAATATAAAGAGAAAGAGATAGGGAGAGATACAAAGAGAGACAGAGTGGGAAGAGAGAGGGAGAGGATAAAGTGGGGTAAAGAGAGAGAGAGGATAAAGTTGGAAAGAGAGAAGGAGAGAGACAGAGATATGAAGAGAAACAGAGATATGGATAGAGACAGATAACGAGACTGAGTGAGAGAAGATAAAGAGAGAGAGATAGAGAAGAGAGAGGAGAAGAAGAGAGAGAGAGAAAGAGGGAGAGAGAAAAAATGAGTCAGAGAGAGAGAGAAAGAGGGAGAGAGACAAAATGAGTCAGAGAGAGATAGAATAGAGAGACACATAGAAACAAGGAGAGAGAGAGAGAGAGAAAAAACAGAGAGAGAGAGAGAGACAGGAAGAAAGAGTGAGAGAGGTGGAAAGAGACTAAGAGAAAGACAGAGAGGAAAGGAAAGAAGAGAGAGTTGAAACATATGAAGCAATTACTTCCTTGAATAAAGCAGCAACAACTTTGTCAAGATATCACCTGATCTTTCTGTTGGTGAATTCCTGTTCTGAAGTTCCAGGAACAGTTCTAGGTTGAGTTCTGTGCCTGATGTTTCCAGAACTACGCAGGAATTGAGTTCCATTTATAAAGTTTGGGAACTGCTGGGAGTAAGATGTGGGAGCTAAGCCAGAAGCTGACATCTAGTGACATCTCAGTCACAACAAAGAGACATCACAGTGAATGGGATCCTGTCTTCCCTGATATTTTCCTTCCTTCCTTCCTGTTCTGTCTTCCCTGATACTATCCTTCCTTCTTGTCCTGTCTTCCCTGATAATTCCTTATTTCCTGTCCTGTCTTCCATGATAATTTCCTTCTTTATTGTCCTGTTTTCCCTGATAACGTCTTTCTTTCTTACCCTGTTTTCCCTGATAATGTCCTTTCTTGTCCTGTTTCCCTGATAATTTATTTCCTTCCTGTCCTGTCTTACCTGATAATTTTCTTCTTTTCATCCTATCTTCCCTGATAATTTCTTTCCTGTTCTGTCCTGTCTTCTCTGATAATGTCCTTTCTGTCCTGTATTCCATGATAATTTCCTTCCTTCGTGCCCTGTCTTCTCTGATAATGTCCTTCCTTGCTGTCCTGTCTTCTCTGATAATGTCCTTCCTTGCTGTCCTGTCTTCTCTGATAATGTTCTTCCTGTCCAGTCTTCCCTGATACTGTCCTTCTTTCATGCCCTGTCTTCCCTGATAATTTCCTTCCTTCCTGTCCTGTCTTCACTGATAATTTCCTTCCTTTCTGTCTGTCTTCCCTAATAATTTCCTTCCTTTCTGTCATGTCTTCCCTGTTACTGTCCTTCATTCCTGTAATGTCTTCCTTGTTACTGTCCCTGCTTCTTGTCCTGTCTTTCCTGATAATGTCTTGCCTTCCTGTCCTGTCTTCCCTTTTAATGTCTTTCTTTTCTGTCCTGTCTTCCCTAATAATGTCCTTCCTTTCTGTCCGGTCTTCCCTGATAATGTCCTTCCTTCCTGTCCTGTCTTCTCTGATAATGTCGATCCTTCTTGTCCTGTCTTCCCTAATAATGTTCTTCCTTCTTGTCCTGTCTTCCCTGATAATATCCTTCCTTCCTGTCCTGTCTTCCCTAATAATGTTCTTCCTTCCTGTCCTGTCTTCCCTGATAATGTTCTTCCTTATTGTCCTGTCTTCCCTGATAATGTCCTTCTTTCCTGTCCTGTTTTCCCTGATAATGTCCTTCCTTCCTATCCTGTATTCCCTGATAATGTCCTTTCTTATTGTCCTGTCTTCCTTGATAATGTCCTTCCTTCCTATCTTGTCTTCCCTGATAATGTCCTTCCTTCTTGTCCTGTCTTCCCTGATACTGTCCTTCTTTCCTGTCCTGTCTTCCTGATAATGTCCTTCCCTCCTGCTTGATCCGCCTGCTTGCACGTATCCTATTCTCACTTCCTTCTTAAGTTATCAGGACCTAATGGACCAGCGGTTCCCAAACTGTTTCTGCTCTCCTACTCATTCCTCCTGCTTCCCAGGACGCATACTTGGCGCCCCAAAAAACTCCGTTGGTTCTCAGACCCTTGTTGTTCTCTTTTCCTTTCTCCCCAAACCCTGCATCTTCCATCACTCACCTCTCTTCCCCTCCCCTAACCTCCCGCCCTCATCTTCTATCACTCACCTCTCTTCCCCTCCCCTAACCTCCCCCCTCATCTTCTATCACTCACCTCTCTTCCCCTCCCCTAACCTCCCCCCTCATCTTCTATCACTCACCTCTCCTCTCCTCCCCTAACCCCCCTCATCTTCTATCACTCACCTCTCTTCCCCTCCCCTAACCTCCCCCCTCATCTTCTATCACTCACCTCTCTTCCCCTCCCCTAACCTCCCCCCTCATCTTCCATCACTCACCTCTCCTCTCCCGCATCTTCCATCACTCACCTCTCCTCTCCCGCATCTTCCATCACTCACCTCTCCTCTCCCGCATCTTCCATCACTCACCTCTCCTCCCCTCCCCCCCTCATCTTCCTCACTCACCTCTCCTCTCCCGCATCTTCCATCACTCACCTCTCCTCCCCTCCCCCCTCATCTTCCATCACTCACCTCTCCTCCCCTTCCCCCCTCCCCCCATCTTCCATCACTCACCGTCCCCTTGTATCTACCCTCAATCACCTTCTTCCTGGATACTCACATTACACACGGAGGAACCACTGGTCTAGATAAATAGGACAAGAGAGAAGGGGTTGGGTGGGGGAGGGCAAACAAAGAAAGAGGCAGAGTATCATGAGTAGAGGAAAGTGTCCACTACTGTTATAGTGAGCACCTAATTTTAAATTAAAGAAAATGTCCGCTGTCTCAAGACTGTCTTGTTATGAACCAGCTTCTGAATACAAGAAACTCCCAGGTCTAGCTGACATGTCTCAGATTTATCTTTCTTTTTTAATGAACAGTTTCTTTGGTTAAAAAAAAAACAAACAAAAACAAATTTGCAGAAGTTCAGTACAGCTCGTGGTGCAGGGAATGTGTGTTAGTACACTCAAGACTCAGATGTGAGGGCCTCAGGGAGGGGAGGGGGAACCTGGGAGAAGCAGTCTGACAGGTCCCGTTACTTACGTTTACTGGAATGTCTTTTTATTTGAAGAAAGGACAGCAAACAGCTGATAGAAGAAAGAAAGGATGACTTCTGCGGGAGAGACTGATTGACTGATTGAATGATTGATCTTTATTTCAAAAGGGTTAAGAAATGAGCATGCAGTCTGATATTCCGCCTTTTATCAATACAACTTTCACTCTGTTCCACACATTCTACAAAGTGAAAGTTGGAGAGAGAGAGAGAGAGAGAGAGGGAGGGAGAGAGAGAGGGAGAGGGAGAGAGATGCACGTATAAAGGAGTGGAAGGGAAGGGTAGGAAGAAGTGTTTTAAGTTTCAAGCACCACTGTCTGAATAGTTATAATTAGGACACCACCACTGTCTGAATAGTTATAATTAGGACAGCACCACTGTCTGAATAGTTATAATTAGGACACAACAACTGTCCGAGCAGTTATAATTAGGACAGCACCACTGTCTGAATAGTTATAATTAGGACAACATCACTGTCTGAGTAGTTATAGTCAGGAGAGCACCACTGTTTGAGTAGTTATAATTAGGACAGCACCACTGTCTGAATAGTTATAATTAGGACAGCACCACTGTCTGAATAGCTATAATTAGGACAACACCACTGTCTGAGAAGTTATAATTAGGAGAGCACCACTGTTTCAGTAGTTATAATTAGGACAGCACCACTGTTTGAGTAGTTATAATTAGGACAGCACATCGCTGCTGGCGAGATTCTTAGGATGTCGCAAGTGGAGTGAAGCTCCTCCCGGCCAAGGAAGAAACTGCGGAAAAGCAATCAGGGTTGCTGTGTGGCGCCGATGTGAAAAGGTGAAGGAAAGGATAAAGTGAAGCTTAATCGGTATGTCCAGTAGTATAGCTGGGAGAGCTACTCATATCACGGCGACTATGAGTTAGAGGTCGGCCACGTCCGAAATACACCCATACTGGTGAAATATGCCCAAACTGGCTTACACCGGGGGTGAAACTTGATGGCTACGCATGTCACGGTACTTCCGCTCTAGAGGTCGGTCACGTCCCAAACACGCCCATACTGGGATAATATGCCTAAACCGGCTCAACCCAGGGGTGGAAGTCACTAGTGGCGAGGATTCGTCCTCCTGGACAAAAGCTCTATCCTGGTCACAACTAGGAATGGTAGCGGCCACGACCACAAAATGCTGAAGTCGGAGACGCTGGACCAGGGCAGTCTAGATAGGCAACCATCTCTCACCCGGCGGTGATACACGGGTATCTCAAAATACGTCGAGGTTTTCCGGTGAGAAAGTCCAACTCTGGCCTGGATTGGCAACCACCTCTCACCCAGTGGGGATATACTGATATCCAAAACATGTCGAGGTTCTCCGGTGAGAAAGTCCAACTCTAGATTAAACTAGTGCAACGAAAACCACGGTATCACGCGGGGGACCACACGGGGGACCACGGGATATATAGAGGACCACAGGTGTAAATTCAGTGGGATCACTAGGCGGTCTTGGTGGTAGAAGCGAACGAAGAAGAAGAAGTAGGACAGCATTATGACAGCATTAGTTTCACGATAGCTTCCTCTCTTGTTTACATTATGTAAATTTTATATAAATAAAAAAAATTAATGTAACATGATCGTGTCTTGCCCCCCCCCTCTCCCCACACACAACCTCCATGCTACCACACCCTACATCTTCTAGGGTCGGGCTTGTCCCTACAAGTCCTGTTCTGAACTGAGCTCATCGATTAGGTAAGTTTTCTTCAATTATTTAACTACAGTGTTCCCTTTCATCTCTGGCCCTGGAAGGCGTCTTTTCTTGAATTAAATATTATCAGTGTCCCGTTTTCCCGTACTTTTTTTTGTTGTGAGGAATATTTCAAGGTGACACGTTGGCTGCCATGTTATTATGTCTGTCTGAAAGTGATATCTCATATTTGATAGGAGATATTTTACCTTCCGGGGAAAGCAGGACGCCAGCGCCAGGAGTTCATGAATCAATCACGTGACAGGGGCGTGGAGTCAGCCAGCAGAAAAAAAACCAGCCCGAACAAAGAACTAATCTCAAGGAGTGTTGTGCTTGAAGGGCCAGAAGTGATGAATACATGCAGCATTATTCGCGTCTTCTTCTTCTTCTTCTTCTTCTTCTTCTTTATCACTTTCAGTGTTGCCTGTGCTCAACTACTTCTTGATCTTAACAGCTATCACTCAAACTTAACGCCTGTCGTGTCAATAGATTGTTGCCTGCTTCGGGTTTAATGAGGTTTAGGCGGTAGCGCACCGTTCTGGGAGATTAGGTTCCAAACTTGTTGCGATATTTCTCTTTTTCTCTTCTTTTCATGCTTGTTTCTTCCTTCTCTCATTTTTTACACCTTCTGCCCATCTTTTTCACACACACGTCATTTACTCTTGTACTCATACACGTCCCTCATTCTTGTATTCACATATGTCCCTCACTCTTGTATTCATACATGCTCCTCATTCTTATACTCATACACGTCCCTCACTCTTGTACTCATACACGTCTCCCTCATTCTTGTACTCATACACGTCTCCCTCATTCTTGTACTCATACACGTTACTTATACACGTCCCTCATTCTTATACTCATGCACGTCCCTCACTCTTGTAATCATACACGTCCCTCATTCTTGTACTCATACACGTCCCTCATTCTTGTACTCATACACGTCCTTCATTCTTGTACTCATACATGTCCTTCATTCTTGTACTCATACATGTCCCTCATTCTTGTACTCATACATGTCCCTCATTCTTGTACTCATACATGTCCCTCATTCTTGTACTCATACATGTCCTTCATTCTTGTACTCATATATGTCCTTCATTCTTGTACTCATTCACGCCCCTCATTCTTGTACTCATACATGTCCCTCATTCTTGTACTCATACATGTCCCTCATTCTTGTACTCATACATGTCCTTCATTCTTGTACTCATACACGCCCCTCATTCTTGTACTCATACACGCCCCTCATTCTTGTACTCATACACGCCCCTTATTCTTGTACTCATACACGCCCCTTACTGTTGTACTTACATACACACACAAACACATTCGTTGTGTTTTCTTTGTAATATGTTATGTGAATATGATATTTTCTACTTTAATACACCGACAGACCTACGCATTATGTACGATAATAGTGCACCTCTCCTTGCACGCGGCTGGTACTCAGTCAAGGGAGAAAAGAAACAGTTTCTTTCACTACGAAAGCGGCCATAATGAATCCTGTACATGGTGGAGTTATTATGAGAAGAAATATAAATGAGTGTACAAACCATGAAAATGATTGTCCAAAATGTATCTATCAGCTTGTGTGCCACTGTGACTGTAATCTCTTAGTTTGTGTGAGTGATTCTTTGTGTCATCAGTCAAGATGTATGGGTGGTACTTTTATCACCTATTAAACTGTGTGATTCTTTCTATCATCTATCAAATTCTGTGAGTGATTCTTTCTATCAAGTTGTGTGATTTTTTTGGATCATCTATCAAGATGTGTGGGTGATTCTTTCTATCATCTATCAAGATGTGTGAGCGATTCTATCTGTCATTTGTCACGTCACGTGGGCGAACCTATTCGTGTCTATACCTATCATGTTGTGCGAGCGATTATATACCTAACATATATCTTGTTGTGTGAGAGATTCTATATCTGAGATCTATCATGTTGTGTGAGCGATTCTATACATAACATATATCTTGTTGTGTGAGAGATTCTATATCTGAGATCTATCATGTTGTGCGAGCGATTATATACCTAACATCTATCATGTTGTGCGAGCGATTATATACCTAACATATATCTTGTTGTGTGAGCGATTCTATACTTAAGATCTATCATGCTGTGTGAGAGATTCTATACCAAACATCCGTCATGTTGTGTGAGAGATTCTATCCCACACATTTATCATGTTATTGCATTTCTTGAGGCATCTGTGCAGCTGTTTCACAGAAGGGCATCTACAGAAAATGTACATACTGTACATAAACATAAACATACGCACTCCCGCACCCTGACATATATACATATATATATATATATATATATATATATATATATATATATATATATATACACACACACACACACACAAACAGACACACAAAAGTATCCTAGCTAGAACAGACACATCGACATACTAAACTTTTCACAAAATGAAAGTGTTTTCAACAAAAGAAGTTGACATACCGCCCACAGTCCTGTCATGCTGGATCTGACTACACGTGCGTAAAACAACATCAGCGGAGACACCACGGGGGGGGGGGGTGGTGGTGGGATTCTGCCAGCTCCTGAACCTTTGAGACCAGAACTTGCTTAGTAATTGAATCTTAGCCGGACGGAAGGCAACTTGTCTGAAGCTCTGACCAAGCTCCACAACGTACACAGTTACATCTGTCTGCAGGGATTTCCTCAACCGACGGAACGATTCCGGGCAGAATTTTTAAATAACCTGCAACTGCGTTTTAAAATGAACTTCTCTGAGGAGATTGCGAAGGCTTAAACTCTTGCGAAACAGTCTCTAGGAGGTGGGGTAAAGCAGGTGACGGGGTGTAAGGCTGGTTCAATTCTGGGACACAAATGTCACTGTGGTATCCTTTACTGGAACTTATATATATAGGACAGACTTTAGAATGCATACCCTTATACAAGGGACGCACTGCAAATAAGTTCCCAGCTTGTGGTCCGGGCCCCACTATCTATCATGTGGTCGGCGGTGCACTATCTATCATGTGGTCGGCGGTGCACTATCTATCATGTGGTCGGCGGTGCACTATCTATCATGTGGTCGGCGGTGCACTATCTATCATGTGGTCGGCGGTGCACTATCTATCATGTGGTCGGCGGTGCACTATTTATCATGTGGTCGGCGGTGCACTATTTATCATGTGGTCAGCGGTAGGACATTTCCTGAGAAGAGGAAAATTGTAGGACTTTGTGGCAACTGGAAAAACTGAGGGAAGAAGAGACAGAGGAAGACAGAGAGAGAAGTTACTGGACGGGCTGTCAGTGTGGCTAGGAAAAAAGTCACCGGAGGATCTCATAATCAACTCAAAAGACAGGGAATTGTGGAGAGAAATGATCGCCTACGCCACACGGCACTTGATTGATTGTATTACATACAAGAGCGGGTGGAAGGTGCCAGGGTTGTACACAGGGCTGGGCGCCTCGACTGCTGAGAAGAATCTCAGTTTACACCCAACAAAAACAATAAGTTGTCAAACTTGAAAGTGAAGCTGGTCCAGTCCAGGGACACGTCTCTGGGTTAGTCTGTACTCTTCCAGACCGGTGGTCACACCAGAGGATGATGTAGTCAGCACCAGAACTCTCTTCCCTTCCACACAGCTCTGGAAGAAACCAGCTACCTATTTCTACAGGTGGGTAACTGAGGTATCCCCAACCGGTTTCGAACTACTGATCTTTATCACGAGAGAAGTGTGCTCTAACCACTGCGCCACTCAGGTAAAGATGAAAGCTAACCTCTGACTCAGTCACAAGAAAAAGCCGGCGTTTTACGCTGAAACAATCAAAGGGCGGCAACCACATAAATACATTGTAGATGGATCCGACTGTAAACATTTGAGAACCTCTGATATAGTGTTCGATGTCCTGTCAGACGTTGTGAGTAACTGTGTATAGAGCTATAAGGAGAACAATCATTCACACACAAACAATGAAGATAAGAAAGAACCAGTCAATGATGTATCAGGGCAATCATATTTGCACAGTTCACCCAAACACACACGCACGCTAAATCGTCGGGCCGTATCGTGTGTTTGTCCCCTCAACACCGAAAGGTATATGAGGAAGGAGACAAGACAAGACAAGACAAGACAAGACAAGATAAGATAAGACAAGACAAGACAAGATAAGACAAGACAAGACAAGACAAGATAAGACAAGACAAGATAAGACAAGACAAGATAAGATAAGACAAGACAAGATAAGACAAGACAAGACAAGACAAGACAAGACAAGACAAGACAAGACAAGACAAGACAAGACAAGATAAGACAAGACAAGACAAGATAAGACAAGACAAGACAAGACAAGATAAGACAAGACAAGATAAGACAAGACAAGACAAGACAAGACAAGACAAGACAAGACAAGATAAGACAAGATAAGACAAGACAAGACACGCAGTCTTGTATGATTCTGAAAGCTACTACTACGACTGTTCCAGTTTAAAACAACTTGTGTAGCATTCATGAAATGTGGAGCAGGCAGAAAACTCCCAACACATCATCAACCCAACCTAGCACGACATAGCACGATCTAGCACGATCTAGCACGCCAGGCTCAGGGGGGAAAGAAGTGAAAAAAAAACGCTACAACAAACGTGGCTAACACAGAAAAGAAGTGAAACAAACGCTACAACAAACATGGCTAACACAGAAAAGAAGTGAAACAAACGCTACAACAAACGTGGCTAACACAGGAAAGAAGTGAAACAAACGCTACAACAAACGTGGCTAACACAGGAAATAAGTGAAACAAACGCTACAACAAACGTGGCTAACACAGGAAAGAAGTGAAACAAACGCTACAACAAACATGGCTAACACGGGAACTTGCTTACCTGTTTGGGGGATTATGGTGTTCACTTCTGCTCATCTTGAAGCTAGTTCACAGCTTTGTTCTGAATCACGTGACCGTCTACCCGCTCTGTTGCACGTTAAATGAGTGTATCTGACAAAGTTTACAAGGTTGTCCTGGATCATGGTCTCTGTGTAAGTATTTAAGTTAGCACATCAAGTGGAGACAACCAACTGTCTTCAATGTCCAGTCCTGAGGCTCAGTTATCTCCCAGTGTTTCTGGCATCCACAGCTTCTGCTGTTTCTAGTGGAATATCCGCCGTTTGCAAGTGATGATATTCTCTCATTATGATATTAGACATATTTTCTGTTGGTGTGAGCACAAGTAACAGAAACTATTTGTATCCATCCTCAGTTATAGTTGAGAGACAACGGGTCAAAACTAGTTATAGTTAAAACCTTCGAAACGGTTCTGACAGCTGAAATTAGTGCCCAAATAGTCCAAGGGAAGAAATGCGAAAATATCTTTGAGTGCTAAAAATGTAATGGTTATTTCCCTTGAATAAGTAATTCCGCTTATATCCCTAGAATTCTTTCACGTAGTCCTACTAATTTTTCTTCCCGTACGATTTTAATACTGCTTTTCATTCACGGCCATTATCTGTTCTTTCTGTAAGTACTGATAAATTTCTGACATATGGAATGCTTCGTGACTGATAAATCTTTGACATAGGTACTGCTTCGTGACCTTATTCTATGATGACTGCACGGTCACAGGTCAGGGTAACTGTCATGTTATGTGTCCTCAGCTTGTCTTTCACCCCATCTAACCATCTTTTTTCTTCCCCTGTATACAAATGTTTTCGAGCTGCGTTCCATCTGATCTGTCCAATTATTCCCCTCTCACTGAGCATTAAAAACTCCGCTACCTCCTTGCTCGGGCTGCCGCGCTACACCAGAGCCCCGTTTCCAGGACTTTTCGGTGTGACCCAGGTCACATTTCTCGGGTAGCGCGTCAGTGGTATACAAGCACATCGTACTTCACCCAGTCCTTTGCCTCCTCTTTCACCTACTCACGATGAGGACGTAGGGCTGGGAATCCTTCTGCTTAAATCTGAACTCATACTTATTCTCTTAGTAAACTTCATTGTTGCCATTTGACTGCTTTGTCTTTGTATATATGTACATATATAATGTCGTCAGTCAGTCAATCAGACATTTGTATGTCCCTTGCGGAACTTTGCCTCCCTAACAGCACTCCTGTATAGGCCTCTCGGCTGTGAGCAAGATGCCCTGCTGTTGATGCATCCATTTCCAGGTTATCAACGATGTCTTGCAGCCATCTTGGCCTTGGATTTCCTCTCTTTCTTTTTCCCATTATGTACCCTTCCAAGACGATCTTCTCTAGATTATCATAACGTTTAATGTGTCCAAAATAATCAAGTTTTTTTGTTTAATCCTTTTACTAGCCAGCCTTCTTCAATATTAAGTTCTTGTAGTATGGATATATTTGTTCTTTTTTGTGTCCATGATATTTGAAGAACTCTTCTGTAGCATTTACATACATTCAAAGGCATTTATGTGTCTCTCAGCTGTTTTGTTAAGTGTCCAGGTCTCATAGGCACATGTTGCGATGGGAAAGATGCATGCCCTTAAAAATCTTATTTTTGTAGTTCTGTCTGTTCCTCTCAACAGATTCTTTAGTTGTTTTATTTTCTTAAGAGCGATAGATGTCCTCCTTTTAATTTCACTCATTACATCTCCATTATTAGTTAGTAATGATCCAAGATATTCAAAACTCTCCACTTCTTCCAATTTTTTCATTGATAGATATTTCAGCTGCCTTATTTTGTTTTGTCAATTGTCATCAGTTTAGTTTTCTTCTTATTAAGATAGAGGTTTTGTTCTTTCCTGTTCTTACGGACTGACATAATTAGTTTTTCCATTCCTTTTTGTGTTGTGGACAGTAATACTGTGTCATCAGCATATCTAATCTCTGGTATTTGATAACCTCCAATTGTTATGGCACCGTAATAGTCTTTGTCTACATCTTCTCTAACATTCCTCATTATATGTTCAGTATACAAATTAAATAAGTAGGGTGACAATATGCACCCCTGACGGACCCCTTGTTTTATGTCAAACCAAGTTGTTGTTTCACCATTTATTCTTACTGCTTCATGCTAGTCTAGATACAGCAGTGATGTTAACTCTATTAAATGTGTTGGATATCTCATTTTTTCCATTATTTCCCAAAGTTTCTAATGTTGTACAAAATCAAATGCCTTTGAGTAGTCTATAAAAGATAAATATAGATTCACATTAAATTCTCTGCATTTCTCTATTATTAATCTAATATTGAATATATGATCTCTTAATCCTCTTCCTTGCCTGAAACCAGCTTGGACCATATTGACTTCTTCTTCTTCTATTTTCTTACAAAGTCTACCCATTATGATTTTTAACAGAATTTTACTGGCATGACTAATCAGGGCAACAGTTCTGTAGTTTGTGTATAATTTCAGGTTACCCTTTTTTGGCAGTGGTATGAATACAGTTCTTTTCCATTCTTTTGGCCAAATTCCTAAATGCCATATCTTTTTACATAGTGCATGATAGATTGTTGCAAATTCCTTTCCTCCTGCTTTAATAAGTTCAGCTGTTATCTCATAACATTCTGGAGATTTACCATTTTTCAGATTCTTTATTGCCCATAAAACTTCTTCTATTGTCGGTTCGGGTTCTTTAACCTCCAATAATAATTCACACTGTTGATTTCTGCTTTCACAGTCGGTTGTTTCATACATTCCTCTGCAATATTCCTTCCATCTTTCTAGAATTTCCTCTGTCTCTGTCAAGGTATTCCCCATCTCATCACAAATTATATTTAGCTTAGGTGTGGCATTTCTCGTCAATGACTTCATATCTTTAAACATTTCACAAACTCTTTCTACACTCCTGATGTCCTTCTATTCTTTCACAACAATCTTGTATGTATTGTTTTTTGTCTTTTCTTATGTTTCTTCGTACTTCTTTTGTTAAAGATTTATATTACTGTTTGTTGTTGTTTGTCACTTTCCATTGCGTCTTCATTTCTCTACGTTGTTTTATCAGTTCTAGTGTACCTGCTGTAATCCATCCATTCTTTTGTGTTTTCTTTACTGGAACCACATCTTTAGCCGTTGTTATTAAGATATCTCTGGTCTGCGTTGCTGATTCATGTGGTGTCATTTCCTCCTGTACATCCATCAGGATTTTGAAACAGTTCTTCACTTCTATACCGTATTGTTCTGGTATTTTTGAAAGATCAAAGCGGAGTGGTCTTGATATCGTAACTGTCTTTTTTATCTTTATCTTCACGTATGCTATTAATAACTCATGGTCCATGTCACAGTAAGCACCTGGTAAAGTTTTTGCTGATGTTATACTTGATCTCCACCTTCTTTGCACTAAAATGTAATCTATTTGATTCTTGGTTTTCCCATCAGGTGATGTCCATGTGTAAAGTCTTCTTGGATGTTGTTTAAAAAGTGTGTTAGCAATCATTAGCTCATTTTCCATGCAAAACGCCACTAGACTGTGACCTGTATCATTACTATGTCCTATGCTAAATTTTCTCAAAACATGTCTTTCGCTCTTTCTGTACCAATCTTTGCAGTAAAATCGCCCATTATTAGTACTTATCATTATCATTATTAGTGCTTATCATTTTTTCATACCTGGTCTATTGTAGTTTACAGTGTGTTATAAAAGTTTTCTACTTCCTCTTCTTCTGCTGGTGGTGTAGGTGCATATATCTGGATAATTGTTACATTTCTAGGAGTGGCTTTAAGTCTGAAAGTGAGGATTCTATCACTTACTGGATCGTAACCTAGTAATCTTCTTCTTCTTCTTCTTCTTCGTTCGCTTCTACCACCAAGACCTCCCTGTGGTCCTACTGAATTTACACCTGTGGTCCTCTATAGGTCCCGTGGTCCCCAAAAGGACCACACGAGATCCCCGACTGAACCATAAGTGGTTCAGAGTATCACACGGCTTGAGCCTGTATTCTTGGTCGATTTCAGAAGCGGGACTATGTGACACCGTGGTTTTCGTTGCACCAGTTTGATCTAGAGTTGGACTTTCTCAACGGAAAACCTTGACTTGTTTTGAGAAACTTATGTATCACCGCCGGGTGAGAGGTAGTTGCCTATCTAGACTGCACTGGTCCAGTGTCTCCGACTTCAGCATTTTGTGGTCGTGGCCGCTACCCTTCCTAGTTGTGACCAGGAGGGAGCTTTTGTCCAGGAGGATGAATCCTCGCCACTAGTGACTTCCACCCCTGGGTTGAGCCGGTTTAGGCATATTTCACAAGTATGGGTGTAGAACGAACGTGGCCGACCTCTAGAGCAGAGGCGCCGTGGTATGAGTAGCTCTCGCCGCGATACTACTGGACATATCGAATAAGCTTCACTTTATCCTTTCCTTCACCTTTTCACATCGGCACCAGACAGCAACCCTTATTGCTTTTCCACATTTTCTTCCTTGGCTGGGAGGAGCTTCACTCCACGCGCGGCACCTGAAGAATCTCGCCAGTAGTGTGTAACGTAGTAATGCTTTTGATGTTGATTTGTCCAAGTAAAAAGCCACTCCATTCTTTCATCCTAATTCTCCACCAGAGTATATAAAGATATTATCATTTTCGCTCTTGAAATGTACTGAGGCTTTCCATCGATGTTCACACATTCCCAAAATGTGTATCCCCGTTCTTTTCATCTCATCATTTATTATTTGATACTTCCCCTCATACATACTTCTTACATTCCATGTTCCTACTCTTATTTTTCTTTTTAGTTTGATGCAGGTGTTTTCCTTGGTAACAGGGCCAGGATTTTGTCCGTCATCACAATTACTAGTACTGACCTCTGTCTCACACTCTTCCCCAGTGTTAAAATTAGATCTATCTGGCCTGGGGGCCTCACCACCAGATCTTTTTCCTATCTGACTTTCCATGATTGCTGTTTGGGTTTCTTGGTATATTTCCAGAAGATAGTTTACCATTGCTTTCCTTCCGGGCAGTGACTGTACTAGTCAGTGATCGTAGCCATTGTCCCTACATTGAGATCATCTGCCTACCATCATAGAATGGTGACCATAACCAAAATTATCTGTCGGCTGCTCTCACATTCTATCCACCACCTGCTCCCATGGCTTCACGTCACTCTGATTGGGGGGGGGGGGCTATACGGGTACTCCACTTGCCGAAGGGTGTCCCGTAGATTAGCGGAGGTAAGGAGGCATCTTCTCCTTTGATAGGGAATACCATTCAAGTCAAATCGAAGTTACAATTGGAAATGGCATGGGAAATAACACTGTGATTTTAGTTAAACAAGTTAGTTCCCTTGATTTTTTAAAACAAATGAAAAATACAAAATGAAAGAGTGCACATATCGATATATACATGAACTTAGCATGCGACGGTAGTTTATATGTTGAGGTATTGATCTTATTTCTGCTGTAAACGTTATTACTATGCTTTGTCCTTAGCACAAAATCTACTTGTTCTTCAGTGTGCATGGCTACGATAACCCAACCCAAACGATTAAATTTGTTTACCCCCCTTCGTTCTTACCATTATAAAAGTGTCTGTGTACGTAGAATTACTTCCCCTTGACCAACAAGCAATAATTATGTGTTCATATCATCGCTCTTCATCACCGTCACATATACATTCACTACAACTACTGGGAGTTAAGATGCCTGCAGTGACAGAATTTATATGAAGGTAAGCAGACAGAAAATTGGCGAACTACCTTGCGAGCCCTTTGTGACGTTTAATACTACAAGAACTTAATATTGAAGAAGGCTGGCTAGTAAAGAGGATTATAATAAAGAAATAAAATAAATAATGTAAATAAAGAAAGAAAATAAAGAAAGAAAACTTTAAATATTTTGGACACATGATAATCTAGAGAAGGCCATCTTGGAAGGGTACATAATGGGAAAAAGAAAGAGAGGAAGATCAAGGAAGTGATATCTGAAAGTGGATGCATCAGCAGCAGGCCATCTTCTTACAACCGAGAGGCCTACAGGAGAGCTGTTAGGGAGGCAAAGTTCCGCAAAGGACATGCAAATGACTGACTGAAGCAGACAGAGCATCCTTGGTGACTGTAGTAAATTGTCCAGTCTAGTTAAACGCCCCACATCATGGAAATAGAGTTTCATATTAGAATTCTAATCACATCTCTAAGCAAACTACTGTACCCCCAAACAATCCAAGACGATGCTTGTTTTCCAGCATCTTCACGACCTTCTCTGCAGAGAACATCTTGCACGAAGGATGAAACAACGTAAGTTACAACCTCTCTTTGCACTGCGTCTGTAGTTGCTGTTACTACATTTTCTACCTTCCTTTTGCTGTTACCTTGGACACTGTCATGATATATTGTTCATGAGCAGATTTGATATTTCACACGTCCATTTCTTTCTTTACATTCTCATATCTTTCCATGGCAGAACTACTTACTCACGCTGGTTAAAATCTTGCTTATTTTAGCTGTACTTAAACAAGATTTCAGCATCTCTCTGCTGTACTGAAACAAATTCTCTCTCTGCCGTATTGAGACAGATTCTCTCTTTGCCGTACTGAGACAGATTCTCTCTCTCTCCCTCTCTCTCTCTCTCTCCCTCCCCTCTGTGTGTGTGTGCCGTACTGAGAAATATTCTCTCTCTCTCTCTCTCTTTCTCTTGTACTGAGACAGATTATATCACAGCCTGACTAGAGAAATAAGAAACGTAGTGGCGCCATATCATGGTGGATCATATTCAGAAGTCTGACATTTCCCCACATCCGTCTTTTGTTTATCTGGTATAGAACATAAATGTTAGTTGTCATCGCCAGATATCTCTGCTACCATCCTCACAAGACAATAAAACACACAAGTTTGTGCTACGCCATTCTCAGTTTCTGCATCATGGCCTCGTTTCCTGTTCGGGTGTGACGATTGTCGGCTGAGCAGGTCATAATGGCTTCGCTATCAAACACATTTTTTGGGTGAGTGCTAAATAGCGACGTTCACTAATACGCTGTGTTCTCTCGTGCCTAGGCGGCTGCTCGTCCTACCAGAGTCCGCGGTTCAAGTCCCTGCTAATTCTCTTGTGATTTTTCGTTCTTTCATGTCTAAAAGTGCTTTGTCTATGATCATTTCGAGGTCTAATTATACAACATTGTAATCTGTTACTTTACTGTAGAGGTCTAATTATACATTGTAATCTGTTACTTTACTGTAGAGATCTAATCATACAACACCGTGTTAGCTACTTCACAATAGAGGTCTAATCATACAACACTGTCATCTCTTATTTTACTGTGGAGGTCTAATCATGCAACACTGTAATCTCTTACTTTACTGTAGAGGTCTAATCATACAACACTGTAATCTCTTACTTTACTGTAGAGGTCTAATCATACAACACTGTCATCTCTTACTTTACTGTAGAGGTCTAATCATACAACACTATGTTCTGTAACGAGGATCATATCGAAAGTCGTGAGCAAAAAGTTTTTTAAAAATCAGAATTTATGGACATAGAAAATATAAATGTATAACCTTAATCTGCATCCTTTGCACTTCATGTAGAGGTTACATGACGTCAGTATCATGTGTTACGTGACCACGCGGAGCAGAAACAAAATGGCGGGTGCTGAAGTTTCGTTCCGACAACGTGCTGTTAGTGAGTCCCTCGTTAAAGAAACGAACTGCTGAAATTCACCAAAGACTTCATCTTGCTTATGGAGATGTGTGTATGGATGCTAGCAGTGTTAGGATGTGGGTGAAGCATTTTAAAGATGAAAACACGAGCATCCAAGATATGCCTCGCAGCGGTCGCCCTCGAACTGCCTCCACTGAATGCAATGTGAAAAGGGTTGACGATATCATTAAACAAGACAGACGTGTCACAGTATTTGAAATCGCTGTAAATCATGGAATAGGACACAATGCAGTACAGGGAATGTTTGAAACCCTAGGTTATAGAAACGTTTGTACCCGCTGGGTCCTACGTTTATTGACTGAAGATCACAAAGCTGTGAGAAAAACCATCACTGAAGACCCTCATCAGAGATATGAAAACAAATGCAGTGAGTATTTGACGAATATTGTGACAGGTGATAAAAGCTGATTCCATCATTATGCGCCTGAAACAAAACGGCAGAGTATGGAATGACACCACTTCAGTTCTCCAACCAAGAAGAAAGCAAAGACAGTGCATTCTTCTGGGAAGGTTATGGGAACCATTGTTTGGGATGCAGAGGGGTGTATTCTGGTTGACTGTCTTGAGCGTAATGAAACCATAAATGCTGCTAGTTATGTGGGAACACTTAAGAAGCTGAGTCGTGCATTGCGCGATAAACGCCCTGGAAAGAAAATCATCCTGCACCATGACAACGCTCGGCCTCACTCTGCTCGCCGGACAACTGAGGAAATCAGAAAACAGGTTGGGAAGTTCTTCCATACCCTGCCCAAACCCCCGTCCTGGCACCCAGTGATTACCATCTTTTCAGTTTTGTGAAAGAACAAATGCGAGGCCATCACTACGACACAGGAGAGAACGTCCAGAAAGCAGTGCGTCTGTGTCTTCAGTCAGCTGGAACGGAATTCTACCGGGAGGGTATTTTCAAACTTGCAGAGTGATAGGAAGAATGTGTGCAGAGAAATGGAGATTATGTTGAAAATTAAAGAAAAAGATTCAATTTAAGGTGATACATATATATTTCCTCTATTTCTAAATTCTGCTTAAAAAATTGCTCACGACTTTCAGTATAACCCTCCTACTTTACTGTAGTTGTCTAATCATACAACACAGTGTTCTGTTACTTTAATGTAGAAGTCTAATCATACAACACAATCTTCTGTTACTTTACTGTAAGAAAGCTTCGTTGTTTCTTATTTATAAAAGTTTATATTCAATCTAAAAACGTGATACAGCACAAACACAATAAAAGTGTGGACATAAATCCCGAGCTTGAGGTTTCATTTTACTTGTTAAAGAAAGAGAAGAAAGAAGAACACAGACAAGAGAAATTAATGGGAAAGAGAGAATTGTAGCACGGAAGAAAGCACAACTAAAGTTTCTGTTAAAAAATATGCGAGAACGAAAGATAAAAAGAAGGAATAGAATGTTTCTCGCTGTTTTATTCACCGAGTATCTGCTTTCTCGTGATATGTTTTAAAATAAACAAACAGAAAAGATTAATTTACAGGTTTTTCAGCACACGAAGCAGCACTTATATGTAGTGGGAAAACATATGGCAAGTGTATGTTATTAGAATTAATGTTTGAAAAGTTTTTCAGGGCGTGAAAGTCAGAGACATTTCTGAAGTGTACAATAATACATTGTGTCTTTGTTCGTGAGATTAAATGTCTGTCTGGCCAGGTGTGGAGGTTGTGTGTGAGTTCGTGGATGGTAAAGAGGCTGGTGCGAATGTGTGGATGATGAGTCAGCAACTCAGGGACGAATGTAAATGCGGGTGACGTGTGAGTTGGTGTAAGAAACATGTTACACACTCGAGACTGATGCACTGAGTTACTCGTATTTTTAAGACAAATGTCCCAGAAGGCAATAGGTAAATGAAACATGATTTTATTTTTTAAAAATGAGGTTTATAAATTGATCCTACAACCCGGAACCAACCATCACCAGACGCTTCTTGAACTTGTCTATAAAGCAGGACCCTGGCTGTTAAAACTAACTTAAGACTTCAAGATAGTAGCAGTGTAGTTACGGCACCGTAGCAGGAGTTAAGGGGTTGTAAAACACCTCCTTTCCATTGCTTTCTCTCCTCGTCTGTCACAATCTGTCCCAGTCTGTCACAATCTGTCCCAGTCTGTCACAATCTGTTCTTGTATGTCAGGTCACAATCCTGTCACAATCTGCCCCAGTCTGTCCTTGTATGTCAGGTCACAATCTGTTCCTGTCTGTCACAATCTGTCCCTGTCTGTCACAATCTTTCCCTGTCGGTCACAGTCTGTCCCTGTCTGTCACAATCTGTCCCTCTTAAGTCCTCTCAAAGGTGCCGGGAAGTTACCAGAATTCAGCGAACGTCACAAAACACTCACCAGGAGCCAAGACACTGAGAGACCGAGTGAGGAGCCAAGACACTGAAAGACCGAGTGAGGAGCCAAGACACTGAAAGACTGAGTGAGGAGCCAAGACACTGAGAGACCGAGTGAGGAGCCAAGACACTGAGAGACTGAGTGAGGAGCCAAGACACTGAGAGACTGAGTGAGGAGCCAAGACACTGAGAGACCGAGTGAGGAGCCATTTAAATATTGATTTGCTTCCACCAGTCAGAATAAGAAGAGTTACTGTGTAAAGAAAGAGAGGGAGAAAGGGGAGATATGTGTGTGTGTGTGAGGGAGAAGGAGAGGCAGTAATAGCAGGTTGTTGTTGTTTCTTTTATTACGATAATTATGAGATCAAGACACAGAAACCTTCACGAAGGATGTACACAATCAGAGAGAGAGAGAGAAAGAGAGAGAAACATCCATTGATTCAGTATTCCCAGCCATCATTCCTCCAGACACTCTGCTATATTTGTTATACAGTCAGATGATGTGATGATGTGATGATGATGATGATGTTGATGATGATGGATACTACGAAGGTGATAATAGTGATTACGGTGATGATAGTGGACTATCTCAGTTTTCCTCCCTTCCCGGAGAGTAAACAAAAAGAAAGGACACACTAATGCCCGCCCTGGTCTGTGGTGTCACATTTGTTCATAAACTCCACACACTGGCCAGTCTTAAACTCTTCCGCCAGGCTGTTGTACCACATACTACTCTCATGAACAGTTGAGAGGAAGATGGATAGCATTTTAGATGGACTATGAATCGTTATCATTACCATCCGGGATTGTAGGATTGTAACAGTACAAGGGACGCTAAAATGATTAAGTTAGGTCACTCTAGTAAAGATAGAGTGAATGCCCTTGTTCGTGAGTCACGGGGTGGTTGTTCGTGTGTTGAGCTTTACGTGGACGCTGGGAACAGAGAGAGAAAAACATGTGATATAAAGGTCTGCTAGATTTTAGAGAAAAGATGTGATATAAAGATCTCAGATAGACTACATATTAATCAACAAACGATTCCGCAATGCATTACTGACAACAAAAACCATACCAGGAGCTGACTGCAATAGTGACCATGACCCACTCTGTGGAAAAGTTAGAATAAAGCTAAAGAAAGCAGGCAGAAAAGTGAGAAACATCAAACTGAATATAGAACTTCTTAAAAATGACCAAGAACTGCGAGAACAATACAAAGTTATTATAACAAATAGATACAATGCAATAGCAGAGATAAATAGTATAGATGAACAATGGGAAATGTTAAGAGATTATATCCACCAAACTGTTAGGGAGATAATACCACCGAAAAAAGAAGCCCCTAAACATAAATGGATGACAGACGACATCTTAGGACTGATGGACAAGAGGAGGAGGAGTAAAAATAACGAGGAAAAATATAGCAAGATAAATAAAGAAATAAGACGCAAATGCAGAGAAGCAAAAGAAGTGTGGTTAAATGAACAGTGCAGACAGATAGAGGACTCTCATAATAAAGACAGCAAAAACATGCACAAACGAATTAATGAACTCACAGGCAGGAAAACAAAATATACCACAGGATGCCTGAAATCAAAAGAAGGTAAAATGTTAATGGGAAAAGAAGACATTGTGGACAGGTGGACAGAACATATCGGTGAGCTATATGGAGGAGAAGACCAGAATTAACACCAGATACTGAAAACTGTGATGGACCGCCAATACTTGAAGATGAAATCATAGATGCCATCAAACACATGAAGAAAGGAAAAGCGACTGGGCCTGATAATATAACAATAGAAGAAATAGAGGCACTAGAGGAGACAGGAATAAAAATAATAACCAAGTTACTGAATGATATTTACAAGAGTGGTTATATTCCCAGTGACCTGATTAAATCCACGTTTATAGCACTACCAAAGAAACCAGGTGCAAAAGAATGTGATGACCACCAGACTATCAGCCTCTCATGTCACATAACGATGCTACTTCTGAGAATAATTATGATAAGAACAAGGAAAAAGATAAAAATGGAAATAGCAGACGAACAGTTTGGATTTGTTGAAGGAAGGGAACACACACTGGCCAGTCTTAAACTCTTTCGCCAGGCTGTTGTACCACATACTACTTTCATGAACAGTTGAGAGGAAGATGGATAGCATTTTAGATGGACTATGAATCGTTATCATTACCATCCAGGATTGTAGGATTGTAACAGTACAAGGGACGCTAAAATGATTACGTTAGGTCACTCTAGTAAAGATAGAGTGAATGCCCTTGTTCGTGAGTCACGGGGTGGTTGTTCGTTGTTGAGCTTTACGTGGACGCTGGGAACTGAGAGAGAAAAACATGTGATATAAAGGTCTGCTAGATTTTAGAGAAAAGATGTGATATAAAGATCTCAGATAGACTACATATTAATCAACAAACGATTCCGCAATGCATTACTGACAACAAAAACCATGCCAGGAGCTGACTGCAATAGTGACCATGATCCACTCTGTGGAAAAGTTAGAATAAAGCTAAAGAAAGCAGGCAGAAAAGTGAGAAACATCAAGCTGAATACAGAACTTCTTAAAAATGACCAAGAACTGCGAGAACAATACAAAGTTATTATAACAAATAGATACAATGCAATAGCAAAGATAAATAGTATAGATGAACAATGGGAAATGTTAAGAGATTCTATCCACCAAACTGTTAAGGAGATAATACCACCGAAAAAAGAAGCCCCCAAAAATAAATGGACGACAGACAACATCTTAGGACTGATGGACAAGAGGAGGAGGAGTAAAAATAACGAGGAAAAATATAGCAAGATAAATAAAGAAATAAGACGCAAATGCAGAGAAGCAAAAGAAGTGTGGTTAAATGAGCAGTGCAGGCAGATAGAGGACTCTCATAATAAAGACAGCAAAAACACGCACAAACAAATTAATGAACTCACAGGCAGGAAAACAAAATATACCACAGGATGCCTGAAATCGAAAGAAGGTAAAATTTTAATGGGAAAAGAAGACATTGTGGACAGGTGGACAGAGTATATCGGTGAGCTATATGGAGGAGAAGATCAGAATTAACACCATATACTGAAAACTGTGATGGACCGCCAATACTTGAAGATGAAATCATAGATGCCATCAAACACATGAAGAAAGGAAAAGCGACTGGGCCTGATAATATAACAATAGAAGAAATAGAGGCACTAGAGGAGACAGGAATAAAAATAATAACCAAGTTACTGAATGACATTTACAACAGTGATTATATTCCCAGTGACCTGATTAAATCCACGTTTATAGCACTACCAAAGAAACCAGGTGCAAAAGAATGTGATGACCACCAGACTATCAGCCTCTCATGTCACATAACGATGCTACTTCTGAGAATAATTATTATAACAAATAGATACAATGCAATAGCAAAGATAAATAGTATAGATGAACAATGGGAAATGTTAAGAGATTCTATCCACCAAACTGTTAAGGAGATAATACCACCGAAAAAAGAAGCCCCCAAAAATAAATGGACGACAGACAACATCTTAGGACTGATGGACAAGAGGAGGAGGAGTAAAAATAACGAGGAAAAATATAGCAAGATAAATAAAGAAATAAGACGCAAATGCAGAGAAGCAAAAGAAGTGTGGTTAAATGAGCAGTGCAGGCAGATAGAGGACTCTCATAATAAAGACAGCAAAAACACGCACAAACAAATTAATGAACTCACAGGCAGGAAAACAAAATATACCACAGGATGCCTGAAATCGAAAGAAGGTAAAATTTTAATGGGAAAAGAAGACATTGTGGACAGGTGGACAGAGTATATCGGTGAGCTATATGGAGGAGAAGATCAGAATTAACACCATATACTGAAAACTGTGATGGACCGCCAATACTTGAAGATGAAATCATAGATGCCATCAAACACATGAAGAAAGGAAAAGCGACTGGGCCTGATAATATAACAATAGAAGAAATAGAGGCACTAGAGGAGACAGGAATAAAAATAATAACCAAGTTACTGAATGACATTTACAACAGTGATTATATTCCCAGTGACCTGATTAAATCCACGTTTATAGCACTACCAAAGAAACCAGGTGCAAAAGAATGTGATGACCACCAGACTATCAGCCTCTCATGTCACATAACGATGCTACTTCTGAGAATAATTATGATAAGAACAAGGAAAAATATAAAAATGGAAATAGCAGACGAACAGTTTGGATTTGTTGAAGGAAAGGGAACACACAATGCCATTTATGCTTTACGAACACTAACAGAAAGAGCTTTAGAAGTACAGAAAGATCTCTACTTATGCTCATTGATTACACCAAGGCATTTGGCAAGGTGAAACATAATGAAATTATTAAAATGCTTGAAGACATCAATATAGACGGCAAAGACCTGGGGATTGTAAAATATCTATACTGGCAGCAAGAAGCAGCAGTTCGAGTTGAAAATAGAATTGGAAAATATCAACCTATAAAACAAGGGGTGCGACAAGGATGTGTACTATCTCCAGACCTTTTTTTCTCTGTACAGCGAGAATATTCTAAGAACAATCATCACAGAACCAAGCATAAAAATTGGAGGATACAATATTAACAACCTTCGGTATGCTGACGACACAGTACTGATAGCGGAGAACCAACAAGACCTGCAAAATCTCTTGGATAAAGTGGCCAAAGAAAGTGAACAGAAAGGCCTTACTTTGAACATCAAAAAGACAGAGACTATGGTTATATCTAAGAAACAGAATCCACCAGCATGCAGTATTAAATTAAACGGAACTATTCTAAAGCAGGTGCAGAAATTCAAATACCTTGGAGCAGAAATAACTTCAGATGGGAAATGCAGAACAGAAATTAGGAACAGAATAGGCCAAGCAAAGACTGCATTTCAGAGAATGAAAAACATATTAGCTAACACATCTTTATCAATGAATGTTAGAAAACGAGTCCTAAAATGCTATATTGAACCCATCTTGTTATATGGAAGTGAATCATGGACAATAGGCAAGTCTGCACAAAAATCATTGGAAGCAGCAGAAATATGGTTTATTAGAAGAATGTTGCGAATCCCCTGGACAGCAAAAATAACTAATGAAGAATGTAGGAGAAGAGCTGGAGAGACAAAAAACCTTGTCAAAAAGATAAGAGACAATGTACTTTCAATGAGAAGAGGGGGCATTGAAAATATTATAACAACAGGAAAAATAGAAGGAAGAAGATCAAGAGGAAGACCACGAAATTGATACTGGACAGTCTGACGGGATGGTGTGAGAGGAGATCACTAACTGAACTGATGGCCTGCATGAAGGATCGGGTACTCTGGAGAAGCATAATAGCCAATGCCAGTCGGCACGGCACCTGATGACCTGATAATGATGATGATGATAAAGATCTGCTAGATTTTAGAGAAAAGATGTGATATAAAGGTCTGCTAGATTTTAGATAAAAGATGTGATATAAGAGTCTGCTAGATTTTAGAGAAAAGATGTTGTGTAAAGGTCTGCTAGATTTTAGAGAAAAGATGTGATGTAAAGGTCTGCTAGAATTTAGAGAAAAGATGTGATGTAAAGGTCTGTTAGATTTTAGAGAAAAGATGTGATATAAAGGTCTGCTAGATTTTAGAGAAAAGATGTGATGTAAAGGTCTGCTAGATTTTAGAGAAAAAATGAGATGTAAAAGTCTGCTAGGTTTTAGAGAAAAGATGTGATGTAAAGGTCTGCTAGATTTTAGAGAAAAAATGAGATGTAAAAGTCTGCTAGATTTTATAGAAAAGATGTGATGTAAAAGTCTGCTAGATTTTATAGAAAAGATGTGATGTAAAAGTCTGCTAGATTTTATAGAAAAGATGTGATGTAAAAGTCTGCTAGATTTTATAGAAAAGATGTGATGTAAAAGTCTGCTAGATTTTATAGAAAAGATGTGATGTAAAGGTCTGCTAGATTTTATAGAAAAGATGTGATGTAAAAGTCTGCTAGATTTTATAGAAAAGATGTGATGTAAAGGTCTGCTAGATTTTATAGAAAAGATGTGATGTAAAGGTCTGCTAGATTTTATAGAAAAGATGTGATGTAAAGGTCTTCTAGATTTTAGAGGAAAGATGTGATATAAAGGTCTGCTAGATTTTAGAGAAAATATGTGATACAAATGTTTGCTAGATTTTTTAAAAGAAAATAAAAGAGGAGAAAGAGACAACTCAGGAGAGAGAGAGAGAGAGAGAGAGAGTTAGAGGTGTGAATGAGCTCTCCCCCCAGGGCAGACATGTCTAGTTTTGGTCTAGTTGGTCAGTGTTAGGATGACTGAACTGTAGAGTTAGAATGTAAGAAATAGTTCTTGGTTTTGTCCTTTTAAAGACATACTTATAGTTTGTGTAGTGATAGAATGTAGCTCCAGGCTTGCAGTTTGTGTAGTGATAGAATGTAGGTTCAGGTTTGTAGTTTGTATAATGATAGAATGTAGGTTCACGGTTGCAGTTTGTGTAGTGATAGAATGTGGGTTCAGGTTTGTAGTTTGTGCAGTGATAGAATGTAGGTTCAGGTTTGTAGTTTGTGTAATGATAGAATGTAGGTTCACGGTTGCAGCATGTGTAGTGATAGAATGTAGGTTCAGGTTTGTAGTTTGTGTAGTGATAGAATGTGGGTTCAGGTTTGTAGTTTGTGCAGTGATAGAATGTAGGTTCAGGTTTGTAGTTTGTGTAATGATAGAATGTAGGTTCACGGTTGCAGTTTGTGTAGTGATAGAATGTAGGTTCAGGTTTGTAGTTTGTGTAATGATAGAATGTAGGTTCACGATTGCAGTTTGTATAGTGATAGAATGTAGGTTCAAGTTTGTAGTTTGTGCTGTGATAGAATGTAGGTTCAGGCTTGTGGTTTGTGCAGTGATAGAATGTAGGTTCAGATTTGTAGTTTATGCAGTGATAGAATGTAGGTTCAGGCTTGTAGTCTGTATAGTGATAGAATGTAGGTTCAGTTATTGGTTTTTTCCCCTTTTAGGACAGTGAGTGATTGTAGGAATGTGTAGAGTTAATTTTTTGACAGAGTTTATTCGGTCGATGTGTAGAGTTAATTTTTTGACAGAGTTTATTCGGTCGATGTGTAGAGTTAATTTTTTGACAGAGTTTATTCGGTCGATGTGTAGAGTTAATTTTTTGACAGAGTTTATTCGGTCGATGTGTAGAGTTAATTTTTTGACAGAGTTTATTCGGTCGAATTTTTCCAGTGAGAGGTTGGCATGTTTGAGCTCATGTGTTTACCCTATGGCGAAATATATTTCGTCTGGAGAATCTTTGGATATTTTGGTATTTTTGTTCTTCTGATGTTTTGTATTGATTGCTTCATTTCCTTCCATCCATTATGTTTCACACTCATCATTTTCTCATATTAAATGTGTTTAATGACTTGCTAAATGCCGTCTTATACAACTGTTTTACATCAACGTTCTTTCTGTTAGTGCTGTCGTATGTTTGATGAAATGTTCAGTAGTGAAGTATTTTAGATGGAATGAACGCTGTTACTTAGAGTCTAGTGCCAGAATGTTGTATCTGGGGTAGTCTAGCAAAGTGACGTGGTTGTTTTTTCCATTGGCAGAAGTCTAAACTGTAGTATCACTTGTCTTATTTTGGCCGTGTTACACTATAACAACCAGACAGTATATCACAGAAAACATTCACACTAAGATTTGTAGGTAACAGAGGAAGAGGCCGCCCACACAGGAGATAGAGAGAGGAAATTACAGAAGCATTAAATCTCTCATTATATGAAGGAAATCGTCGAGCCCTATCAAGACGTCTATTTGTTTCGTCAGCGCCGAAAGGTACATGAGGTATGTGACAAGAAAAGACAAGACAATGGACAGTAGTAGCATACCACGTCAGTTTTGTGCCATACTAGACACTCAGCCTGCTACTTACTGCTTACTGTTTACTACTTCAGGAGCACTGGTGGTTCAGCGAGAACACAGGCTGGTGGTTTTGTGTGGTGCTGTTTCCTGAAGAGACAGGCTGACATGCTGGACAGACAAGTAAGAACTAGACAGACAATTAGGAGGCAGATTTACAAAGACAGACAGACAAATGGATAGATAGTACAACATGGAGAGAGAGAGAGAGAGAGAGAGAGAGAGAGAGAGAGAGAGAAATGAAAAAGACAGTTTTCACTGTGAGAAAGTAGATATGAACTGAGTGTTGGATGTTCGTTGATGAAGTGAGTTTTTCTCTGTAGTCAGGTACCCACTGAAGAACCACATTTCTCTAACAAAGAGATCATTAACGCCATCTTTCGTTGTCACTATTGTTAATATCGATTCTGCCCTGGCAAACACAGACTTCTTCTGGTCTCAGATTTCTTTTTATTTACAGTCCGTGTATTCGGGATGTTCCACTACACAGGGATCAAATCCGATTACTCTCTTGTCTCGTTCACAGTGACAGGATTTAGCCTATTTTACATTTCTGAGGGGGGCGGGGAATCGCTCAGGGAGATGGACTTCTCTGGGTTAAATTCTCCCCTCAAACAGCGACTGACCCAGCAAGCCGGCGGTGTATCTCTTTACCGGTCATAGAAAACACAGGAAGAATAGACGGACTGATATAAACGGAAAACGACTCGGAAACATTAAACTTCAAAGAGACAGAAAAGCGATTCTTAAAGTAAGTACTATCAACATATGTGCCATAAATGATAAAAAGGAGGAATTAGTGGAGGGAATGAGAAAGGAAGAATTAGTGGAGGGAATGAGAAAGGAGGAATTAGTGGAGGGAATGAGAAAGGAGGAATTAGTGGAGGGAGTGAGAAAGGAGGAATTAGTGGAGGGAATGAGAAAGGAGGAATTAGTGGAGGGAATGAGAAAGGAGGAATTAGTGGAGGGAATGAGAAAGGAGTTGCAGACACCAAACTCAGAGCTAAAGGCTGTAAACAAATACAAATTATGTGTTCCTGTACTCCAGCGTGAGTGAGTAAGAAAGAGCAAAACAGGCTGTCGGAATGATCCTAGACCAAACAGGCTGTCGGAATGATCATAGAACCAAACAGGCTGTCGGAATGATCATAGAACCAAACAGGCTGTCGGAATGATCATAAAACCAAACACCGCTGGCAAAATCTTGGAAACAAAACATATATCAGAAAGAATTACACCTGTTCTAATAAAAGAAATGAGGAGACCACAACCTGTGTCCAAATATATGCTTCTTGTAATGCTCCGGACACGGAGGAAGAATGTGAGGAGTTCTTTGATAACCTCCATGATACACTAAACAACATAAGTAAAGAGGAAAATGTTATAATCATGGGGGACTTCAATGTACGAGACTGGGAACAAGTAGAGCTGATGTAGCAGTCCACCATGTTGCTTTAGGTGACCAGCAGTGCGTTAGAAATGAACATGGTAGCAGACTCCTAGAACTGTAGAGCCAGCATGATCTCTTTTATTTTTATCACAAACACATTCTTTAAACACGGAGTCCTAAAAATGTACCTGGTACAAATGGAATGATTTGACTTGCAGAAGCCAAACTGATTTCGTACTAGCAAGGAACAACAAGAAAAGGTCAGTCATAGATGTAAGAGCAGCACCCAACCTGGGTTCAAGCACACACCACAAAGCTGTAGTAGCAGTCATCAGAACACACAGGAAAAGCCATAACAGAACTCACAAGAAGAAAAGTGAAACAATAAAGCTAAGCAAGCTCAAGGGAGAGAATGTGAAAGAAGAATATGAGAAGAAAATAAGAGAATTGTTCATAAACTTACCAACAGAAACAAAATCAGGGAAAGAGGAGTGGGCATTGTACAAAACCAGCTTTTTGAAACAAAGCAAAGGAAGCATGTGGTACTATGGTAAAAAGAGGTAGAGAAATGAAAATAACAACATGGTGGAATGATGAGGTGAAAGAGGCTGTAAAATAAAAGAAAAATAAATTTAAAGATTGGATGAGAAGCAAGCATGAGCAAGACTACACTGAATATCGAACTGCAAGAAGACACTCTAAGCAGGTAATAAAAGAAGGAAAGGTAAAACATGGCAGGAAGACAGCGAACTATTAAACAGCCACAAAGAAGCTACGAAAATTTTTTTATAAAAAAAAAGATCAGTGCAATGAGAAAACGAGAAGAGCACTTTGACCCAACAGAGATTGTGAACGAAGTTAATATTGATCCATTATGCAAACTAGAGAACGATGGAGACAGTGCTTCGACAAGTTATATACCATCCGAGGCATATCAAAGCCATGATAACAACACAGCTGGCCACATAGACCTGGAATCAGACATACTACAAGCTGAAATCAGAGAAGCCACCAGAAGGGCCCCAATGAAAATTGCCCCAATGAGTCAGTCAAATGTGTGAAAGAGGTTGGTATAGCTTGGCCTCACAGACTCTATAACTTGGCATGGGAAAAACAAGAAACACCGCAGGGCTGGAGAAATTATTCCAATATGGAAGAAAAAAGGCATTAAAAGGGGTTGCTACCAACATAGAGTCATCTAACTATTAAGCCATACTGGGAAAATGTTCTGAAGGATCCTAGACAACAGACTGCGACCAACATAGAGTCATCTAACTATTAAGCCATACTGGGAAAATGTTCTGAAGGATCCTAGACAACAGACTGCGACCAGTGATTGAACCATAGTTAAATGAAACTCAGATGGGATTTAGAAAAAAAATAAGAGCTGTACAGATGCAATCTTTTCCCGAAGACAGCTAACATAAAAATCAGTTGAACACAAGCAGATACTGCAAATAGCTTAAGTAGATCAAGAAAAAGCATTTGATAGAGTAGATAGATATCAACTGTGGGAAATCTTACACATTATGGAGTTAGTACACATCTGATCAACCGATGCAAAAACCTATACGAAAACAGTCAGTGTACAGTTAGAACAAATGCGGGACACTCTGAACCATTCATCATAACATCTGGAGTGAGGCACGGCTGTGTACTATCCCCCTTACTATTCATAACATACACTGTCAACATCTCCAAAGAAGTTAAAACACATAGTAAAAACTCCACCACAAGGCTGCTCAACAACCCAACCCCAGAAACAATGCCGCTATAACTCCCTCTAGAAAACATACCCACTAGGTGGAGAAAAAACGAACTCCTTTTTACTGGCTATCAAGGACGTATAGCCACATCAGAAAAAGACCTACAGCAGAACATGGATAATTTAGCAAGGGCTTGTAAAAGCCACAACATGAAGATCAGTGCTGAAAAAACGGAAGTCAAGACCATAGCGAGAGAAGAAATCCAAACAAAGATCTTCCTAGACAACCAGCCCTTGAAACACGCGAATCATTTCAAATACCCAGGCAGAATAATATCATCTTCAGGCAGATTCTTCTTCTTCTTCTTCTTCTGCTTCTTCTTCTTCTTCGTTCGCTTATACCACCAAGACCGCCCTGTGAACCTACTGAATTTACTCCCGTGGTCCTCAATAGGTCCTGTGGTCCCCGTGTGGTCCCGGAAAGGACACGAGATCCCCGAGAGGACCACAAGAGGTTCAGAGTTTCGCAGGGCTTGAGCCTGTATTCTTGGTGGGTCTCAGAAGCTGGATTGCGTGACACCGTGGTTTTCGTTGCACCAGTTTGTTCTAGAGTTGGACTTTCTCATCGGAAAACCTCGGCGTGTTTTGGATATCAGTATATCCCCACTGGGTGAGAGGTGGTAGCCCATCCAGGCTAGAGTTAGACTTTCTCACCAGAAAACCTCGACGTGTTTTGAGACACCCGTGTATCACCGCCGGGTGAGAGGTGGTTGCCCATCCAGTCCAGAGTTGGACTTTATCACCGGAAAACCTCTGCGTGATTAGGATACGCATACATCCTCGCCGGGTGAGAGGTGGTTGCCTATCTAGACTGCCCTGGTCCAGTGTCTCCGACTTCAGCATTTTGTGGTCGTGGCCGCTGCCTTTCCTAGTTGTGACCAGGACGGAGCTTTTGTCCAAGAGGACGAATCCTCGCCACTGGTAAGTTTCACCCCTGGGTTGAGCCGGTTTAGGCATAATATCTCAGTATGGACATGTCTAGGACATGACCGATCTCTAGAGCAGAGGTACCGTGACATGACAAGCCATCAAATTTCACCCCCGGTGTAAGCTGGTTTTGGCATATTTCACTCGTATGGGCGTATATCGGACGTGGGCGACCTCTAGAGTGGAGGCGCCGTGGTATGTGTAGCTCTCGCAGCGATACTACTGGATATACCGATTAAGCTTCACTTTATCCTTTCCATCACCTTTTCACATCGGCGCCGCACAACAACCCTGATTGCTTTTCCACATTTTCTTCTTTGGCCGGGAGGACCTTCATTCCATGCGCGGCATACGAAGAATCTCGCCAACAGTGTCTTAACCCCTGGGTTAAGCCGATTCAGTGCACACAGGACGTGGCCGACCTCCAGAGCAGAGGTGTCGTGATTTGAGCAATCCTGACCTCGAGACTACTGATTTTACTTCACTTAATCCTTTCTTTCACCTTTTCCGCAGTGACGTCGCGCGGCAACCACATTCGCACCTTTCTTCACTGGCCGGGAGGAGCCCGACTCAACGAACGGCAGTTGAAGAATCTCGCCAGCAGCGGTAGATGAGCTACCAAACATAACTCTCATCTAACCGAAGCCAGATATTCACCTTCGCCCCTTCTCCTGTCAGTTTGAACAGTTCTACCACGAGAAGGCCTGGAGCTGGACTTGACTGTCAGAGGCTATTTGAGACGTACACCTTGGAGACATTTCATTGCGGTGGAGAGCTTTCCCTCACCCCACCTTCGGCTGTAACAGTCCTTAGAACCAGACAGTATATCACATAAAGCATTCACACTAAGATGTGTAGGTAAAAGAGGAAGAGACTGCCCACGTAGGAGATAGAGACAGGAAATTACAGAAGCATTAAATATCCCATTCAATCAATCAAAAAACTCAAGTGCCGTGCCGCGTGGCGTAGGCGATCATTTCTCTCCACAGTTCAGTGTCTTTTTTGAGTTGATTATGAGATCCGCCGGTGAATTTCTTCCTAGGCACACTGACAGCCCATCCAGTAACTTCTCTCTCTGTCTTCCTCTGTCTATTCTTCCCTCAGTTTTTCCAGTTGCCACAGTGTGTTCCAATTTTCCTCTTCTCAGAAAATGTCCTACAAATCTCGCTTGTCTGCCTCTGATCTTTGCTATAATTTGCTGTTTAACTCCAGCCTCTCTTAAGACTTCTTCGTTGGTTTTCTTGGCTGTCCATGGTACCCTCAACATCCTTCTTATGAATCATGTTTCCATGGCCTCCAATTCTCGCTGTACTCTCTTATTCATGGACCATGCTTCACATCCATAAAATAAAATTGGCTCGATGTAACATTTAAGTACTCGGAATCTTGTTTCCATTGATATGGATCTGTTGCACAAGATGTGTCTCATTTTCTGGAATACTGACTTGGCCTGAGCACGTCTGCCTTTTATTTTGTTGTGACATTTCCCATCAGTTGTTATAATTGTTCCTAAGTACATGAATCTATCAACTTGTTTCACTTCTGTGCCATCGATGGTAATGTTACATTTTGGTGGCATTCTTCTCTTTGAGATGCCCATTACTTCAGTCTTCTTTTTATTCAGACTGAGACCTTTACTTTTACTTTCACGAACCACGATGTCCAAAAGAGCCTGTAGCTCCCCTTCATTTTTAGCAATCAGAACTGTGTCGTCTGCATATCTTAAGTTGTTAAGGTTGTACCCGCCAATTGATATTCCCCGCAAGCTCTCTATATTTCTCATTATGTTTTCGCTGTACAAGGAGAAGAGGTCAGGAGATAGAACACATCCTTGTCTCATTCCCAATTTTATGTCTTGGAATGCACCTATTTGGTTCTAAACCTTCATTGCTGCTGATTGTTGCCAGTATATGTTTTTGATGAGTTTCAGATCTTTCCCATCTATGCTGATGTCTTCCAGCATTCTTATAATTTCTGTATGTCTCACTTTATCGAATGCTTTGCAGTAGTCTATGAAGCATAAGCATAGGTCCGTCTTTACTTCTATTGATCTTTCCATCTATATATATATGAGAAAAACTAGCCATATTAAGAAAATTGAGTGGAACCACATGGGGAGCTAGTGACAGAATCCTCAAGAATGTATATCAGCAAAGTATTCTACCACATTTAGAATATGACTCAACGTGTGTATACAGACGGATATGCACAATGCCATAAAGAATGGAGGGGCAGGAGCACATATTGAATATCCAAACAACACCACTGACAAGATTTCCATACCCACTGGAAAATACTCCAACAACTATGATGCAGAAATTAGGGCAATTGTTGTTGCAGTTGAAAAACTATCAGACTCCAGAAATGATACGTGCCCTGTAGTAATTCTCACAGATGCAAGATCAGTACTGGAAGCTCTTCAGTGCAACAAACTACCAGACCTCAAGGATGCCTTGTCAAAAACTGGATTACAACACGGAGTCACCTTGTAGTGGATTCCCTCCCACTATGGGATACCAGGCAATGAGAAAGCTGACCATATGGCCAAAGAGGGCACTGAAATGGAGCAACCAGACATACCAATCACCTATAATCAGAAGAAAAGCATGATAAAAACCTACAGGAAGCCACAAACACGAGCACATGATGACTATCACATGCTAAACAGAAAGGAACAAGTCACCATTTTCCGTCTCCGAAAAGGACACAGCCGACTCCGAAGTCATATGTATACAAAGTTTAAGGTTGGTACTACTAATCTATGTACGTGTGCCCAGGTGCCCCAAACTGTGGAACATATCCTCCAGAACTGCACCAACTATGAGACATTGAGAAATAATTACTGGCCCAGTGAAACCACTAAAGAAGATAAGCTCTACGGTTCCATACATGAGTTACAAAAAGCAGTGAAATTTGTCCAAGAGACAGGACTGCAGATATAGACAGACAAAACGAAGAAGAAGACAGTCGAAATAAGAAAATTTGTGAAGGTTCCACCACTAACAAGACGGTGGAAAATCAGAAACTTTGGTAATGTTCCACCACTAGCAAGACGGTGGAAAATCAGAAACTTTGGTAATGCTCCACCACTAGCAAGACGGTGGAAAATCAGAAACTTTGGTAATGTTCCACCACTAGCAAGACGGTGGAAAATCAGAAACAGTCAGGGACGCTGTGATAGAAGGAAACTATTTTAACTCATATTCACGGTGCTATGTATTTTGTTATTTCTTTAATAAATATACATATGGGACTTCGGCTGTAAGTATGAATGGCCGTAACTCGGTTGGCCGTAAGTAGGTGCATATCTATTTATCACTGTTTTTTTATGTATGTGATTTCTGTTTTTTTTTAAAACCCTTTCTCCTTTTATTTTCATAAAAGTTTGGAACAGTCTAGAAAACCACTTCCAAGCCATTGGCCCAAGAGTTTTTTTTTATTTCTGAGGTCGATGATAAAAATAAAAATCTTTTTTAATATCTCTGTCCCGGATACGTGCTCTGTCCCGGATACGTGTGTCACTACACATCTTTTAACTGCGTCACTCCGATCAAAATAACCGATTTTTATAGCCTTAATATCGTATCGATTTTTTACAAATACACAAGCCCAGAAAATCGACAGATACTGCTGCTGTTAGATGTTGGAGAGAAATGTTGCAGATACTGCTGCTGTTAGATGTTGGAGAGAAATGTTGCAGATACTGCTGCTGTTAGATGTTGGAGAGAAATGTGGCAGATACTGCTACTGTTAGATGTTGGAGAGAAATGTGGCAGATACTGCTACTGTTAGATGTTGGAGAGAAATGTGGCAGATACTGCTGCTGTTAGATGCTCAAGAGTACTTTAAATTAGGCCAAGATGAGTTAGATAAAGAATTGTAAAAAGTGTTTTTGATGTCAAGGTCTTAGCAGAGCTGTGAATCTCAAGGTCTTAGCAAAGCTGTGAATGTCAAAGGTCTTAGCAGAGCTGTGAATGTCAAAGGTCTTAGCAGAGCTGTGAATGTCAAAAGGTCTTAGCAGAGCTGTGAATGTCAAAGGTCTTAGCAGAGCTGCGAATGTCAAGGTCTTAGCAGAGCTGTGAATGTCAAAAGGTCCTAGCAGAGCTGTGAATGTCAAGGTTCGAGCAGAGCTGTGAAGCATCCAAGATATGAGTAGAAGAAGATGAAGACTTATCATCGAGGCACTTGGAAGACGTTGCCTCAGTTCTGGTATATATCTTGATCTAATAGCGCTCCTGGTGATGATATTTTCGTTATCACGCCTGGTCTCCTATCCTTCCCATTTTCTGGAAGGAGCCAGGTACCAGTTTCTGCAGCTGTAAGAGTCCAGTCACCGAACTCAAACCAATGAAGTTCTCCCTCAAGTTGTATCACTGCAGACTTATCATATGATGTTTAGGGAAACTTGTTATGATTTTACATTGTTTGCAATGTGGGTGGACGTGCGTGCTTATGTGTGTGGGTGTGCGTGTTTATGTATGTGGGTGTATGTGTGCGTATCTATGTTTTAAAAGAATTTTTCATAAGAATCTGATATGAGATATTTTTCCGTGTATGTTTGACATCCTTAAAGTGTAATTTGTTGCATGATTTTGTGGAGAATCTGAAACCGGCGAACAGAAAGGTTAATCAAATGTTTCTATAACTGGACTTTAATCATGGAAATCTATGTCAGAGATGATTATGAGTGTGAGCTGAGCGAGAGAAAGGACACGCACAGAGGGTGAGTTAGAAGGAGAAAGAAAAACTGAATGGATGGATGGATGGATGGATGGATGGATGGATGGATGGATGGATTGATGGATGGACGGATGGACGGATGGACGGACGGGCGGACGGACAGACAGACAGACAGACCGACAGATAGATAGATAGATAGATAGATAGATAGATAGATAGATAGATAGATAGATAGATAGATAGATAGATAGATAGATAGATAGATAGATAGATAGATAGATAGACAGAAGCTCCAGCTAAGTGAGAAAGAGAATCTGAAGAGAAAAAGAAATGTAATTATAAGAACTAATTGTTTACCCGCTATCAGAGCAGAATACTAGCTAGGTAAACAATTTATCTTGTGTATAAACAGTGCAGCGCTCTTCAAACTTCCTCTTAGCTCTGTTACAGGTTTTCTACTTCCGTTCTCGCCCACCGCGAGAAAACACGAGAATTAAACATGCCTATCGGGGGACTGAGAGAGATTTTAGTTTGTGCACTTTCCACATTTACAGTTTAGTTTCTACAAATCTTTTAACTAAGACAGTTTAGAAAAGCCAGATCAAATGTGTAAAACCGCCCGTTTCTGATGATGCCAGAGTGATTGATGACGACCAATGTGCTGTGGGGATCTCAGGACCAGTAAAACACGTTTTGTCTGAGCCATATCAGGACTTCTAGTAGCCCTTCTAGAAAACAGGCTGACATGCTAATAAAGTTTTCTCAGAGGAGCAGGACTTGACCCAATACCCAAACTGATGGTACTTCTGGACACAGCCTCCTGCAAGCCACAACCTCTTGCAAGCCACAACCTCTTGCAAGCCACAACCTCTTGCAAGCCACAACCTCTTGCAAGCCACAACCTCTTGCAAGCCACAACCTCTAGCAAGCCACAACCTCTAGCAAGCCACAACCTCTAGCAAGCCACAACCTCTTGCAAGCCACAACCTCTTGCAAGCCACAACTAAGTGCTCCATTTATTTTATTTTATTCTATTTTTTTCCATTCCTACTTTTTACATAGCATTCATGTGAATTTATATTTTATCTTCTTACCTCTATTTATTCGTCCTGTATGTTTTTATATGATTAAGACTCATGCCGAAACGTCGAAACTTTGTGCTCGTTAAGTAATAAAGCTGTTCCTACTTTTTTCTTAGTTTATACATTTTATCCAAGCTGATGAAGCTTAATAAGAAGTTTGACTCGTTTCTGAAAGTAAAGTATATGTAAATTAAATTAGCTCAATTTTTACCAGATATGATGTCAGGCCAGGTCAACATTCCAGACAATGAGACACATCTTGTGCAACAGATCTGTATCAATTGAATCAAGATTCATAGTACTTAAACGTTACATCGAGCCAATTTTTTAATAGTTGTGAAGCATGGTCTATGAATAAGAGAGTACAGCGAGAAATGGAGGCCATGGAAATGTGGTTTATAAGAAGGATGTTGAAGGTACCATGGACAGCCAAGAAAACCAATAAAGAAGTCTTAAGAGAGGCTGGAGTTTAAAAGCAAATTATAGCAAAGATCAGAGGCAGACAAGCGAGAGTTATAGGGTACTTTCCTGAGAAGAGGAAAATTGGAACACGTTGTGGCAACTGGAAAAATTGAAGGAAGAAGAGGCAGAGACAGAGGGAGAAAGAGAGAGAGAGAGAGAGAGAGAGCAAGCAGTTACTGGATGGACTGTCAGTGTGGCTAGGAAGAAAGTCACCGGCTGATCTCATTATCAAGTCTAAAGACAAAGAGTTGTGGATAGAAATGATCTCCTATTCCACGCGGCACGGCACTTGAATTGAATGATATCAAGATAATCAATAGTATCACCAGATATGATAGTAGATCATACGTGATATCAGATCACCAGTAGTTCTTACTTGATATGATATCGCATTTTCACCAGTTCTAACCTAATATAATATCAGCAATTCTCAGCGAATAAGACATCCCATCAGCGGACTACCCCACTTTCAGTCAGTCATTTGCATGTCCCTTGCGGAACTTTCCTCCCTAACATCTCTCATGTAGGCCTCTCGGTTGTAAACAAGATGCCCCTGCTGCTGATGTCCCACTTTCAGAGTGTCAGATAGTCAGCAGTTCCTAAGCGATATGACATTGAGTCTCCAGCAAAACATCATTTGCCAACTGTACTAATCTGCAGTTAATATAGAGGGCAGCAACAACCAGGGGTTCAGGTTTAGTAACTTGAAAAGCCTTGAAACTAACGCACAGATGTAAACTGCCTAAATGAAAGCGGCTGACACTTATCTAAATGGAATATTAGTCCAGACATTTGGATGTGTACTTTCTCCTGAAGCCATTTATTTTCAGTCTGCTGATGGCGCATGGGCCAAGCTTAAACAGATGTAGTAAAGCTGTGGTTCACTGGATACAAACAAAGAAACAGGAAGTCGACTATTTATCTTTTGGTGGTCGATGAGCAAGTGAAGTGTTTAGCGAAGAAGATGTTACATCAGTACAGAACTGTGCTACTGTGTCGACCATTATTCCCAGGTTGTGGAGGACGTAAGAAACAAGCTCTACCACTTCAGACATGGAAGGACCACGTGGATCCTCATCTTTCTGGACGTGCTATAGAAACGGTCAGCATAAAGTAGGTTATGTTCTTGACCAGGTTCTGGTTGCAAGAGCTGATCTTTCTAGAACAATTATTTCAGCTTAGAGGGATGATTAGTGCAGGAAGACCAAATTTGCATCGTTAAATGTTCATTTCTGAATGTCTTCAGCCTGGGACATTGTAGCTAGTGGAAAACAGAACTACGTTTCTTTGTTATTTAGTGGGATTAGGAAAACAGATCTACTTTTTTGTTATTTGGTGGGATTAGGAAAACAGATCTATGTTTCTTTGTTACTCGGTGGGATTAGGAAAATAGATCTACGTTTCTTTCTTACTTGGTGGGATTATGAAAACGGATCAACGTTTCTTTGTTACTTGGTGGGATTACAACTCGCAGAAATTTATAGGTGATTTCTGTAGGCTCTTGTCCTCTCACTATTAACAGCTGTTAACATAACGATGTGAAGGAACAGATCCCGAGGTTTTGTGCAGAATCTGAAGAAAGATTAATGAGCTTTTTCTTATTCCTGTGTTGCAACAATGAAGTGTTGGACCAGTTTTGCCCCGGAAGTTTCTTCAATTCCACTGTTTTCTTCAAAATCCGCGATATATATATATATATATATATATATATATATATATATATATATGTAGATTTTCAACCAAGGCAAGCGACGACGCAGTGTATAGCTGCAGTTTTTACTTAATGAATTCTATTCCCGGACATGAAAGAATCAATGATGTCAAGCAGATCAAATGCTTTAGGCCCAGCTATAATATTCACAGCAATAAATCTTTCACAGCGCTATCTGCGCCATCACTGATCTGAATATACCACACACCACGGGCTTGGCTATAACGTGCTCACGTCTTCGTCACGCCAGCTGCCAAGTGTTTCTCTCTCAGATTTCCAAAACAGCTTCAGATATTTATCAGCCTGGCAGAGCAAGACTCTGTTGTATCAGACATATTCATATCTTCTTTAGAGTCTGAACCAGGCATGTGTGATTTGTTTTTATTTAATACGACATTGAATTAAGCATGAAATAACAACAACAACAGCAGCAACAACAACAACAACAACAACAACTGTACTTGAACACAAAAATGTTCTGAACCGGTTACTGTTTGCTCATAAATTTTGCGTTGAATTTCGTAGAAAAAAACTGTTATCATGTCATCTGAGTTTCTAAATCAGTTCTTTTTGTTGCATGTATTCTTTTTTTCTTTCTGATGTTTGTGGAGCAGAGCAGTTTCTGTGAGACAGCTCCAGTGGATAACGTTGACTTGCTTGGCTCTCCTTATTTTCTATGGCTGGCAAAAACTGATGGAAATCAAATCAAACCAGATCAAATCAAATCATATCAGATAAAATCAAATCAAATAAAATCAGATCAAATCAAATCAAATCAGATCAAATCAAATCAAATCAGATCAAATCAAATCAGATAATATCAAATCAAATCAAACCAAATCAAATCAAACCAAATCAAACAAAATCAAATAAAATCAAACCAATCACTGAAAATTTCCGTCATTTCCTCATGACGTGCTCACAGATGTTCTGATCTTCTCCTTTCACGGAGGATCTCATCGTCCTGCATGTACTCCGTAGCACTCTATACAGTGAAAGCAGTGGCGATGGCGGGGTCAGAACACCATATTATGTCTGAGGAGGTGGGTCCATTCTGATTCAGCCATTACTGTTCCAAAGAAGATGAAAGGGTGTTTTTTTTTTTAAGAAGCTGTACCACTTCAGAAAAAGCTTCAGCACGATACAGATTAAGTCCGTACAACCAGGCTGCTGTGACTTGGCCAGTTTCTCAGGTTCCTTGAATGGAACGAGATTAGAACCACAACCAGCAAGGTCGTCAGTGCCAGCCTGGACTCTAGTACCAGCAAGGACACCAGTGCCAGCCTGGACGCTAGTACCAGCAAGGACACCAGTGCCAACCTGGACGCTAGTACCAGCAAGGACACCAGTGCCAGCCTGGACGCTAGTACCAGCAAGGACACCAGTGCTAGCCTGGACGCTAGTACCAGCCAGGACACCAGTGCCAGCCTGGACGCTAGTACCACCCAGAACACCAATGCCAGCCTGGACGCTAGTACTAGCAAGGACACCAGTGCCAGCCTGGACGCTAGTACCACCCAGAACACCAGTGCCAGCCTGGACGCTAGTACCACCCAGAACACCAGTGCCAGCCTGGACGCTAGTACCACCCAGAACACCAGTGCCAGCCTGGACGCTAGTACCACCCAGAACACCAGTGCCAGCCTGGACGCTAGTACTAACCAGGACGTCAGAGACAGTCACTGTGTTATGGCAGGAAATGGTTACCGTAAAAACATTGAAAATATCGTGTCCTCCTAATGAAGGAATGAATAATCTTTATTTTTAAAGAGTAAAGAATTGGGCACGCAGGCCCGTCTTACATTCTGCCCTTCATCACTCCATCTTTCATTCTTCCCACACACTCGATTTAATACAAGTTACAAATTACATTAGGAAAAAATCATATCAAAAGAGTGTAAGATTAAACTATTACATTCAAAGTAAAAGAGAAGTAATTAACTTAATAAAATAGCACTCACATATACATACATACGCACACACAGACAAACACATAATCAAAATTACGTTGTCAGTACAGATCTTCTAACATACGTTTTTTAACAAACATTAAAATAATTTCTAACAATATCTAACAAGTTACTTTTCGAACTATGTCATTTTAGTACTTGATGATTGGCGAGTCACGTGTTGAGAGAGTTCTGGTTATTCTATGGAGGCATATAATTACAAGCAAGTAAATAATGAAACAGGTTTGAGCTAAAGGATAACGTATTACAAATGGATTTTAAATGGTAGGGGAGGGTGTTCCAGAGCTGTACTGCAGAGTATGCAAGGCTTTTCTTGTACAAATCAATCCTGGATTTAGGAAGAAGACAGTTTTTTAAACATTGGTTATGTTTAGTGTTACATATAAACAATGAGACAGAGTTCTGTGAACAAACGTAACTTTGTTAAAACATGACTCTATATCTGAGGGGCAGAATATTGAGTTGTTTGTGCTTATCTACAGTCTGTACTGAGTGTTTGTCACAAATCAGATTTAATGGTCGTTTGTGAAGTGAGTGGAGCCTTTTTTGTATTTGAGACTGAGCATCATCCCAGATTGTGGAACAGTAATCTAAGTGTGTTTGTATGTGTGATGTGTAGTATATCTTTCTTGTGTCTTTGTCGGTAAAATGTTTAATTTGGCTAGTTGGTAAACTTTCTGTGCAGTCAGGTTTGTTAGGTTATGTACGTGAGAATTCCAAGTTAAATGCTGATCATTGATGAGTCCTAGAGTTTTATGTTCATGAACATTTTCTATTGCCTTAGTCCCAGCACAAAGCTGTAGTGAAGTTTTTGTTGCATTCTGCAGTTTCTGTCTTGTAGTGATGAGCATGGATTTTGTTTTATTGGTGTTTTTCAACATACCATTTTTATTACTCCACATAATCAAACTGTGTATATCATTTTGGAGCGTTGTCTGTAGGTTATTGATGTCACAGTCACTATTGTAAACAGTACAGTCGTCAGCGAAAAGATCACATGAAGAGTGCTGTAAATGTAGTGGTAGGTCGTTAATACGGATAGCAAAGAGAAGAGGACCAAGAATGGAGTCTTGAGGAATACCAGTATCAACCACAGAAGAGTCAGATATTTTGCTTCTATAGCAAACTACTTGCTTTCCACCTGCTTAATATGTGGGCAACAAGCTCCAGAAACTGCTTACCTGGATCCCGTCCTGTTCCTTGCGTCAATAAAATCTTTTAGAAAATGTGGAACAATGAAAATATTGTATGCGTATTAAGTAAAGAGAGAGAGAGAGAGAGAGAGAGAGAGAGAAAGAGCGAAAGAGAAAGAGAGAGGTGGGGGTAGGATGAACGCGTATACAAGTTATGTCACGTAATTAAGAAAGAGTGGCCGACATAACGAATTTCAAGATTCGCGTAATTTTAGTCTGGACGCAAGAGATGGGGAACCGACATGTCACATTTTAGGTTACATTTTGTGTGTGCTCCCTCCTCCCCCCTCACTCCTAAGTTATCCAGCTTCAAATAGAAAATCTTATCTTTGTTTAAGTGGAGGTTGGACGCGAACTCTTTAGTTAAGATGCAGTCACACAAGCAGTGTGACAATGGAGGTGATGGCTGTAACGAAAGCATTCTAGTGGCTAGAAACAAGACTACACCCGTGTCTGCATACTAAGTGATTCAAAGAGTATGATCCGTAAGGTCGAGGCACGTTCTGTACGCAGGCAGTGGCTGGAAGGTCGAGGCAGGTTCTGTACGCAGGCAGTGGCTGGAAGGTCGAGGCAGGTTCTGTACGCAGGCAGTGGCTGGAAGGTCGAGGCAGGTTCTGTACGCAGGCAGTGGCTGGAAGGTCGAGGCAGGTTCTGTACGCAGGCAGTGGCTGGAAGGTCGAGGCAGGTTCTGTACGCAGGCAGTGGCTTGAGTCATTGCAGAAATCAATGATTTGCAGATGCACCTTCATCTATGTCCCTGGGCAAGTGGGCATCCAGGGAAGTGAGAGAACTGATAGACTGGCTGGCTCTGCCATCATTGCAGATGGACAACCACTGGATAGAGCTGATACTGCTAACGCGCTCAGAGAGATAGGCGGAATAGAGGACTTCGAGGACAGTGAATCTACACCACTGCTTAGACTGAGAGAGATAGGCAGAATAGAGGACTTCGAGGACAGTGAATCTACACCACTGCTTAGACTGAGAGAGATAGGCGGAATAGAGGACTTCGAGGACAGTGAATCTACACCACTGCTTAGACTGAGAGAGATAGGCAGAATAGAGGACTTCGAGGACAGTGAATCTACACCACTGCTTAGACTGAGAGAGATAGGCGGAATAGAGGACTTCGAGGACAGTGAATCTACACCACTGCTTAGACTGAGAGAGATAGGCAGAATAGAGGACTTCGAGGACAGTGAATCTACACCACTGCTTAGACTGAGAGAGCTGGGAATACAGATCGGCATGGCCAGGAACAAGAGGCATACTGGACATGCGAGACAACTTGTCAATCAACACATGACAAGCACTGTCAGCCACAGGACCCTGATAGATTGATAGATATACTGAACAAAAAAAGGAAGGGGGGGGGGAGGGAATCTGATCACTTATGAACATGTCCAGAATACAGTGATGATGACCCAGACCATAAACCATAGACCATAAGATGTAATCGATTTCAGTTTGTCTTCTTTCTCATGTAAATTGTTCAAATTGTGAAAATTAATCAACAAAACTAATTTAAGATTAAAATTTTGAATGAGAAGTACCGTAACTGAAAATAAAGAAACCTTCATTCAGCACTGCCAGTTTCCTTTCTTTTTTTTTTCATTCCATTTCTTCTGATAAGAATACTCGAGTCCAGAAACTAGTAGAACAAGACAGATTGGGCAGTCATAATGTCGTAAATCATGGAGATAATAATACAAGTTGTTTTATCAATTGTCTCGTTGGCTGGCTGTAGCTTTTCTCTAGTTCCTTGATATATTGAGAGAAACTGAGTTTTATTGGACCTTCTTCTTTCTTTCTTTCTTTCTTTCTCTTTCTTTCTTCCGTCTTCTCACTAGTCAGGTCTTTTACAGGGGATTGTTTCGCTGAACGAGGAATAAAGGGAGAGTGGGACAATTAATGAGAGTCGGAGCAGTTCATAAACTGGACGCGCTGGTAGGGGTGTTACTGCGATAACATGACCAGCGGGCGACAGCTGATCAGAACCCTGTATTACCTCCCCTAGTGCATTAACATGAGTAGCGGGCAACAATCGACCAGAACCCTGTATTACCTCCCATAGTGCATTAACATGAGTAGCGGGCAACAGCCGACCAGAACCCTGTATTACCTCCCCTAGTGCTTTAACATGAGTAGCGGGCAACAGCCCACGAAAACCCTATATTAACTCCCATAGTGCTATAACATGACTAGTGGGCAACAGCCTACCAGAACCCTGTATTACCTCCCATAGTGCTATAACATGACTAGTGGGCAACAGCCTACCAGAACCCTGTATTACCCCCCATAGTGCTATAACATGACTAGTGGGCAACAGCCTACCAGAACCCTATATTACCTCCCATAGTGCTATAACATGACTAGTGGGCAACAGCCTACCAGAACCCTGTATTACCTCCCATAGTGCTATAACATGACTAGTGGGCAACAGCCTACCAGAACCCTGTACTACCTCCCCTGGTGCTATAACATGACTAGTGGGCAACAGCCTACCAGAACCCTGTACTACCTCCCCTGGTGCTATAACATGACTAGTGGGCAACAGCCTACCAGAACCCTGTACTACCTCCCCTGGTGCTAGAAGGGACAGAATGTAGCATCACGTTAATCTAATTAGCACGGTACGATTCGACGGCCTCTCTCACGAGTTGTGATTCATGCCAGTAAACCACTTCTTGGAACTGGTTAGAGAACTTAAACTTATGCATCTCAATTCCAGCTTTCCAGAACTATAACCACGGCATCGATTGCAGAGAATTTCTTTCAACGTTTTTGATAACGGTAGTAACGACGGCGTCTTTGATAATGATGTTGGTGATGATAATGACTATGACGATGGTAATGATCATAGGCATGATAATGATGATGTCAGTGGTGACGATAGTGTAGACGAGTGCAAGAGATTCGTAAAGTTGTAAAGATGACTTTAATATTTCAGGCATTGTCAGGTCTTTCTTTCTTTCTTCTTTCTTTCTTTCTTTCTCTTTCTTTCTTCCGTCTTCTCACTAGCCAGGTCTTTTACAGGGGATTGTTCGCTGAACGAGGAATAAAGGGAGAGTGGGACAATTAATGAGAGTCGGAGCAGTTCATAAGCTGGACGTGCTGATGGCGATGTTACTGCGATAACATGACCAGCGGGCGACAGCTGATCAGAACCCTGTATTACCTCCCCTAGTGCATTAACATGAGTAGCGGGCAACAATCGACCAGAACCCTGTATTACCTCCCATAGTGCATTAACATGAGTAGCGGGCAACAGCCGACCAGAACCCGGTATTACCTCCCCTAGTGCTATAACATGACTAGTGGGCAACAGCCTACCAGAACCCTGTATTACCTCCCCTAGTGCTTTAACATGACTAGCGGGCAACAGCCTACCAGAACCCTGTATTACCTCCCATAGTGCTATAACATGACTAGTGGGCAACAGCCTACCAGAACCCGGTATTACCTCCCATAGTGCTATAACATGACTAGTGGGCAACAGCCTACCAGAACCCGGTATTACCTCCCATAGTGCTATAACATGACTAGTGGGCAACAGCCTACCAGAACCCGGTATTACCTCCCATAGTGCTATAACATGACTAGTGGGCAACAGCCGACCAGAACCCGGTATTACCTCCCATAGTGCTATAACATGACTAGTGGGCAACAGCCTACCAGAACCCTGTATTACCTCCCATAGTGCTTTAACATGACTAGCGGGCAACAGCCTACCAGAACCCTGTATTACCTCCCATAGTGCTATAACATGACTAGTGGGCAACAGCCTACCAGAACTCTGTACTACCTCCCCTGGTGCTAGAAGGGACAGAATGTAGCATCACGTTAATCTAATTAGCACGGTACGATTCGACGGCCTCTCTCACGAGTTGTGATTCATGCCAGTAAACCACTTCTTGGAACTGGTTAGAGAACTTAAACTTATGCATCTCAATTCCAGCTTTCCAGAACTATAACCACGGCATCGATTGCAGAGAATTTCTTTCAACGTTTTTGATAACGGTAGTAACGACGGCGTCTTTGATAATGATGTTGGTGATGATAATGACTATGACGATGGTAATGATCATAGGCATGATAATGATGATGTCAGTGGTGACGATAGTGTAGACGAGTGCAAGAGATTCGTAAAGTTGTAAAGATGACTTTAATATTTCAGGCATTGTCAGGTCTTTCTTTCTTTCTTTCTTTCTTTCTTTCTTTCTTTCTCAATAGCCAGGGTTATTTACAGGGCTATTAAGAACGCCAAGCTGACGCAGATGTACACAATGAAGTCAGAACTGAGACAGATGTACACAATGTAGTCAGAATTGAGACAGAAGTACACAGTAAAGTCAGAACTGAGACATATGTACACAATGAAGTCAGAACTGAGACAGATGTGCACAATGAAGTCAAAACTGAGACAGATGTACACAATGAAGTCAGAACTGAGACAGATGTACACAATGAAATCAGAACTGAGACAGATGTACACAATGAAGTCAGAACTAAGACAGATGTACACATAAATTAACATCTAATGTGTATCTTTCTTTTTCGTTTCACTTGATGAAAACTATAAAGAAAAGAAAAAAGAATTCCTAGAATGATAAGCTCACATCAAACAATAGGAATGAAATATATTGCAAAGATTGGCAAGAGAATAGCAATAGAAATAGCAAGAGAATGAATGAAATCGATTTCTCAGATGGACAGGACAGAGAATGAAATCGATTACACAGATGGACTGGAGAAAGATGGAGACATAGATATATTTTCTCCTATCACTTGGCTAGAATCGAATGCAAAGACTACCCGTCTAAAATCGGTTCTCGAGAAAGAGATCGTTCAGTCAATTACAAAGCGCTCAATTTTAAAGCTGCCTCATCGATTTCCTCCGACCTCCTCCCCCCTCCCCCCCCCTTTTTTTTAAAGCGCGTAAACTTAGGCCTCGTGTCACATGTTGAACCCTCCCCCCTCTCTCTCTCTCTCTTCCTCACTTGCTCCTTCTCTCTCCCTCACTTGCTCCTTCTCTCTTCCTCACTTGCTCCTTCTCTCTTCCTCACTTGCTCCTTCTCTCTCCCTCACTTGCTCCTTCTCTCTTCCTCACTTACTCCTTCTCTCTCCCTCACTTGCTCCTTCTCTCTTCCTCACTTGCTCCTTCTCTCTCCCTCACTTGCTCCTTCTCTCTTCCTCACTTACTCCTTCTCTCTCCCTCGCTTGCTCCTTCTCTCTCCCTCACTTGCTCCTTCTCTCTTCCTCACTTGCTCCTTTTCTCTTCCTCACTTGCTCCTTCTCTCTCCCTCACTTGCTCCTTCTCTCTTCCTCACTTGCTCCTAAATGCTTCAGCCGAGTGGTATGATCACTTTGCGACCATGATGGATGATGCTGTAACTCATAAATTCAAGGACATAATCATTCTAGGCGACTTCAGTATAGATCTTAATCAGCCAAATCCTACATGGAAGAACATTTTAACATCTTACAACTTCTCCCAAATTGTTAACAAACCTACTAGAGTTGCTGAATCATCATCAACACTAATAGATCATATTTATGTAGCTGATCCAGGAAACATTACTGAATGTACTGTCCCTCATGTGTCGCTGAGTGATCACTACCCGGTCTGCTGTACGTGGTCACATAAGGGGTATAAAATACCAAAACACAAACATACCAGCATCAAATATAGAAACTTTAAAAACTTTAACTTGGAATTATTTTTAACTGATTTAAAAGCTTCGCCTCTTGCGTACGTTTTCCAGTTAACAAATCCAGATGAGGCTATCGAATACTGGATCAAGATATTTCGAAATATTTTTGACAAGCATGTCTCCATCAAAGAAATGAGAGTAAAACACGTAACAAAATCCCCGTGGATAACTCCCGATATAGTGCAACTCATGAGGAAACGGGATGAAGCTCACAAAAGCAGAAATTTCAGTAGCTATCGTTCACTTAGGAATAAGGTGCAGTATTTAATTAGGCAGGAAAAGAAAAATTACTTCAGAAATTTAGTGAAAGACAAAACTGATAGTAAATCAATCTGGAAAGCGATTAATACTCTTGTAAATAAAAAGAAGCAAACTGACCCACAAACACTTAATGGTGAACATACTTGCACTAACTTCAGTGAACATTTTAGGGAAGAAATTAGTATTCTAAAATCTTCATTACCGACCCCAAATTGCGACCTGAGCGTGTTGAAAACTTTCAGCGACAGTAAATGTGTAAAGCTAAAACAAATTAATATTCCTTTCCTCACAGTCGGTGAGGTTTATAACTACATCCGGTCCTCAAAGAACACTAACTCAGCAGGATGTGATGACATTAGTAACAAGATACTACGCTACGCTGCACCAGTTATCACAGACACACTAACATACTTATACAACTTGTGTATTGACAAAAAATATTTCCCTGACGCTTTTAAACTCGCCAAAGTTTTTCCTCTTTTTAAATCTGGACAGACTAGTGACCTCTCAAACTATAGACCCATATCCATTCTGTCATCACTATCTAAACCTCTTGAAAAACATATACAAAAGTTAACTCTGCTCCACATGCAAGAAAACAGTCTACTAATAGAGAGTCAGTCAGGTTTTAGACCAAATTACTCCTGCCACACAGCATTAACTAAAATGACAGAAAGCTGGCTGTCTAATATAAAGGATTACAAATTGTGTGGTGCTGTCTTTGTTGATTTTAAGAAAGCCTTCGATATGATTGATCATGAAATTCTTGCAAAAAAGATAGAAGGCTATAGATTACATCCTGACCTAACAAAATGTATTACATCTTTTCTCTCAGGTAGAAAACAAGTAGTTTGCTTTAGAAACAAAATATCTGGCTCGTCTGTGGTTGATACCGGTATTCCTCAAGGCTCCATTCTTGGTCCTCTTCTCTTTGCTATCTATATTAACGACCTACCACTACATTTAAAGCACTCTTCATGTGATCTTTCGCTGACGACTGTACTGTTTACAATAGTGAATATGACATCAATAACCTACAGACAACGCTCCAAAATGATATAAACAGTTTGATTAAATGGAGTAATAAAAATGGTATGTTGAAAAACACCAACAAAACAAAATCCATGCTCATCACTACAAGACAGAAACTGCAGAATGCAACAAAAACTTCACTACAGCTTTGTGCTGGGACTAAGGCAATAGAAAATGTTCATGAACATAAAACCCTAGGACTCATCATTGATCAGCATTTAACTTGGAATTCTCACGTATATAACCTAACAAATTTGATTGCACAGAAAGTTTACCAATTAGCCAAAATTAAACACTTTATCGACAAAAACACAAGAAAAATATACTACATATCACACATACAAACACACTTAGATTACTGTTCCACAATCTGGGATGGATGCTCAGTCTCAAACACAAAAAGGCTCCACTCACTTCACAAGCGAGCATTAAATCTTATTTGTGACAAACACCCAGTACAGACTGTAGATCAACACAAACAACTCAAAATTCTACCCCTCAAAAATAGAATCATTTTTAACAAAGTTAAGTTTGTTCACAGAATTCTGTCGCACAATGCTCCGCCTTACTTGTGGTCACTGTTTACGTATAACACTAAACATAGCCAGCGTTTAAAAAAACTGTCTTCTTCCTAAACCCAGAATTGATATGTACAAGAAAAGTCTTGCATACTCTGCAGTTCAGCAAATAACAACCTAATAATGTTGAGTTACAGCTGATGATTGTTGTACCCGTGAATTTTCGTGTTTTCACTCGCTGCTGAAGATCTGACAAGGGTCATTTCCAGGGAGTGTGCTACTGTGGCTTTATTTAAATCTGGAGCAGGCGAGCTTTTCTGTAGGCTCCGCTGCAATTTTCTAATAATGAATGAAGTAAAGAACAATATACTCCCTTGCAGGAAAAAAAAAACCAATCTTTACCTTTGAAGAAAGATCATTTTCAACCCTTGATGAAAAGATCAATATTTACCAGTAAGAAAAACATTAGTTTGTACTCCTCTGTCTGCACACAAACAACAGCCATCTTTTCCGACACGCGTTCAGGATTTAGGTAATTAGTGGCTGCTCCACTCTTACAACTGCGCCATCTGTCCAACGCGACAGTAATTAAATATTTTGGTTCTATCCATAAACTGATACATACATGGTCACCAGGGGAAACAATTTAGATTCGACAGTAAAACTATATATATATATATATATATATATATATATATATATATCAGTCATTTGCATGCCCCTTGGGGGACTTTGCCTCCCTAACAGCTCTCCTGTAGGCCTCTCGGTTGTGAGCAAGATGATCTGATGCTGACGCACCCATTTGCAAATTATGAACGATGTCTCGCAACCATTCTTGCCTTAGTCTTCCTCTCTTTCTTTTTCCCATTATGTACCCTTCCAAGACGGTCTTCTCTAAATTATCATGACGTTTAATGTGTCCAAAATATTTAAGTTATATATAACTTGTATAATACTAGAAGTGATATAGAAGATTACTGGGGAGAAGACGTGTCCATTTTGGCAATCATCGACCCATAGGTTACATGCTAGAGTCAGGGCTGGGGAATCATAGCTTACATGCTAGAGTCAGGGCTGGGGAATCATAGCTTACATGCTAGAGTCAGGGCTGGGGAATCATAGGGTTCATGCTAGAGTCAGGGCTGGGGAATCATAGGGTTCATGCTAGAGTCAGGGCTGGGGAACCATAGCTTACATGCTAGAGTCAGGGCTGGGGAATCATAGGGTTCATGCTAGAGTCAGGGCTGGGGAATCATAGGGTTCATGCTAGAGTCAGGGCTGGCGAACCATAGCTTACATGCTAGGGTCAGGGCTGGGGAACCATAGCTTACATGCTAGAGTCAGGGCTGGGGAACCATAGCTTACATGCTAGAGTCAGGGCTGGGGAACCATAGCTTACATGCTAGAGTCAGGGCAGGGGAACCATAGCTTACATGCTAGAGTCAGGGCTGGGGAACCATAGCTTACATGCTAGAGTCAGGGCTGGCGAACCATAGCTTACATGCTAGAGTCAGGGCTGGCGAACCATAGCTTACATGCTAGAGTCAGGGCTGGCGAACCATAGCTTACATGCTAGAGTCAGGGCTGGCGAACCATAGCTTACATGCTAGAGTCAGGGCTGGGGAATCATAGCTTACATGCTAGAGTCAGGGCTGGGGAACCATAGCTTACATGCTAGAGTCAGGGCTGGCGAACCATAGCTTACATGCTAGGGTCAGGGCTGGCGAACCATAGCTTACATGCTAGAGTCAGGGCTGGCGAACCATAGCTTACATGCTAGAGTCAGGGCTGGGGAATCATAGCTTACATGCTAGAGTCAGGGCTGGCGAACCATAGCTTACATGCTAGGGTCAGGGCTGGCGAACCATAGCTTACATGCTAGAGTCAGGGCTGGGGAACCATAGCTTACATGCTAGAGTCAGAGCAGGGGAACCATAGCTTACATGCTAGAGTCAGAGCAGGGGAACCATAGCTTACATGCTAGAGTCAGAGCAGGGGAACCATAGCTTACATGCTAGAGTCAGGGCTGGGGAACCATAGCTTACATGCTAGAGTCAGGGGTGGCGAACCATTGCTGACCAAGACCCTGTCTAATTTCTCAGTTGATTCTATCCCCCCCCCCCAATCAGGTCTAGCCTTTCTAGCGGGACAGAGATCGCCATGGTTTCCATGGTAGTGGAGTCTGCTAAAGAAGTATTGCATATTCTCTGCTTTTTAGCTGCATTCAGAGCCTGAAAAAATAGCCCTCATAACTTGCTCCCAGTCCGACACAATGCTTTGTCTCATCATCTTCACAGCATCTCCAGCAAAAAAAACACCAGCTCATAGTTCCACGAGTAGTGACAAAAAAAGACAGGGCATAGAAGATGAAGACAACGAAAAGAAAAAAAAGCTTAGGAAAATTTTAAAGAAAATAAAGTCACTCTGGCTGACTGACCAAGTTAAAGAAAATATCAAAGAAAAGAAAGACATTCTGACTGACCAAGTTCAAGAAAATATCAAAGAAAAGAAAGACATTCTGACTGACCAAGTTCAACAAAATATCAAAGAAAAGAAAGACATTCTGACTGACCAAGTTCAAGAAAATATCAAAGAAAAGAAAGACAGTCTAGCTGACCAAGATAAAGAAAATGTCACAGAAAAGAAAGACAGTCTAGCTGACCAAGATAAAGAAAATGTCACAGAAAAGAAAGACAGTCTAGCTGACCAAGATAAAGAAAATGCCACAGAAAAGAAAGAGTCTTAACTGACCAAGTTAAAGAAAATGTCAAAGAAAAGAAGGACTGTCTGACTGGCCAAGTTATAGAAAATATCCCGATTTAAAAAACGAAGTAATTCATCAGTTACATTCACAACAAGCAAAAGCAGAATTCGGCAACTACAGCCAGCAAGACTTTCAGATAAAATAAATTACAATGAAAATACATCATACAGTATAACTAGCTAACTCCTTCACATTTGGCTGCTGTACACAACAGACATAAGATAATGCTGTCTCGCATGCCTGGGATAGTCCTGTAGCGGGAGCTTTCATTTTCTATTTTAACTTGCGTTTCTGCTCTTTCCGTGCGTATGGTCGAATTTTCGACACTTCCGGTGGTCCCAAGCTACCGTATGGTCGAAAATTCGACAATCATTGTTCCATTAAAACAAGCGGTGTAACATTTATATTGTACGGATTTCGTCCGCGATTCCGGTGACACTTTCAAAATGGAGAATGCGTGCCTAGTTACTAGCTATGCCGAGCGAGAACAAGGACGCGAAGCATGGAAATTTTTCAATTTTTGACGATGTAGATAGGGGTATGGACATAGCCTATGGCCACGCCGCTGCTCTTGAATGTTTTCTAAGTAGATTTAGACATATTTAGACGACTGGAGAAGTAGTTAGGAGTAATTAAGAGGTTATTTCAGACATTCAGTAAGCGAAAATGCCATACGGGATCGATAAGTAGATCTACACATCTTAGATGGTAAGTAGGGGTAAGAAGCGCGAATCTAGACCTAGCCGATGGTGAGCTGGCCACAATCAGTGTCTAAAAACATCACATTACTTCTTTTTTCCTAAAAAAACTCTGCAATTATGAAATTTTCATTCATTTAGCTACACTTTGACACATATTACGTATACGGAAGTACATGGAAACACTGTTTTCCATTCCATTTTACAACTAGACCCCCTTACAGTCAAGACCCGCGTTTTACTCCCGCACGCAACGACACGTCCGTGTTTCTTCCTCCCGCACGGGAAGAGTTAAAAGATCTTAACAAACTAGCTTTTTTTTTTTTACTGTGGATTCTCCTCTTACTGAAGTTTATATCGCAATGTGGCTTGCGTAGAATCTTAGTTTGGATTTGTTTCGCTTCTTTCTTGTAATTTTTTTACTTAAAAAAAATCTTTGATTATTTCTGCCTTTTGTTATAAACAGCAAGAAAATATCTGACAGACATTGCAAGAAACAATATTACAGGTAAGCGCCATCTGTGCTTGTGAAACGTAGACAATAAACAAATTCATAAACACAAATTGGAAGCTAACAAATACTCGTATGTTTTTGAAACACATGCAACAGAAGTGTTGTGTTTGAAATAGATGTAAAGAAAACTGGTTTTTTCTCAACAGATGCAATAGAGTTGCTGAAGTTGGAACAGATGCAAACAGAAATGTTGTATTTATAATATAATCAACAAACATCCGGGAAATCCGGAACAAAATGTCATCGGAGAGGTTGTAGAACTCGTGGCCCTCGCGCGCTTTAAGATTGAGCATCCGTGCTTTAGAGAAAAGACGCAGCTATCACAAACACAACAAACATATCACCAGTACCATCACAACACACAGCAAACATATCACCAGTACCATCACAACACACAACAAACATATCACCAGTACCATCACAACACACAACAAACATATCACCAGTACCATCACAAACACAACAAACATATCACCAGTGCCACCACAACCACCCCTTTAGTCATAAACAAACTGCTACAGAATGTAACATTCTTACTCTTTCTCTCTGACTCTCCGGCTCAACTGCTACTCCTTCTTGCCAAGGTCGGCAGGACATGTCAGTCATTATATCCGACTGGCGCACACATTAATCACCGAACTTATCTGTGTTACGGAAATTACCATGAGGCCAAAGTAAATTAAGAATAAGTTGAGATGAAAGTGTCGAAGAATATGAAGGAGCTCGCTAAGTGTCAGTTCTAGATAACAGTGACCGTCCTGGTGATCATTGCCTCCTGCCGTACTCCCAGCTTCGTTTGACTCTCTTCTAATAAAGCCATGCTCGGTCTTGTCTGAAGTGAGAATCTAATAAAAAAACAGGCATCAAGTTTGAAAGTCTTCGTTGTTTCCAGCAAGGGAGAAAGGAAGCATAGCCCACCATACCATGTTGACTCATACCACGGTAGAGAAGACATCTGGGACCCAGGACAACATCTTTGTCAGGCTAACTTGTTTTCACGAAGGACTGAACTATCAATGATAATTAGCCCGAAGGACTGAACTATCAATGATAATTAGCCCAAAGGACTGAACTGTCAATGATAATTAGCCCGAAGGACTGAACTATCAATGATAATTAGCCCAAAGGACTGAACTCTCTCTCTCTCTGAACCTTAAGTGCCCAGGGCACATGGGGCTTCCGCAAGGGTTTTCCACAAATGCCTGTCCTTCGCCTTTTTTTCTGCTCTTGCCCAGGTGAGCCCTCTATTGCTCAACATCCTTTCTGTTGTTCTTCTCCATGTCTCTTTTGGTCTACCCTTACTTCTGCTCCCCTGTGGTGTCCATCTTAGTGCTATTTTTGGTAGTGAGTTGTCAGTCATTCGGAGCACATGTCCCAACCATCGCCAGCGTCTTTCCTCAATAATTGTTGTCAGTGGTTTCATCTGCATTTCTGCCAATAAAATGCTATTTCTTATGGTGTTTGGCCAAAATATTTTTTTAATTCTACGTAAACATTTAGTCTGGAAAGAATTCAACTTGTTTTCTATGGTTTTGGTGATTTTCCAGCATTCACTTCCATAGAGTAGTACACTTAGAACATTACTCTTAAATATCCTGATTTTCATATTTATGCTTAGTTTATTTGATTTCCATATATTCTGTAGCATTGCAAAAGCCTGGTTTGCTCTAGTAAGTCTGCTGTTGATGTCCTCTGTGCTGTCTCCATTTTCTACTACTCTGCTAAAGGACTGAACTATCAATGATAATTACCCAGAAGGACTGAACTATCAATGATAATTAGCCCGAAGGACTGAACTGTCAATGATAATTAGCCCAAAGGACTGAACTATCAATGATAATTAGCCCGAAGGACTGAACTATTTATGACACAGAACTACCAGATCGCCGCTCTTGCAGGGTAAACTTGAATTGTTGCTGTTGTTATGTTTCCCTGGAACTGCTGCAGATGCTCTTTACAGCCGATGCAGTGAGATTGTTGAAACACAAGCATCGCCTGGGTTGGAAGGAAGGAGATTTGGGAGGTGGGGTACTACGGCGGCTAATTCTGCAGCCCCAGGTCGAAGCTAAAAGGCAAGGAAAAATGCAATGCCCCGTTAGTCGTCCCAAACCTGTCCCTACAGTTACCGAGGGAGAGTACAGCTCTACCATGCTCGGCCAGACCTGACTGCGAGCAGTCACTTGTGGACTGCTGACTGCTACCTCTGGATAAAATACTTTTCGTTGCCCGCGTTACGCAGCAGCAGCAGGCCATCTTGCTCACAACCGAGAGGCCTACAGGAGTGCTGTTTGGGAGGCAAAGTTCCGCAGGGGACATGCAAATGAATGAATGCCCGCGTTATAGCCGACTTCCAACACCTGAACGTGTTTATCATTTCTCTGACCCTCCTGCTGCTTTATCGAACATAATCACCAAGTTTTCGTGAACTGATTTATCACATTTAGGGCTGTTTGTAAGGCTGTTTGACAAGTTAGAAAGATGTCCTCTTCCTTCAGCTTCTGCCCTAGAGAACGTTTTGTCATTATGTACAATCCTGTAGAGCAGTGACTGGTGGTCTGCGAGCCCTACCTGTGGGCCCTACCTGTGGGCCCTGCCTGTGGGTCCGTGACAAAAACTCAAGGTCCTTTTTAAAATTTTCATTGTGGAATGTTTAAGAACCGAAGTTTCGGCGAATCTGAAATGAAGTTGTTGACATACTGAGTCATCTTCCATTCAAAGAATGCTGACTGGACCAATTCTGGGCCAAGGTTTTTTTTTTTTTCTGATTACAAGAAGGTTGATCAGAAAACGCTGAAGCACTTTTCTTCCATACATCTTTTGTTAACATCTTCCACATCTTCTACATGAAGAACAAGCACAGGGATCGGAGTGATGTTCATCCAGATTTGAGATTTAAAAAACAGGAAATATTGAGCCAGACGAGGAAACGATTGTTCAGATTAAAAATATTGAAACAGATGTGGAAACGATTGTTCAGATTAGAAATAGGAAATATTGAGCCAGACGAGGAAACGATTGTTCAGATTAAAAATATTGAAACAGATGTGGAAACGATTGTTCAGATTAGAAATAGGAAATATTGAGCCGAGAAACGATTGTTCAGATTAAAAATATTGAACCAGATGTGGAAACGATTGTTCAGATTAAAAATATTGAACCAGACGAGGAAACGATTGGTCAGATTAAAAATATTGAACCAGATGTGGAAACGATTGTTCAGATTAAAAATATTGAACCAGATGTGGAAACGATTGTTCAGATTAGATTTAGGAAATATTGAACCAGATGTGGAAACGATTGTTCAGATTAGATTTAGGAAATATTGAACCAGATGTGGAAACGATTGTTCGGATTAAAAATATTGAACCAGATGTGGAAACGATTGTTCGGATATAAAAGGACTGATTTCTCTCACCATATTTAGGTTGGTTAGCTGTCACACATTTCATATTCTGTTCATTTGTCACAGCAAGTAGGAATGTTAACTACTGTCTATATTTTCTTAACTACATTCCTGTCATTCTGATAATTCACCAAGTTTGTAGTGTAGCGTTTACACATTAAAAGTTACCTACATTTTCTGAAAAAAAAGTTCTTTTTGTTTTTAAAGCACATAGCTACCATACAGATATGAAACTTCAAAAAAAGAATGGGGGTCCGTGACCTGGATTCTGAAACAGTAGGGGGTCCACGAACTTCTGTTAATTGGCTTTTACTGCTCTAGAGTATTTCAGTTGATAATGACACTTGGGGGCCAGTATCCCATTATTTAGACTGTGAAAATTATATCTGGAAAAAATAACTACTTTTGTCTTGAGAAAAATATTAATTTTGTGTGTAGTATTTGTTGTATTTACCTACTTATTCAGAAACTCCTTTAAAAAGAATTGGAAAAAAACAAACATGGAATGTAATACAGTGTGAGAGGCTGATTCATAAAGAATTGGAAAAAAACAAACATGGAATGTAATACAGTGTGAGAGGCTGATTCATCCAAACAATCAAGAAGAACAATTCAGGGAACATTTGACAGCAAGATCTGGCGACCCAAACTTTCTCAACCCCTGACAGCTCCACTAACATTTTCATTACAGGAAATAACGACCGCTCGGATTTCATTTCATCAAGCTACTTGCGTGCTGTAAGTCTCTCTGGAATGTTATTTCCTTTCAAATGAAAAAAAAATGTATTGGTAGAGGGTGGTTGGCTGTGTTACAAGCCTGCATGTATTACAAGGTGTTATCGATTCAGTTAAAACAGCCATAAATAATGTATGGTATTAAGTGATTCAGGTCGAGCTCATATTGCCTGGAGCTAAATATGTGACCCGTTTTTAAGGGCCTGGGCGAAGAATACGTGCTCTTAAGCATATGTTTTATTAAGGGGGGGGGGCATTTCTTTTAAAATTTTAATGTTATGTGTATGTTTGTTTGTGTGTTTGTATGTAGAAGTTAGTAGGTGTGCATCTCTAATGTGTTTACAATCATTTGTGTGTGCGTGTGTTTCTGTGTGTATATCTGAAATGAATATGTGCAAGAATGAATGTTCGTAATTTTCGTATCAGAATGGTTTCATGCATTTGTGTTTTATATGCATACACATATATATTAGATGATTGTATATAAGTATTTACATCCTATGAGAAGAAGATGATGATGTGAGAGTCGTACGTTGCCAACAGATGTAGAAGAAAGTTTCACTCTTCAATCTGGATAATTAATAATTATCATGATTATCTGAACAAAAGATTAACTGGGAGTAAAGATGACTTTTCAGAGAGATGATACACTTACCATGGTCAGTGAATGGTGGCTGGTCTCAGGTAGCTGCTCCTTCAGACTTGTGTAACTCTGGTGTAGCCAGAAGTGGCTCGATGTGCCCCCATAGTGATAGAGCTTGTACATAGGTCCTCTCTCTTAGCTCCCTCTATGAAGCTAGAGAAGACACTCTACGAAGCTAGAGAAGACACTCTACGAGGCTAGAGAAGACACTCTATGAAGCTAGAGAATACACTCTATGAAGCTAGAGAATACACTCTATGAAGCTAGAGAAGACACTCTATGAAGATAGACAGGACATTCTATGAAGCTAGAGAATACACTCTATGAAGCTGAAGAAGACACTCTATGAAGCTGAAGAAGACACTCTATGAAGCTAGAGCAGACACAAATGCCAGTTCCAGCTTGATCATCTCTTCCCAATATCTTCATCAGAACATGAACTATTAAGAACACACACACAACACACAAACTGAGTTTTATAGATCTTCTGTTACGCTAACAGAGTTTTATAGATCTTCTGTTACACAAACTGAGTTTTATAGATCTTCTGTTACATAAACTGAGTTTTATAGATCTTCTGTTACACAAACAAATGATGAACTATTGTTTACTTTTCTTCACTAGTGCGGACCTTACTTCTCTTACTTCTCTTGCCATACATACTTGCTTTGTTTGGGGGGTAATTGAGATTTCTCAGCCTTCGGAGATGATTGTCTCATTTATCTGAAACTAAACTTGAGTTTATAAATTAGGTTGATGGATCAGCAGAGCTGCTGACAAATGGAACAAAGATGATTTACAGAATGACTGTGTTTCCTGGCATAGAAGAGGAGGCCATAGTTTGTCAAGCAGTAATTTGGAACGTTATAGCCCTCCGCTCAGTACGACACTAGGGCAAGACTATCTTCTACCGGACATGCAGGTTATAGCCCTCCGCTCAGTACAACACTAGGGTGAGAAAAAGATTAATTTTGTGTGCAGTATTTGTTGTATTTACCTACTTATTCAGAAACTCCTTTAAAAAGAATTGGAAAAAAACAAACATAAAATGTAATACAGTGTGAGAGGCTGATTCATCCAAACAATCAAAAAGAACAATTCAGGGAACATTTGACAGCAAGATCTGGCGACCCAAACTTTCTCAACCCCTGACAGCTCCACTAACATTTTCATTACAGGAAATAACGACCACTCGGATTTCATTTCATCAAGCTACTTGCGTGCTGTAAGTCTCTCTGGAATGTTATTTCCTTTCAAATGAAAAAAAAATGTATTGGTAGAGGGTGGTTGGCTGTGTTACAAGCCTGCATGTATTACAAGGTGTTATCGATTCAGTTAAAACAGCCATAAATAATGTATGGTATTAAGTGATTCAGGTCGAGCTCATATTGCCTGGAGCTAAATATGTGACCCGTTTTTAAGGGCCTGGGCGAAGAATACGTGCTCTAAAGCATATGTTTTATTAAGGGGGGGGGGCATTTCTTTTAAAATTTTAATGTTATGTGTATGTTTGTTTGTGTGTTTGTATGTAGAAGTTAGTAGGTGTGCATCTCTAATGTGTTTACAATCATTTGTGTGTGCGTGTGTTTCTGTGTGTATATCTGAAATGAATATGTGCAAGAATGAATGTTCGTAATTTTCGTATCAGAATGGTTTCATGCATTTGTGTTTTATATGCATACACATATATATTAGATGATTGTATATATAAGTATTTACATCCTATGAGAAGAAGATGATGATGTGAGAGTCGTACGTTGCCAACAGATGTAGAAGAAAGTTTCACTCTTCAATCTGGATAATTAATAATTATCATGATTATCTGAACAAAAGATTAACTGGGAGTAAAGATGACTTTTCAGAGAGATGATACACTTACCATGGTCAGTGAATGGTGGCTGGTCTCAGGTAGCTGCTCCTTCAGACTTGTGTAACTCTGGTGTAGCCAGAAGTGGCTCGATGTGCCCCCATAGTGATAGAGCTTGTACATAGGTCCTCTCTCTTAGCTCCCTCTATGAAGCTAGAGAAGACACTCTACGAAGCTAGAGAAGACACTCTACGAGGCTAGAGAAGACACTCTATGAAGCTAGAGAATACACTCTATGAAGCTAGAGAATACACTCTATGAAGCTAGAGAAGACACTCTATGAAGATAGACAGGACATTCTATGAAGCTAGAGAATACACTCTATGAAGCTGAAGAAGACACTCTATGAAGCTGAAGAAGACACTCTATGAAGCTAGAGCAGACACAAATGCCAGTTCCAGCTTGATCATCTCTTCCCAATATCTTCATCAGAACATGAACTATTAAGAACACACACACACAACACACAAACTGAGTTTTATAGATCTTCTGTTACGCTAACAGAGTTTTATAGATCTTCTGTTACACAAACTGAGTTTTATAGATCTTCTGTTACATAAACTGAGTTTTATAGATCTTCTGTTACACAAACAAATGATGAACTATTGTTTACTTTTCTTCACTAGTGCGGACCTTACTTCTCTTGCCATACATACTTGCTTTGTTTGGGGGGTAATTGAGATTTCTCAGCCTTCGGAGATGATTGTCTCATTTATCTGAAACTAAACTTGAGTTTATAAATTAGGTTGATGGATCAGCAGAGCTGCTGACAAATGGAACAAAGATGATTTACAGAATGACTGTGTTTCCTGGCATAGAAGAGGAGGCCATAGTTTGTCAAGCAGTAATTTGGAACGTTATAGCCCTCCTCTCAGTACGACACTAGGGCAACACTATCTTCTACCGGACATGCAGGTTATAGCCCTCCGCTCAGTACAACACTAGGGCAAGACTATCTTCTACCGGACATGCAGGTTATAGCCCTCCGCTCAGTACAACACTAGGGCAAGACTATCTTCTACCGGACATGCAGGTTATAGCCCTCCGCTCAGTACGACACTAAGGCAAGACTATCTTCTACCGGACATGCAGGTTATAGCCCTCCGCTCAGTACAACACTAGGGCAAGACTATCTTCTACCGGACATGCAGGTTATAGCCCTCCGCTCAGTACGACACTAGGGCAAGACTATCTTCTACCGGACATGCAGGTTATAGCCCTCCGCTCAGTACAACACTAGGGCAAGACTATCTTCTACCGGACATGCAGTTACTGAACGTCTTGAACAAAAAATGCAGCTTACCTGACAGATACAAATTACCCGCGTTCATAACTAACGCCACTTTCTTGAAATAAATTATCGTTACGACTTCAGCATCAAACTACTACTCATCATCATCATCATCATCATCATCATCATCATCATCATCATCATCATCATCATCATCGTCATCATAAGTGCCGTGCCAGTAGGCTTCGGCTATCATACCTTCATAGATCTCGGTCCTTCATATTTTTCATTAACTCTCTTGGCGACTTTTCACTGTGCAATGGCGTTAGACCAGTGTTTCCCACAGTGGGCAATAACTGATCCTTGTGAGCTTTGATTGGAAGTGAGACAAGGATGTGTTCTATCGCCTGACCTCTTTCCTTGTACAGCGAAAACATAATGAGAAATATACAGAGAGCGTGTCAGGAATATCAATTGGCGGGTACAACCTCAACAACCTAAGATATGCAGACGACACAGTTCTGATTGCTAAAAGTGAAGGAAAACTGCAGGTTCTTCTGGACATCGTGGTTCGTGAAAGTAAAAGTAAAGGTCTCAGCCTGAATAAAAATAAGACTGAGTTTCTCAAAGAAAAGACTACCACCAGATTGTACCATTACCATCGATGCACAGAACTGAAACAAGTTGATAGATTCAAGTACATTCATTCATTCATTTGCATGTCCTTTGCGGAACTTTGCCTCTCTAACAGCACTCCTGTAGACCTCTCGGTTGTGAGCAAGATGCCCTGCTGCTGATGCATTCAAGTGTTTAGTAACAATTATAACTGCTGATGGGAAATGTCATAATGAAATAAAAAGCAGACGTGCTCAGGCCAAGTCTGCATTCCAGAAAATGAGAAACATCTTGTGCAACAGATCCATATCAATGGAAACAAGATTCCGAGTACTTAAATGTTACATCGAGCCAATTTTGTTTTATGGATGTGAAGCATGGTCCATAAATAAGAGACTACAGCGAGAAATGGAGGCCGTGGAAATGTGGTTTATAAGAAGGATGTTGACGGTACCATGGACAGCTAAGAAAACCAACGAAGAAGTCTTAAGAGAGGCTGGAGTTTAACAGCAAACTACAGCAAAGATGAGAAGCAAACAAGCTAGATTTGTAGGACATTTTCTGAGAATAATAAAATTGGAACACATTGTGCCAACTGGAAAAATTGAGGGAAGAAGAGACAGAGGAAGACAGAGAAAGAAGTTACTGGATGGGCTGTCAGTATGGCTAGGAAGAAAGTCACCGGCGGATCTCATAATCAAGTCTAAACTGTGGAGAGAAATGATCGCCTACGCCACGTGGCATGGCACTTGATTCAATTATTGATTGATTGATTGATTGTGGGCTTTGAATAGGAATTGGAGAGGGGAAGGGCGGTGAAAGATAAATGGTCAGTAGGGGGCGCTGAGGGAAAACGAAGCAGCGGACGAGAGCAGTAATACCTTCCTTTTTAGACAAGGGCAGTAATACCTTCCTTTTTAGACAAGGGCAGTAATACCTTCCTTTTTAGACAAGGGCAGTAATACCTTCCTTCTTAGACAGGGGCAGTAATACCTTCCTTCTTAGACAGGGGCAGTAATACCTTCCTTCTTAGACAGGGGCAGTAATACCTTCCTTCTTAGACAAGGGCAGTAATACCTTTCTTCTTAGACAGGGGCAGTAATACCTTCCTTCTTAGACAGGGCCAGTAATGCCTTCCTTCTTAGTCAGGGGCAGTAATACCTTCATTCTTACCACTTGTCAACTTGATATTGAGAAACGTGTGTCCCTATATGAAACTCATCCATCACATTTAAAGCTGAGAAAATAATGCAGCAGGTGAGTTATAAATGTACTCCTTCATATTGTTAAATAAACTGGTTTGCTAGCTGACGTTTCTAATTGTGCACATCTTAGTTTAACAGGTCACTGTACGAGTATACATGGGGGTGGGGGGAACGTTGTGGGTGTGGCCTGGGAGAAGAAAAGGGCTGAAGTCCGAAAAGGCATGGAAGACACTGTGTTGGACTGTCCATGATTGGCCTTCCCCTATTCATAACCTTAACACATTTACCAAAGGTTTTGTTTAACAAAAAAGAACTACAGGATACTCGATCTGGGAATTTTAACTACCGTATTTAATCGGGTTTATTAACATCTGCGGTACACTGGAGGTTGAAGATACCATTTGTCGTAACTGTTGTTAACACTGAAACAACAATGGCTGTCTAGTACTTACAGAATGAAGGTAAGGTAATAATCTGACAAACTTTAAGTAGGTTTCTGGTTTTAGCATTCGACTGTTGATTCATCCATACTCTAAAGTGAAGAACAAAATGTTACCATAGATAAATACAGTACGTCATTAAGTGTATGGAAAAAGTTAGGTTGTCACGCGATGTTCTGCTGGCTTTTGTTTGTATATTTTATTACTGTTTGTACTCGTAATTTAATCATTTATAATCATATTTATTGCACTTTAGAGTCGTCATGAGACCTGATTGTTAAACATGGGTTAAACTTTTACTGGTTACCTCTAGGCGGAGGCCTAGCAGATCTAACCGTTGTGCTAAAAGCGCAGGGTGATCTTTGAAGAAGTCATTTTGTGGAAGAAAGTGCGTCTTTGATGGCAGGAAATATGGTATTATAATAAAACGAATGATACAAACCTTATGGTTTACCGTAGTAATTGTTTGATCAGGTACTTTGCGTGGACAAGATGTAGCGATCTGTAGGCAAGTTATGAGCTGAACGAGATAAGATGGAAGACGGAAAGAAGAAGAGTTCTTGGAGATTTTGTTCTGCTCCTTTCAGATGTGAGCCGAAATGTAAGAAAGTTCACATGGCAGATGGAGGAAGATCAACGTTGAATAGAGATGTCTTATTTGTCTTATCTACGAACACATACAAACAGCAATGTCTACCAACAGCAACATCTACCACCAGCAGCATCTACAAAAAGCAGCATCTACCAAAATCAACATCTACCACCAGCAGCACTTTATAAATAGTATGCAGAATGTTAGAATGTAAGCTACTCTTAGATAACTCTCATGAGAACTGGAACATTTGTATAAAATGAGTTATCTTCTAAAGTAGTTTGTGAGTAGAGTCACTTTGCTTTGTTTTAATTTCCACGTTGGTCACTGTTAAGTTATGACAGGAAAAAGGTCAGGAGCGAGAGAGAGAGAGAGAGAGAGATCATTTGATTGAGGGACAGTTCTGTTTTGTGTATCGTAAAGTAAGAGAACAAATATTGTAGGATTAAACCTCGAAAAAATCGTACACAAAGCACTTTAGTGAGACGTGAGAGAAAGAAAAATCACAAGAGAATTACCTGGGATTCGAACACGGACTCCGGTAGGACGAGCAGCCGTCTAGCCACGAGAGAACAGCGTACTATCGACTTAGCCAACTAGCACCCCTGTTTTGTGTATCGTCTGGGAAAGACGTAGATTAGTGTGTTAGAAATGTAGTTGTTAGTGAAAGAGTTGTAGAAAAGAGTGTAGTAGGATGTTCTGACGGCGACAAACGTCTGCCGGGAACATATATTCTGTCGTGGAATTGTAAATTACGTCCAGTCTTGCGTGCATGGAGTTTGTTGATGCCTTGTCTTCCTCGTCATATCGTTCATCGACTCATCGTCACCCCGTGCATCATTAAAGTCATTTCAGCTGTAAAGTTGCTGCTTCTGTATTACTATTTCCACTGAGAGAGAATGAACCTGGGAGCAAGTAAGTCTGCAAAGTGAAGAACAGAAAAGACGCAAAACAACGTAGAATAGTCGTAGATTAAATTAGATAAAATCTTAACAGTAATTGGTAAAGTCAACATTTGTCTTAATAAACAGAAAGAGCATTATTACAGTGGACAATAGTGGAAATTTACAGAAAGATGAATAACTATAAGCAACAAGTTTACATCTATACATAATCAGAAGTTTAGAAGATAGAATCCCCGAGAACACTGCTTTAAGTGGTGCTGGCGACTGGCACTATCTTTCACGGCCAGCAGCAACAACAACAACAACAACAACAACAACAACAACAACAACAACATCAGCGACGATACTGCTTTCGTTAGTGCTGAATTTAGGCGCTGGTGTACATGTTCTACATTACTCCTTCGTAATGCAGAGTCTGGGCGTTGTCTTTCATGGCCAACTGCTTTAAGTGACGCCATGATCAGCCCTATATCTTCAAGGAAAACTTGTACGGGGTCCTGCCTTGTGACCGGCGCTGTGTCAAGGCTGATGTGTGGGCGCACGTGCCTGGTGCACTTGGTAGAGACATTCTGGATTATAGCACTGGATTATGTGTTTTCCAGCTCCTATAGATTGCTGTTTTCACAGTTCTGATCATGTTTGCTAGGCTGTAGGTTTCCTTCGCATTCGTTATTCGATCTGGTGCAGAAGTAGCCTGCATGGAATTCTGGTACAACAGGCTACATTCGTTATGTGGAATCATTTTCTCGTATTTCGCTTTCGCAACGAGAAAATGTTCTCCAGTTTTACAGATCTGGGGCACCCAGTTTGTTCGTCCTCGTTACAGCCACGACGGGATCCACGGGTATTGTGGCACAAGTATCTGTCGGACAGTCATATGTTGTAGTGACGGTATCTCAAGGTATGCCTGAGCCTTCTTGCTGTTTCGAGAGGGGGTCAAGATGGGCCCTATACTTGTCTGCATGAAGAGGGGGCCAATCCCTTGCTCTCCAGATTGAAGTGTGCTGTCCTGTTTGCTGTTTGCCTTGTATGAATGGAATCGTTTGGCCCTTGGATTATTGCTGTGAAGCTCCAGTCTCAGCCAGTTGTCTGTTCGACAGCTGTCCCGCGGAGGTTGTCTCTCGTTGCTTTGCTTGTTACCCTAGCAACCTTGTTACAGTTTCAACTACGAACTCTGCTTATTTTCATTTGAACTGAACGGGATTACATAGGACAGATATCTTTCAGTGCGTTGACATTCCTAGCACTTATGGAAACAATTACCTGGATAGCAGAGTTGTATCTTTTGTGAATTGACAGTATGAACAGCATTCTTGATGAAATATCGACTTCAGTGACTTGTTTTGGACATTATTATATGAATATTTTTGTTGCCATGAATATTACTGAATTGTGTTACATTGGTAGTAAGATCTTTTCATTTTAGAAATATCCTAGAGGTAGATGCTAGTGATTAGAAAAGTTGTTATTTTTAGGATTTATTACAGGTTATAGACCCGATGTCGACTGGAAAGAGACTATAATACAGAAAGCAGGTATCGTGTGTTCCCAAAGAAGGAAATGGGTACCTGTATGTTTTGCTGTGAGGCAAGTGCCTTTCCCAGAGATGTCCTGTTCTGGTGGTTATATTGCTCACAGAGACATGCCCACCAGTTAGTGCTTTACAGGGCAGAGGGATAAGTCTTTACCGTTACTAGGAGTTTTATGCTTACTAACTGGTAGCTATAGAATTAGACGTTACGTAACATGGACTGGAGTATTATGGAGGTTTGTCATGTATATATGTGCTGCCTCTTGATGTCTACCTCGCCAAACACGTGTAGAGCTTACACTGACTTGAGGCTAAGGTAAACAGGGGTCTTGTGTAGACCTGGCTATTCCATTTTGGGCCCGTACATTTGGTACGTGGCAAATAGTTCTTATGGAGGACTTATTGTAAGGCGGATTACCTTTTACATATTTCCTATTCTGCGCATGTTGCGGATAGTCTCATGCGACAGATATAGGTTGGACTGTTATGATGCCCGTGTGCACATATACCATATTCTGCGTATGTTGCGGATAGTCTCATATGATGGTTTGTTACGGAGAGTGCATATGTTATACTCTACTGTTCATGTTGCTAGTTAGACATATGAGAGTAGATAGTTATTTGAATAGAGTACAAAGACAGCGGTAAAGCTAATATCTATAAAGAGATACTGGATAAATGATAGAGAAATGGTAGCCAGGTGAAACTTTCTATGGTTGAGTCCGCAGTGTGGTTTGTTAATACCCAGGCGGTTGCCCTTGATGAGAGAGTCAGAATACTCTGCATGCCGGAGTTATATTACTGGATTGAAAAAAAAACAACATTCTATATGTGCTGAACTGTGGAATTCCTTATACCCGACCGGTTTCAAAACCGACTGGTTCACCTTGTGTGTTGGAGCAAGGATGAGTTTGGATTGTGGAATACCCTAGACTAAGTCTCTTTTTGAGTGTTTTCATCCTAGTAAAACTGCTGATGGGGAGGGGAAATATCTGTAACAGTATATAGAATGTTAGAATGTAAGATAGATAACTCATCTGAAAATTGGAAAATTAGTATAAAATGACTTATCTTCTAAAGTAATCAGTTGTTTGTGAGCAGAGTCCATGTGCTTTGTCTCAATTTCCACGCGGTCACATTTAAGGCATGACAGGAAAAAGGTCAGGAGAGAGAGAGAAATAATATAACTGAGGGACTGTTGTGCTTTATGTATCGTCTGGGAAAGAGGTAGATTAGTGTGTTAGAAATGTAGTTGTTAGTGAAAGAGTTGTAGAAAAGAGTGTAGTAGGATGTTCTGAAGGCGACAAACGTCTGCCGGGAACATATATTCTGTTGTGGAATTACGTCCAGTCTTGTGTTCACGGAGTTTGTTGATGCCTTGTCGTCCTCGTCATATCGACTCATCGTCACCCCGTGCATCATTAAAGTCATTTCAACTGTAAAGTTGCTGCTTCTGTATTACTATTTCCACTGAGAGAGAATGAACCTGGGAGAAAGTAAGTCTGTGAAGTGACTAACAAAACAGACGCAAAACAACGTAGAAGAGTTGTATATTAAATTAGATAAAATCTTAACAGTAATTGGTAAAGTCAGCATTTGTCGTAGTAAATAGAAAAATGATAACTCTGTTATTACAGTGGACAATAGTGGGAATTTACAGAAAGATGAATAACTATAAGCAACAAGTTCACACCTGTACATAAGCAGAAGAGTAGAAGAGAGGATCCTGCTTTAACCTACAAACAGCAGCATCTACCAACATCAACATCTACCAACATCAACATCTACCAACATCAACATCAACATCTACCAACATCAACATCTACCAACATCAACATCTACCAATATCAACATCTACAAACAGGAAATATCTGCCAGCTTACAGAACTGCCAGCTTACAGAACTGCCAGCTTTCAGAACTGCCTTCTAACACTAAAAAATGGCTATTATCACAACAGCAACGCGCAGTCAATCGTTTACGCTATAATTTACAAAGCGAGACGCTATCTAATGCATGCACTTTATGAGATCAATTTTTGTCATCTAGCAACATCAATATTCGTGTCTGTGTTGCAAACCAACACCTGCGCAGGAAAAAAAAAACTATATAATAAATCAATGTCAGCTAGGCCGTAGATTTACTGTGTGATTTTCTCAATCTGATTATCAAACCGTGCGTCTTATGATGGCGTCAGCCCTTTCAAGGAGTTTGCTAAATACAACTATTATATTGATCTTTGTTTTCCCTTAGAGAAACGACGGCGCTAGGCTAATTGCTGCTTCTACAACGATGGGAAGGGTGAGAGTAGTATGGTGAAATGGTGATCACTTTTTGTATGATGTGTATGTTCGTATGGGCAACTACAAGTGATAGGATGAAATAAAACAGACGAAGATAGCTTGCTCGAATACTGGATTTAGATGTCTTTTTTTATGTGTAACAATTAATTCACTGTTAGGTTTTTCTTACCTTGGTTTATCCATGACTGAGTGAGTCTGAGGGTACTTTAGTTTATTTATGACTGAATGGGCTTGAGAATATTTTAGTTTATTCATGACTGAGTGGGTCTGAGAGTACTTTAGTTTATTTATGACTGAATGGGCTTGAGAGTATTTTAGTTTATTCATGACTGAGTGGGTCTGAGAGTACTTTAGTTTATTTATGACTGAATGGGTTTGAGATTACTTTAGTTTGTTTATGACTGAGTTGGTCTGAGAGTACTTTAGTTTATTTATGACTGAGTGGGTATGAAAATAATTTAGTTTATTTATGACTGAGTGGGTCTGAAAGTAATTTAGTTTATTTATGACTGAGTGAGTTTGAAAGTATTTTAGTTTATTTATGTGTGAGTAGGTTTGAGATTACTTTAGTTTATCCATGACTGAGTTGGTCTGAGAGTACTTTAGTTTATTCATGACTGAATGGGTTTAAGGGGAATTTTTCTATAGAACAGTTAACTTTACATCACTTCTTCTGTTTACGTTTTATTTTATCATTTCTAAATGAGCACAAAAAAAAAAAAATGGAATGTTTGCAGTCAAGAACAGGAAAGAGACAAACAAAGACGAATGCGTCAAATGAAGAAGAAAAGAGCTAAACAAAAGGAAAGTATTGTCTTCTCATGTTTTGTATTGTCTTGCTTGCTTTCATTGTTGAGGGGACAAATAGACATCTTTATAATGCTCAGTAGTTTGGTTCATAAAATGGAATATTTAAGGTCTCGGAGATAACTCTCCATCAATCTCCTGCGTGGGCGGCCTCTTCCTCTGTTACCTAAAAATCTTAGTGTGAATGTTGTCTGTGATATATTGTCTGGTGGTAACTGTGTAACATGGCCAAACCATCTGACTTGCTGTTTCTGGATATAGTGTAATACTGGCATTGATCTAGCCTTTGCCCTGATGGTGTCATTTCTTATTTGGCCTTTTCTTTGTCACATTTAGTATTCTCCTTAAACATCTCATTTCTGTGGTGATGATTTTTCTTTTGTTCTTGGCTGTTAGTGTCCATGTTTGACATTGATAGCATAGAGTTGGGAGGAAAATTGTGTTGTACAGTACCATTTTTGATTCAGTTGTGACGTATTTGTTTTTCAGTAAAGGAGTCATTTTCCAATGGCCTGACTTGCTTTATTGCATCTGTTCTCAATTTCAGCGTCAGTTTTCCCTGAGGATGATATTATGCTATTTAGGTATTTGAAGTGTTTCACTTGTTTCAAGGGCTGGTTGTCTAGGAAGATCTTTGTTTGGATTTCTTCTCTCGCTTTGGTCATGACTTCCGTTTTTTCAGCACTGATCTTTATGGTGTGGCTTTTACATGCTCTTGCTAAATTATCCATGTTCTGCTGTAGGTCTTTTTCTGATGTGGATATTAAGTGCTTGATCGTCAGCAAAAAGGAGGTCATTTATGGTTCACCTGTTGGGTATGTGGAATGGTAGAGAATTCACACAACCTACAGAAATTAACAGATGTGATACACAACACAAGCCAGGAATGGTGACTTATGATCAGTGTCAAGAAGACCAAAGTAACGGTGTTCAGCAGGAAAGACCAGAAGCTACAGATGGATATAACTGTAAACAAAGAGAGACTGGAACAAGTGACAAACTACAGCTACCTGGGACATACATTAACTGAAGATGGGAGATGGGAGATGGGAGACGGAGATAAAGAAAAGAATAAGAATGGCAAAAAATACATTCAACACCATGAAGACAGTGTTGTTATCTTACACTATGAAGACAGTGGTGTTATCTTACACCATGAAGACAGTGCTGTTATCTTACACTATGAAGACAGTGGTGTTATCTTACACCATGAAGACAGTGTTGTTATCTTACACCATGAAGACACTGCTGTTATCTTACACCATGAAGACAGTGCTGTTATCTTACACCATGAAGACAGTGCTGTTATCTTACACCATGAAGACAGTGCTGTTATCTTACACCATGAAGACAGTGCTGTTATCTTACACCATGAAGACAGTGCTGTTATCTTACACCATGAAGACAGTGTTGTTATCCAGAAATCTGCCCATAAAAACAAAATTAAGATTTCTAAAATGTTATATCTGCTCTGTTTTACTGTCTGAAACAGAAACCTGGACACTAAGCAGAAAGATGGAGAGAAAGATTAATGCAGCAGAAATGTAGATCTACAGAAAACTAGGTCATATAACATGGAGAATGAAAGGGAACAAAATGCACAAGTTTTAGAACAGATCCAAGTACAATGTGAACTTCTCAAAGAAATACAAATGAAGAAAACAAAATACTTTGGCCATATCAAAAGACATAAACAGTACATTGAAGGAAAGGTGGAAGTAAAAAAAAAACAAGAGGAAGACAGAGATGAAGATGGGAAGATAACAAACGAGAAAGGACAGGACACAGCCTGGCTGAGAGCACCATCAACGCGAGGGAACGAGGGAACTGGAGATTCAATACCGCCAACCATCGTTCTGGAGACGGCTCATGATGATGATGAGTTTATCGGCATTGTTTCTGGAGATGGGCTGTTGGGCAGTTTTGTGGTAGAATTTTTACTAGGTTTTTAGTTTCTTTACAGATGTTGTCAATGTATGTTATGAATAGTAAAGGATATGGTAGACAGCCCTGCCTCACTCCAGATTTTACGATGAATGGTTTGGAGTGTCCCACATTCGTCCTAACTGTACGCTGTCTGTTCTCATATAGGTTTTACACTGGCCAGGCAAACCGGGTGTGAACCTCTTTACCGCTTATAGAAAACGCAGGAAGAACAGACAGAGAAACGTGTTTTAGATAATGTCGAGGAGAGTGAAAATAAAGTGAAGACGGTATTTAATGGAAGAGAAGATGCCAGCCATTCTGAGGGCTGGACAACGTCAAGAGATGAACAGGAACTAGCATGGCCAGGCGCACCGTGAAAGCAATAAACAGACTGTTCTGGAGATACAATGTATCAAACTTTCCATGACGAGATGGCACAAGATGATGATGACAAATAAGCAACGACACACTGTTAAGTCGTGAGCAAATATGCTTTCGTTATATAACAAACCAGCCATATTTATTATATAACAGACCAGCCATATTTATTATATAACAGATCAGCCATATTTATTATATAACAGACTAGCCATCTTTATTACATAACAGACCAGCCATATTTATTATATAACAGACCAGCCATATTTATTATATAACAGACCAGCCATATTTATTATATAACAGACCAGCCATCTTTATTACATAACAGACCAGCCATATTTATTATATAATAGACCAGCCATTTTTATTATTTAACAGACCTCCCATACTATATATATATATATGTATCTTTGTGTGTATATGTATGTATGTATGTATGTATGTATGTATGTATGTTCCAGCATTCCTCTGGAACGCCTGGAGCAATTTCACCCAGACGTCATACACATATGACTTACAATCTGCAAAAAAAAAATATACTGTGGGGGAGTACTGCACCCATAGCACCCCTAGGGTAGGGATGTGAAGGGGGTGACATGTACAATAAAACGAAAACGACCGATACTAGTGTCGCATTCATAGTTTTCTGGGTCGCTGAGATGGCCTGTAGATAAAATTACTTCGATTTTACACAATAGATAGAATTCATTCCTCTTCCTGTCTAACATAGGATTGGGATAAATAAATACCCGGGCAACGCCGGATAATCAGTTACTTTATTATACAACAGACCAGCTATATTTATTATACCAAGTTAAAAACTGAAAAATACCATCTGTTGCTCAGAAAAAAAAATATTTCAGATATGACCTGACAAGATATGTTTATTCATGTCATGACCTAGTAAAATTGTTGACATAAGCGCCTCTTCTTCTTCTTCTTCTTCAATCTCATGAACTGCCAGCTGATGCTCCTTACAGCCGATGTGATGAAGATGTTGAGGCGCAGCATCGTACCGGGTTGGCGGTGAGTTATCCTGGCTACTCTTTTCTTCAGTCCCGGAGTACAGTTAACAGGCAGGGATGTGCAATACTTCTTTAGCAAACTCCACCACCATAAGAACAATGGCCTCTCTACCATGTTACCGGGATAACAACGGAGAGATGGGACAGTCTCGGTCAGTTATAGTTCTATAAACCCTGATACTAGCATGTCAGCTATGGCCCTTAAACCCTAACGCTAGTATGTCAGCTATGGCTCGTAAACCCTGACTCTAGCATGTCAGCTATGGCGGGTAAACCCTGATGCTAGCATGTAGCTATGACTAGTATACCCTGACGCTATCATGTAACTATGGCTAGTAAACCCTGACGCTAGCAGTAAGCTATGGAACACTGAGAATAGAGCTTGAGTAGGGCGCCTTCGCCCCCCCCCCCCCAGTTAGACGTCAATAAGTGACAGTTAGTTACAAGACATGAGAAACAAATGACAGTTAGTTACAAGGTATGAGAAATAAATGACAGTTAGTTACAAGGTATGAGAAATAAATGACAGTTAGTTACAAGGTATGAGAAATAAATGACAGTTAGTTACAAAGTATGAGAAACAAATGACAGTTAGTTACAAGGTATGAGAAATAAATGACAGTTAGTTACAAGGTATGAGAAATAAATGACAGTTAGTTACAAGGTATGAGAAATAAATGACAGTTCGTAACAAGGTATGAGAAATAAATGACAGTTAGTTACAAGGTATGAGACTGTAAGGTACTAAGACGAGGCACACTGCCGTCCCACTAGGCCCCTTTCCTACCCTCACCTAGAAACCCACCCCACCCATCCAAAAGAAAAAAATGCTAAAAGAGGATGCTAAAAGTGCTGACAGTAAATTCTTTTCATTTAACATTTGTTTTAGTCTTTTTTTTCTCAAGATATCGAGGCTGACTATCCTCCACAAACTGTGCATCAGATCTTGACGATATATAAGCATTTCTTGTTTAATTTTAACCACATTTTCTAATAGGAATATTTTCCTAAAATGAGCATAAATCTAGCCCGTATTTCGGAATATTTCAGATACGGGTGTGCAAAATGAAACCTGCTCTGTGTGACAGTGAGTCAGTGCAGGGACGGGGTGTGGTCGTGCAAGCAAATATCACTGTTGGTTGAGGGGGGAGGGGGTGTTGGGTAAAGCCAGTCACACCATCATTTCATATTTGGGCTTATTTCCAGTGCAGAAAAATACTTCACTAATCTGTGAATAAGTGCGATAGTTTTCAGTTCGTGATGAAAGTTTAAGAAAATAATTAAAATGTTCGGGCCTTGCAGCAGACCAGGGTGTCGCTGCACACCAGAAAAGAATCAAGAGACTTGCACTAAGCTAATAGTGGACTATTTCCACGGCAGAGGAAGTTATCATTATGTGCGTCCGTATATAGAACAACGTTTGTTTCTCCAGTTACGGAGCCGTAAGTCTACCAAACTTCCTGAATCGTTTTTCTCCCTTTATTTGAACTTGAGCAAAGAACAACTTTTGTTGTTGTTGTTGTTGTTGTTACATGATGCCGTAAGAATAATTTAAGGACAGGAAAGTCAGAAAGTATAAAATAAAAGATATTCTGCATAATTTTGCTCTTGTTTAGAAAAAAAGAAGCTGTGCATCTACTCCCTACGCGACCACAAATAGAATCTAAACAACTTTAAGCGCGAGGAGAGAAAGAAAATGGAAATTAATGAAGTCTATAAATAGCTGTCTGCTCTTAAGTTCTCCGAGGAACTTACGAGTCGGCACAGCTTCAGGGAAGCAGAATCTGAGACTAGTTTACGAGTGGTTCGGCGTGCTGTATTCTTGCATTATGTTCTGCCAACACTGATAAGATTAGACCGTTTGGCGCTGTATGCAGGCATCACAAGCGATGTCCAAATCTGGATGTGCTTCTCTCTTTCTCCAAATGTTAGGCGAATGTGTTTAGGGAAATAAGACATTTCATTCCTAGATTTAGCATAACTGTTTCTGAAAGGACAGCGACGAATACTCTATACCTACAAACATGTACAAACAGTGCCACATTTCAGTAATTTATGAGAAAGTCTTTATCATGAGCGTGTGTGTTGTGTGTACATGCTCGTATGTGCATGCGTGTGTGTTGTGTGTACATGGTCGTATGTGCATGCGTGTGTGTACATATGTGAGCATTTTGTCTCGTTTATTTTATTTCTTCTCTATACAAGTAAATGTTCAGAGCACAGAATGGCAATCACGGCACAAACTTTGTTTCTCCGCGGTTTTATACCCCTCACAATTTCACACGTTTTGATAAAGAAGAAGAAGAAGAAGCTAAATTTCGCAGAAATGATTTAATATGGTTGTACGCAACGTATTTTAATGTTCAGATGATATTACAGAACACGGAAATGGTAGAGAGAGAGAGAGAGAGAGAGAGAGAGAGAGAGAGAGAGAGAGAGAACGAAGCTTTATTATGAAACATAATAAGAAGGAAAAGCAAAATTAGCGTCACAATCCAGCGTTTCCACAGATTTGCTTCGGAATTAGGCGCCCGTCCTGACGGTTTGAGAAACGCTGCAAGGCAGATATAATGCTTTCAGATACAGTGGATCTCCCGAAGAGCATAACTAACACACACACACACACACAGGTACGCACGCACGCACACACGCACTCACACACACTCGCACGCACACACGCACACACACACACATACAAGGGAATGAAAGCCGTGAATGTACTGGAAGCTGAACTCTATGGCCCAGCTGTCAGACACTCCATTGAATGAGACTCAAGCAGCTGGTGCACACGCAGGCCAAGTACCGTGCATCTTATTATGGGGTGCTTTAGCCAGCAGGCGTGCTAACATCTTGTGTATTCTCTAGCCTTCAGTGATTTTAACAAATTATTTGGAAGCACTGTAGAAAAGGGAGGGAATACAGTGACAAAAACGTGGCTGACACAGCAGATATAGGTCAGAGTATCACAAAGATATCACCATACAAAAAAAAAAACAGCTCGTCTTTCATTGTTACAGATAAAAAAAAACACGTCTCGCCGTAATCATCATCTTCATCATCATGTTCTGCTTCGAGGACACAGTCTAGGCATTCTGCTACAATCAGTCTTAGAAATCTCGAAAATACTTTTGAAGTCTGAACTACCAGACTGTACTTCTTTTATTGATCCACATTCTGTCGTTGGTAAAAAAAAAAACAAACTGAGTACAGATCATTTCTCATTAAACAGAAGAGGATTATAAATTATTTCTCATTAAACAGAAGAGGTTTATAGATCATTTCTAATTAAACAGAAGAGGATTATTGATAATTTATCATCAAACAGAAGAGGATTATAGATCATTTCTCATTAAATAGAAGAGGTTTATAGATCATTTCTCATTAAACAGAAGAGGATTATTGATAATTTCTTATTAAACAGAAGAGGATATTATATATATATGCATATGAGAACTGTTACACATCATTCAGTTATATGACGGATATGATGTTAGTCTATACATGTTCCTTGACCTTGAGCACACAGGCATCTTTGACACAGATAACAGGTCAGTTTATGACCAGGCTGATGAAAACAAAACAACCAGGAAAGTGCTAAAAGTGTTTACCTGGCAAGACAACACCTGTTAGAGTCTCGCGTCCTGGCCTCCCTCAGGTAGTTTGTCACATCAGAACTTGACCTACGTCAGAGAGAGAGAGAGAGAGAGAGAGAAAGAGAGAGAGAGAGAGAGAGAGATCTGGCAGTTTTGACATATGTAAAGACAAGACATATTTACTGAAATCAAACGCTTGTGACAAGCAACTCTGGCGTCATCTTTTCCTCTAAACATCACTCTATTTGAAAGAACTAGTGAAATGTACACATTTATTGTAATGTCTATTATCATTATACACGAGAAATTATGTTAGAAAATCATGCATGAAGTTGCTGACAACAGATATTTTCTTTCCTTGCTAATTTTAACTTTTCATGATATGCTGAAATAAAAGAAAAATTGAATTCGGCAGCAGACTATGCTTTGGTGAACTCAGATGTCGATACGGATGAGGTGTAGGACTGAGCAGCTTTCTGTAAGTCTTGGAACAGAACTCCTCTCCAACCCCCTTCCAAAAAGCAGGCTTTTCATTAGGCTCCACTGCCATCTGGGACATGTTAATCCATGCCTAGGTGGACAAGATGAAATAACATAATAATCATTTCCCATGATCACAATAGAGAGGTGGGACCAAGAGGTAGAACAGAGAGACTAGACAGAGAGGTGGGACCAAGAGGTAGAACAGAGAGACTAGACAGAGAGGTGGGACCAAGAGGTAGAACAGAGAGACTAGACAGAGAGGTGGGACCAAGAGGTAGAACAGAGAGACTAGACAGAGAGGTGGGACCAAGAGGTAGAACAGAGAGACTAGACAGAGAGGTGGGACCAAGAGGTAGAACAGAGAGACTAGACAGAGAGGTGGGACCAAGAGGTAGAACAGAGAGACTAGACAGAGAGGTGGGACCAAGAGGTAGAACAGAGAGACTGGACAGAAAGGTGGGACCAAGAGGTAGAACAGAGAGACTAGACAGAAAGGTGGGACCAAGAGGTAGAACAGAGAGACTAGACAGAGAGGTGGGACCAAGAGGTAGAACAGAGAGACTGGACAGAGAGGTGGGACCAAGAGGTAGAACAGAGAGACTGGACAGAAAGGTGGGACCAAGAGGTAGAACAGAGAGACTGGACAGAAAGGTGGGACCAGGAGGTAGAACAGAGAGACTGGACAGAAAGGTGGGACCAGGAGGTAGAACAGAGAGACTGGACAGAGAAGTGGGACCAAGAAATATAACAGAGAGACTAGACAAAGAGGTGGGGCAGAGAGGTTAGATAGAAATTAGCCATGTCTTCTTGCTTCTATACATCCGGGTAACTTCAACTTGGCAGACTGTTCTATTTCCAAATGTGAACACCATTTATAATAAAAAAGTTAATTAATCATTTTTAAACAACATGGCGCCCACTGTAAGAGTGCTGATATGACAATGTGAAACATTACCTGACTTGTTGTATAGCAGCTGCTAAAGGTAATAGCGAACATTTCGTACCATTAAAAATCACAATAAAGTTTTTCTAGGCTACTATTTATGTGCAAAACACAACTTAACCCTTTATTAGGTTGGTTTTTTTTTCAACATATCAGCCAGCATAGATACAACAAAATGTGATATTTAATAAGGCAGCAGAAGGAATAGAGCTACCAGAAATTAATCATAACAAATCGAGTACTTTGAGATGAAGGTTTCTTGTTCAGAAGTACTCACAGGTAACTGTAGGGGAACAAAGGCACTTTTCTCGAGCTCTAGGATGGTCTGCCCATCAGTGGCCCATAGCTGACATGCTCACATCAGAGTTGGCCAACCACAGCTGACATGCTCACATCAGAGTTGGCCAACCACAGCTGACATGCTCCCATCAGAGTTGGCCAACCACAGCTGGCATGCTCACATCAGAGTTGGCCAACCATAGCTGACATGCTCCCATCAGAGTTGGCCAACCACAGCTGACATGCTCACATCAGAGTTGGTCAACCACAGCTGACATACTAGCGTCAGAGTTGGTCAACCACAGCTGACATGCTAAAGTCAGAGTTGGTCAACCATAGCTGACATACTGGCGTCAGAGTTGGCCAACCAATACCGACCAAGACCCTGTCCCACCTCTCTAATGGTACTGCCCCTATTAACAGACCCAGCCTAGATAAGGGGACAGGGATCGCCGTAGTCGCCATGGTGGTAGAATCTGGTAAAGACGTACTACATGTCCCCTACTTTAAAGCTTGACTAACCCACTCACCGTCTGACACGATCCTAGGTCTAACCTTCACGGTATCGGCTGCAAAACATATCGTGTCTGCATTTACAAGGACATGAAACAAGAAGAAATGAGATGGTGTAACAGGCTGGAAGCTGTATGTTTATGAGATGGTGTAACAGCTTAAAAACTGTATGTTTATGAGATGGTAACAAGCTGGAAACTGTATGTTTATGAGATGGTAACAAGCTAGAAGCTGTATGTTTATGAGATGGTAACAAGCTGGAAACTGTATGTTTATGAGATGGTAACAAGCTGGAAGCTGTATGTTTATGAGATGGTAACAAGCTGGAAACTGTATGTTTATGAGATGGTAACAAACTGGAAGCTGTATGTTTATGAGATGGTGTAACAGGCTGGAAACTGTATGTTTATGAGATGGTAACAAGCTGGAAACTGTATGTTTATGAGATGGTGTAACAGGCTGGAAACTGTATGTTTATGAGATGGTAACAAGCTGGAAACTGTATGTTTATGAGATGGTGTAACAGGCTGGAAACTGTATGTTTATGAGATGGTAACAAGCTGGAAACTGTATGTTTATGAGATGGTGTAACAGGCTGGAAACTGTATGTTTATGAGATGGTAACAAGCTGGAAACTGTATGTTTATGAGATGGTGTAACAGGCTGGAAACTGTATGTTTATGAGATGGTGTAACAGGCTGGAAGCTATATGTTTATGAGATGATGTAACAAACTGGAAGCTGTATGTTTATGAGATGGTGTAACAGCCTAAAAGCTGTATGTTTATGAGATGGTGTAACAGCTTAAAAGCTGTATGCTTATGAGATGGTGTAACAGGCTGGAAGCTGTATGTTTATGAGATGGTGTAACAGCTTAAAAGTTGTATGTTTATGAGATGGTGTAACAGCCTAAAAGCTGTATGTTTATGAGATGGTGTAACAGCTTAAAAGCTGTATGTTTATGAGATGGTGTAACAGCCTAAAAGCTGTATGTTTATGAGATGGTGTAACAGGCTGGAAGCTGTATGTTAGATGTCTCATGTGAGAGATAAACTGAACTCTTACCGGTTACTAAAAATAGATTTATTCACAGTTAACCGACGCTGGGCTCATAAATTCTCTTCAAAAGCACTCAACTTCTCAGAGAAGCTCATTTTATTTTCTCTTATTGCATTTGTGCGGCATACTCAACTTTTATTAGATGACATTTTTTCGTCTTACACGTGAGTTTTGAAGTAGAATGAATGTTAAATGTTGTGGAACTTACAGAATATTATTTTGCTCAGTAGCGTCCCTCATGGCTTCTTCTTTCAGTTAACTGGGTCTCTGGGTCTGCAGTTAACTGGGTCTCTGGGTCTGCAGTTAACTGGATCTCTGGGTCTTCAGTTAACTGGATCTCTGGGTCTGCAGTTAACTGGATCTCTGGGTCTGCAGTTAACTGGATCTCTGGGTCTGCAGTTAACTGGGTCTCTGGGTCTGCAGTTAACTGGATCTCTGGGTCTGCAGTTAACTGGATCTCTGGGTCTTCAGTTAACTGGATCTCTGGGTCTGCAGTTAACTGGATCTCTGGGTCTTCAGTTAACTGGATCTCTGGGTCTTCAGTTAACTGGATCTCTGGGTCTGCACAATCTATCACAGAAGCAGCACGAGTCTTTTGTATTGTAAGGTTCAGTCTCTTTGCCCTTGTCTTTAGTTTTCCGCTGTGTTATAAAACTCTTTAAAAACCTGTGTACCCACATGCAGGTGCCATGGGGGGGGGGTGGGGCTCAGCTTATACATTACTCCGGGGCCCGGGGTTTTTATCCTTTTAAAGGATGGACCGGAAGGGATCCGGAAGGGGCCCGTAGTGGATGAAAACAGATAAGAGATGGTGATGGAGGCTGCAGCAGCTTACAAAAGTTCTCACGGGGGCCCTGTAGAAGAGCGAAGAGTAACAATTATGTGGTTCAAGAGCGAAGAGTGATAATTATGTGGTTCAAGAGCGAAGAGTAACAATTATGTGGTTCACGAGCGAAGAGTGATAATTATGTGGTTCAAGAGCAAAAGACAAAGCCAAGACGCTGTGTCGGAAGATGTCTGACCAGTTTCTGAGCACAAAGTTTAAAGACGCTGTCTAGGTTTATACTAATCTTCTGAGACAGTGTCAATGTCCTTGACTTTCTGAGATGGAGGACGGAGCAGAGTCTGAGGGTTCAAGAGTGGCGGAAAATTGTCAGCTTTCTCCGTGTGGCAAAATACATCCAGGGAAATTTACTTATGATTATCCACTTCCTATCCTGCTTTATTTGATTGTTTTTTTTAACTTCCGAAATGTCATACCTGTCAGCTGCAGGGAACCCGTACATCAATGGCAAGGACATTTGCTATGTGCAGCTGAAGGGATCGCCTGCCACCGATCCTCACCCCCCCCCCCCCTCATACGCTGGGCTGGAAGAAAGACATAGCTGAACCTAATATTCTATCAAATGAGATTTGTTTTCTTGTGTAAATATTAATACTAATTTTGATATCATAAACTTTTACACGAAAAAGAAAAGTTCTGAATCCTCTCTCTCTCCCCCGACGAAGGAAAAAGGGGTAAAATGCAGTTTAGCTTTTTTGTGGCCGAAAACCTCCAAGATGGTTTCACTTTTCATACCGCTCATCTTGGCTCATTTTTTATTTGAAGAAGGTAAGGGTCGAAACTATCTTTTTCCGTTTTGTTACTAATATATATTATTTCTATATATAGTAGTGCGATATAAAGTAATATCATGTAAAGTAGTAAAAAATAAAACTGCGTCTCTTCTTCCCTCTAGCACAGTGGATCTTAAGTAGGGATATTTATTCTGGTCATAGCTATCAGCAAGTGAAGTAGAACCAAGCTGTTCTGGTTCTAGCTATCGGCAAGTCAAGTAGAGCCAAGCTGTTCTGGTCCTAGCTATCAGCAAGTGAAGTAGAACCATGCTGTTCTGGTTCTAGCTATCGGCAAGTCAAGTAGAGCCAAGCTGTTCTGGTTCTAGCTATCAGCAAGTGAAGTAGAATCAAGCTGTTCTGGTTCTAGCTATCGGCAAGTCAAGTAGAGCCAAGCTGTTCTGGTTCTAGCTATCAGCAAGTGAAGTAGAACCAAGCTGTTCTGGTTCTAGCTATCGGCAAGTCAAGTAGAGCCAAGCTGTTCTGGTCCTAGCTATCAGCAAGTCAAGTAGAACCAAGCTGTTCTGGTCCTAGCTATCGGCAAGTCAAGTAAAAACATGCTGTTAATATATTTTTGAAGTCTTGCTGATAGGACTGGTGATAGTGGTGGTGGTGGTGGTGGTGGTGATGGTGGTGGTGGTGATGATGGTGGTGGTGGTGGTGATGATGGTGGTGATGGTGATGGTGGTGGTGGTGATGGTGATGATGATGGTGGTGGTGGTGATGATGATGGTGGTGGTGGTGGTGGTGACGATGACGATGATGATGATGGTGATGATGATGGTGATGATGATGATGATGATATGATGATGATATGATGATGATGATGATATGATGATGATGATATGATAATGATATGATGATGATGATGATGATGATGATGATGATGATGATGATGATGATGATGATGATGATGATATGATGATGGTTTGGGAAAGGAGATATGGCGATATACGAGAGACAACGCTGTAAATTATAATTGTTGTAGTTTTATTATATCGTTGTAAATTATTATATTAAAATTATTATTAGCATTTTATTATAGTTAATGATTATATTGATAAATAGAATGTAGGTAAGAAAAGATGGAAATTCTGAGAACCGGTGGCAGAGGAACACTCCCGTGATATTAGTATCATTACGACAGAATTAAGTAGATAAACACTAATATTAGACAAATGAAGCTGAGGGGAAGGCAGCTTAAAGAGATACACCCAGTTTATACCAGTCCTGACCCGACTAAACTGAATGGTTCTATCAACAATATGGAGAGAGACAGACGGACATTGTGTAAGCAGATATCCCTACAGTTATCGTAAACACCTGACACGGGGCAAGAAAAGTTTACCCAAGCGAGAAAACGGAATAGACGAATTTGACGCAACAAACTTACTGACAGGTGAGGCATATTTGCTAATCTTAGGACCCAGTTTGCACACATGAATAGTCCGTCGAATCGCTAAGATGACCAAATGGAGTGGACCGACTTTCCAGAAGTCCAGTCAATATGTGCTCAACCGGCTGACCAATAGAAAGATCTTGAGGTGTGTCTTATTGGGCAACTGACTTACAATATATAAGCCACGCATGCAGTTTTGAAAAGGGAAGACAAGAAAGACAGAAAGATAGAGAAAAAGAAAAATAGAATGATAGATAGATAGGAGAGCAACGACAGATAGAACAGATGGACAAGTAGAGCAAATAGATATTCAGGAGACAGAAAAGTAGTTTAGAACCAGAAGTAGTTTATGACAGACAGAAGATATTTTTCAAGTTAGAAAGTCATTATCATTACTGGGTGAGAAACGTAGAAGATTTTATTTTTTTTAACTTCGTGTAAAATGCTTTCGGAGATGTCTCAGTTTGATACTTGTGAGTTTCGTTTGGTGAACATTAAAGGTGAACTATAATTTGATTCAAGAACGAACCATCTGAATTGAATAGTGACTACGTGTGTTAAGATTTGAGTCTTGCGGTGAACCATACGTGTAGTGGCGTCTTGAACTTGTGAAATGAACAAAAAGAAGGAGTAGTAATGCGAATTCATAAATAAAAAGTGACAATGGAGAAAGGTAATATCGTGGCGGTGACCACGTGTTAAGGATGTTGTGTGAAAGTTGTCTTACGTTGACAACCTTTAAACGGCCGAAAGGTTGCTGCTATACGGGACAGTCGCCATCACTCAAAGTCTAGCAGTCTCATCGGTTCAACTTTCACAATTATAACACAGTATTAATCAGAGAAAACTTCAGTCATTAATATGTAAATCACAACTCCGTGTTATTATAACACACCTCCAAGCCTATAACTGGCGAGTATTGGGGACAGACTGAGCAATCTGTAAGGAGTCCGACGGGTTGGGGGTTGGGGGGGGGGATGTTAGTCCGTACTCTTACAAAGGTTAGAAACTCCCGTTCAAAATTTATACCAAACTAGACATTACCCAAATACCCCTTCCCCTCGAAATTCCTCTCCGGAGGCACAGGAAAGATCTGTGGGCAGGAGGGAAGTGGGAGTTGATTGAGCATTAGAATGAACTGAGCGAAAACTTTTTTTGGGGGGGAGGGGTGTGGGGGTGGGGTTGGGGGAATGGGAGGGGGAGAAGGTAAAGTTAGAGAGGCGGTCTGAGAAAAACTTGAGAACCTCTGCTGAAGATAAAGACCCTCTGTGCTGAAGATAACGACCCTCTGTGCTGGACTTTGTTACTGGGATTACCTCTCCTGTTATTGAGTCCGAGGTCTGGCATGTCTGCTTCTGTGCCATCTGTGTCTTGGTCTACCTCTTGTTCCTATCACCCTCATCTATTGAGTGTACGCGATCTTACTTTATCTGTTGTTCTTATCATCCTTATCTATTGAGTGTACGCGATCTTACTTTATCTGTTCTCTTTCTTTCCTTACATGTAACCTGTGCAATTTATTTTCTCCCACAGCTGGAGATTGGTCGTGATTTCAACAAACCGTACAATTCTTTATAAATATATTTCTCAAATCTATTTCTCAGTTAACAATGATAAGAGGTAAGTTTGCTGCAGTACTCTCGCACAATAATTATGTGCAAATATAAACACTTAGTCTGGCTGTGTCTACCTTGCATGTGATATCAAGGTTATTGCAGCATATACGCTAGTGAAACCAGAATCGACCATACGATATAGATCTGGGCAAGACTCAATGGAACTGCCATCAGAAGATGGAGAAAACTGTGGACATCCTCCCAAGGAGTAGTTACAGAGTCTAGAACTTGAAGAAAGTGGTTTTAAAACTACAGAGAAATCGACATTCCCAGTCACGTCACAATGGAAGACAGACAGGAAGACAAAGACAGACAAAAATGGGAAAGCTCTTGTTACCAGCAGTCAGATGTGTTTGGGCACTGAAGGAACGACAGTCAGACAGACAGAGACAGACAGACAGATTTCCAAAAGGCGAATAATGAAGCACACGGGCCGATCTGAGATTGTGAGAGAGATCAGATGAAAAATATCTGAACGTGCTGACCAAGTGCCAGGGGAAGGTAAAGGAAACAGAACTGAGTGGAAATACCAAGAACCGCACAAAGTGGAGAATACTGATCCCCAAGATGTATCCATACAGTACGGGGTGAATAGATGATTTAGTGAGTAAATAAATAAACGATTGATTGGAACCTGAATATGAAAGAAGTCTATTTTAGTTTTTTACTTCAAATTCTCTGCACATCTAAAGACTGTACAACATAAACAGTTCCCTGTGTACGTCCTGTTGTATAACTCAGTATTCACTCAAACAAGGCTGGTAATAAGCGACTCACTAACCAGGATATTATCTTCTTTATTTATCAAAGAGTACAAAGCTACGATCAAGTGTGGGTTTGCGTTATCAACGTCGCTTGGTGCGGCCTTCTCGTATTTTCTTCGACTGACTTAATTTGCCAACACGCTGGATACTACATCAACCTTTTGAAACGCTTTCAGATCGGTCAATTGTTATCTGACTCCGGCCTGGCTATGAGAGCGTGTTTTTTTTTCTTCTTCTACTTCTTCTTCCGGCGCGTGACGTTAAGCCTATTTCACACAGATTTTGAGAGCTGTTGAAAAAGAGCCTGGCGATAGTTTGATACCAGGTCGTATCCTTGATCCTGGAGACAAGAACTGCGCTGGCTGTTAGCTGTTTCTATAATTAACTCCTTCGGCCGCTTACCTTCAAGATGGACGATAAAGTTTTATAGATCACTGGACGTTTTATGACTAACACGGATTTGAGGATTTTTCTTTCTAGTGGTGATTCGCCCGCTGCTGCCTCGTTCTGACCTTTCTACATGCCGTCGCACACACACACACACACACTCACTCACACATGCCATCTGGAGCGTTGTTTGTTAGACTAGGAGAAATATAAATACATTCATTCGTTGTTCGTCAGTCTGGCGGATATAACGGGACCTGCTCTTGTGTAAACTCGCAGCAAGCACGGCCCAGATCGGACCCGTGGTTTCCTGTGTACCCACTCTGTCTATTCGAAGGGCTGTTACTTGTAGGCATCAATCAATCGTGCAACCGCAGTCAATTATAGTGATAAGTATTTCTACACTGTACAGTATTAGTCTGTTTTCTCAGTTGTGATCCGGATTGGAAAAAAAAAAACTACTTGCGAACGCGGTAAGAAGGTTACGTGAAGGCGGTTAACAAACGCCTGATGTGGTGAGAAATGGTGGATACACTCTCAGAGGGGAACTAGAATTTATGTTCGTGACAAATGTTTTTTTCCCTCCCGGTATAATTTGATGACGTATGCATTTTATGAGTAGGTAGAAGGATTTCGTTAACAGAAGAACCTACATCGTGGACCCGTCTGGAGAAGATTGATATAATTGTTCACATTCGTACGAACAGCTGCGTTGGTATTTACAGGAGCATTCTTGAGTGTAAGTTCTGAGATTTAAGATTCGCCATGAGAAAAAGATCCCGACGCGGGCGAGGTAGAGGACGGAGGACCGTTTCTTCTTTTGTTGAGACATTACCTGGAGGTTACCTGGAGGCTCAGACCACCCCAGATACCGTGGGAGTGGGTGAAGGCGTGGAGACAGGAGAGAACACTGAAACCGCAGAAGATCAGACAGCCACAGAGGATGTCAGCGATGACACCAAAGTTACCGCAGATATTGGACAGTCCGTCCTTGTCACCGTCTCTTCACCACGCAACAGTCCCCACTACAACAACAGCTCTACCGCCACCACCAGGAGCAGCAGCTGCAGCAGCCTCGACGGCGACGCTGGCACGGACACGGGTGACATGGATCACATGCACATGGGTTTCATGCAGACTGGGCCGAACAACTACCGTGTTGGTAGTACAGTAGTCAACCTCAACAATGGCTCAGATGATGAAATCGTACCTGAGTTCCGCCAGAGCGACATCTGCCTCCAGGTAGAGTGCGGGGACAACAAAGCCTTCATGTACATGTCCAAACTCTACCAGGGCAGCAAGGGCAGGTGTATCGAGCTGGACGGGAAGTGGCTCACGCCGAACGAGTTCCAGGCCGTCTCAGGACGCGAGTCGGCCAAGGACTGGAAGAGATCTATCCGCCACCAGGGCCGAAGTCTGAAACTTCTGCTCAGCAAAAACGTGCTGGACGTTCACCCAACGGCCTGCAGGTGTGACTCCTGTAGTCAGCTACAGCAGCTGGTAAGTCTGTATGTGTCTGTTGTATGTCATCCTTTATCTGTGCTACTCATATAGTCAGCTACAGCAGCTGGTAAGTATGTACTATCAATGTATGTCAGTCTTCTATATCCTTACTCACTGTTTATTTGTCTGTAATTTTTATGTGTTTCTGTGCATCATTTTTTGCTGTTGTTTCTTATCAACTCTCCAAAAGTCAGATACCACTTTACTGAACTGAAACTGTCAGAACACTTCGGACATGTCCCTACATGATTCGGTCTCGGACATGTCCCTACATGATTCGGCCTTGGACATGTCCCTACACGATTCGGCCTTGGACATGTCCCTACATGATTCGGCCTTGGACATGTCCCTACACGATTCGGCCTTGGACATGTCCCTACATGATTCGGCCTCGGCCATGTCCCTACACGATTCGGCCTCGGCCATGTCCCTACACGATTCGGCCTTGGACATGTCCCTACATGATTCGGCCTTGGACATGTCCCTACACGATTCGGCCTTGGACATGTTCCTACATGGTTCTGCCTCCTTATCAAAATATTACTGAAACTGTAGCTTTTGTTTACATCTTGTCACATGACCGTGATATCTATCTGTTTATTTATCTGATTATCTGTCTGTCATACCACTGATATATCCACGTGTTGACTACACATCTGTTTGCTGACACAACGTACTGCCAACAATTGTACATCACAATAGGCAAAATCATCATCATCATCATATTTGCTGTCTATTTCCTGTACATAAGACAGTTCCTTTAATTTCACGTCATCAGAGAACTCGTCATCATTGTAATATTTTACGCAATTTATCCCTGAATTGCAACGACGACAGTGATGATGATTAAGTGGTAAACTAGAAAATGGGAATGTTTAATGCATGGTAAAGATTAAGTAAACAAACTAATCTCATCGTCGTTGTGCACGCGAAGCAGTCGCTTGACATTTGCATTTATAACCCAAACCGATCACCGTAACTGCACTACTTTTAAAATGGCTAATTTCTAGGCTCCGTGCAAAGACACTTGATCCTATTTACACGCCGGAGAAAAAAAAATGGCAGAACTTGTTCGTGTCGCGAATGGTCGGCGTAGATATTCCCACAGTCTATCGCCTTACGTTTCCAGCTTCGTGTACCAGCCGTCTACGGCGCCGTAGATGCTGTAATCGTTCTCTTATACTTAGCAGTACAGCTAGCCTTTCCAGTTGCCCCATACATTGTTTCTTTTGTTATTTTATTTGTACAGGAAGATATATCTTTTTACAGCGTCCGTAGCATAAAACACCAGTATCTAATACATACATAAGATATTTGTTCTCTTATTTCACATTAAACCCCAAAACGAGGTTAACGCGTAGTGACTGAGCTATAAATGAAGTAGAACAAGGGAGATTATTGGGTAAAAGTATTGCGAGAAGACGAGACGAGTTACCCCGATAGCAGAACCTGTTTAGCACGTACAGTACAACTTTTATTTTGCAGTCAGTAACGAAATGGATGATTAGAGTCGAATAGTGTCCTCTCGGAGCTGGGCGGCTGTAAGTCCTGTTGGATTTCAGGGTTTGATTCGCCGTTAAATTCTGACTATTTGTGTGTCCTTTCTCTGACTTTCATCTGCTTTGTCTACAATTTATTTTTAGACTAATACGACTTATACATATATATATGTGTGTGTGTGTGTGAGTGTGAGTGAGTGAGTGAGTGTGTATAGACATACTATATGCAATCGTGTGCTGACTTGGGACCGGCCATCTGGCGGTAAGGCGATATGGCCGTATGTCGATCATTATAGAGGGATGTCAGATGCTAAGTACACTTTTATAGCATACCACAAGATAAACAGACAAGTTTCACTATTATAGCATACCACAAGATAAACAGACATGTTTCACTATTATAGCATACCACAAGATAAACAGACATGTTTCACTATTATAGCATACCACAAGATAAACAGACATGTTTCACTATTATAGCATACCACAAGATAAACAGACATGTTTCACTATTATAGCATACCACAAGATGAACAGACATGTCTACCATCATATTAAAATAATAACAGAATGCAAAGTAACACAGCAACGATCTGGAAATTAGTCAAAAAAATATGAATCATAACGCATTAAATAAATAATTATACTGCAATAACTTTTCAGCGACACATAATTACACACGACTTATTATGATGCTCTCTCTCTCTCTCTCTCTCTCTCTCTCTCTCTCTCTCTCTGAACCTTAAGTGCCCAGGGCACATGGGGCTTCCGCAAGTGTTTTCCACAAATGCCTGTCCTTCGCCTTTTTTTCTGCTCATGCCCAGGTGAGCACTCTATTGGTCAACATCCTTTCTGTTGTTCTTCTCCATGTCTCTTTTGGTCTACCCTTACTTCTGTTCCCCTGTGGTGTCCATCTTAGTGCTATTTTTGGTAGTGAGTTGTCAGTCATTCGGAGCACATGTCCCAACCATCGCCAGTGTCTTTCCTCAATAATTGTTGTCAGTGGCTTCATCTGCATTTCTGCAAATAAGATGTTATTTCTTATGGTGTTTGGCCAGAATATTTTCCTAATTCTTCGTAAACATTTAGTCTGGAAAGAATTCAACTTGTTTTCTATGGTTTTGGTGATTTTCCAGCATTCACTTCCATAGAGTAGTACACTTAGAACATTACTCTTAAATATCCTGATTTTCATATTTATGCTTAGTTTTTTTGATTTCCATATATTCTGTAGCATTGCAAAAGCCTGGTTTGCTCTAGTAAGTCTGCTGTTGATGTCCTCTGTGCTGTCTCCATTTTCTACTACTCTGCTGCCAAGGTATACAAATTCGTTGACCTCCTCCACTAACTTGTTATCTACTCTGAGTACATTTCTGTTGTTCACATTTTGCTTCATTACTTTGTCTTTCCTACGTTGATCTTTAGTCCTATGTTGTTTGCATTCTGAGTTAGCTTGCTTATTTTATCTTGCATATCTTTGTGACTGCTTGATAATAGACAAATGTCGTCCGCAAAGTCAAGGTCCTCCAACACTGTGTCAAGGGTCCATTGTAATCCTCTCCGTTTGTCTGATGTTGCCTCCTTCATTAACCAGTCTACTGCCAAGATAAATAATGTTGGTGATAGTACACATCCCTTTTTCACTCCTGTTTGTACCCTAAAGCTGCTGGAGGTATGTTCTCCACAGATCACTTTGCACTGAAAACCCTCATATAAGGCTTTGATTACATTTACTATCTTGTGGGGGAGGCCATGCCATCTTAGGATTTTCCACAGTGCATCTCTGTTGACACTGTCAAAGACTTTCTCAAAATCTATGAATAATGCATATGTTGTGCTATGCCACTCATTTGCCTGCTCTAATATTTGTCTAAGTACAAATATGTGGCCTATGCATGATCTTCCTTTCCTAAATCCTGCCTGCTCTTTCTGAAGTTTTCCCTCAAGTGTTGGTACAATTCTGTTGATGATTATTCTGCAAAATACTTTACTGGTGAATGGCAGTAGGGTAATGCCTCTCCAGTTCCCGCATTCTCTGAGGTCACCCTTCTTTGGTAGTTTTACTATAAGCCCAGTTTTCCACTCCTCTGGGGCTTTTTCTAGATCCCAAATTTGTTGTAATATCCGGCAAAGTTGTTTTGGTGTTTCTGTTTCTTCTGCTTTCAACATCTCAGCAGTCACTTCATCTTCACCTGGTGCCCTGTCTGATTTTAGCTTCTTTATCGCCTCCTTTACTTCACTTATTGTTATTGGTCCTGTATTGATGTTTAGTTCCATTTTTGCTTCAGGTATGTCTATTGTTTGTGCTGCTTGTGTTCTATTTAGTAGGGTGTTAAAGTGCTCCCTCCATCTTTCAATTTTTTCTCTTTCTCCACTGACCAGTTGTCCATTTTGTGTCCTTACTGCACTTTCACATCTTGTGTTGAAGTTACCTGTCATCTGCTTTGTGATTTTATATATGGTTTTCATGTCATTTGTATATGCTGCTTTGTCTGCTGTTTCTGCTAAGTTGTCATAATATTGACGTTTATCTTGACGGCATGATTCCTTCACGTCTTTGTCTTTTTGTGCATAATTACTTAAAACTCGTTCTTTAAGCCGTTGTGATTTGGTGTTCAGTAATTTTTTCTTGATTTCTTTTCTTTGCTCTATCTTTTCCCATGTGGTCTCGCTTATCCATTCCTCTTTTCTCCTTTTCCGATATCCCAGCACCTCTTTTGCTGTTTCCTGTAGTGTTTTATTGAACTCTAGTATGGACATTTCTGCTTCGTCTTGTAGGACACTGAAGCGGTTCTTAAGTACTATTGAGAATTCATTTCTTGTTTGCTGGTCTTTCAGTTTTCTTGTATCAAAACGTATCTTTCTGTGTTCTCCGATTTTGGCTTTCCTTAATTTTAGTTTTATTTTTGCTACCAGAAGGTTGTGATCGCTTCCTACATCTGCTCCTTTCCTTGCTCGCACATCTTGTAGTGACCGTTTCCACTTGTTGTTTATTAGTATGTGATCAATTTGGTTTTCTGTGTTTTTATCTGGTGACCTCCAAGTGCGATGTTTTTATGTTGGAAAATTGTCTCTCCGATGGTCATCATGTTTTCTTCACAGAAACTGCAGTCTTTCTCCATTTTCATTTATTTCTCCGTTTCCTTCTCTTCTCATGATTCTTCTTCTATCTTCATTTCCTTCACCTACTTTTGCATTGAAGTCGCCCAAGATGAGTAGCATATCATGCTTGGGTATTGTTTCTACTGTGGCTTGGAGGCTGTTGTAAAAATCTTCTTTTAATTCCTCTTCAGCTGCTTCTGTTGGTGCATAACAAACTATAATAGACAGCTTCGTGAATCTTGAGTTGAACCGTGCATATAATAATCTCTCATTTATTGGGGTCCATTTCAGCAATGCTCTTGATGCTTCTTTTGTTATAATCAGTGCTACTCCTCCTTCATGAAGATCTTCTTTACCTGACCATATTATTGTATCTTCTGTGTGCTGTATTGTTAATTTCCTTCTGCCTTGTCCTGTCCATCTTGATTCTTGTATTCCTAGTATGTCTAGTTTGTATCTGTGCATTTCCTTGATGGTTTGTGCTAGTTTTCCAGTCTGGTTAAGTGTTCTTACATTCCAGCTGCCTATTTGCATCTTGTGTTTAGGTTCCAGGAGGTCTGCAGTCAGGCTGGGGACTTCCAGTGGCTGGCTTTCATCCACAACCTTCATGGGCCCAGTTTCCTGATACGCATTTCTCCTTCCACCTGCATTTGTTTTTTCCCTTGCTTCCGTTTCTGTAGCAGTCTGTTAGTTTTTTTTACCAGATAGGGTTGCTGGCCCTATGCCGAACCCTCCTTAGTCGCCTTTTACGATCATGCGTGGTAGGGTACAGTGGTCCTATTCTTTGCAGATCCCGGGTACCACACGGGTGTATTATGATGCTACTGCATCTCAACTTCTGTTCAGGCTAATGCTTACGGCGACGCCATCATCACGGGCATTAATCCAAGCCACTTCAGCGACCTGCTTCAGCCAGCCTAGATTACTTCTAAAGTATTTTCCTATTCTAGGTGCCGCGGTGGTGTAGTGAATAATGCACTCTCCTGGTGATCAGAAGGACACTGGTTCGATTTCGCTCTCGAGCAGAATTTCTTAGGAACGACCAACACAGGGGATAACCCAGGCTTTGCAAAAAAAAAACAAAAACAAAAAAACATGGGTACCTGGGGTGTCCTTGAGGAGACAAAGGCAACGACGTATCCCTACCTCAAATACTGTAGTGGTCTTGAAATGTGAAACCACGAGGAGACAAAGGCAGCGACGTATCCCTACCTCAAATACTGTAGTGGTCTTGAAATGTGAAAGCACCAGCACTTCACACCTTCACGGCTTGCACATGGAACGTAGATTTCCGTGACCTCGCTTGTAAGTACGAACGACCGTAACATGATCGGCCGTAAGTCGAGGCTTGACTGTAGATATACAGATATAGTACTTACACACTCGGCGCCGTAAATGACGTATATGCGATGCCAGAAACGTAAAACGAAAAGTTTGTGGGAATATTTGCTCCGGCCATTCATGACACAATGGTTTCTGCCATTTTGTCAACATGTGACATTCGGGCTTAGATTGTTTTGTTCGTTTGATTTTTTTCTACTTCTGACGAATGCACGAGTGAGTTCAGAAGTCAGTAGAAGAAGCTTTGATATTGCCTGTAATGTTTCCTCTGGGAGCAAAGATTTTTGTGCAGAGTGATGGTGCTGCTATCAGAGTTGATGGACCGGTGCTGATCAGGACCGTCTACCATCTCCCCTTGGTCTTCATACTAGCTGAGCATGCAGAGATCCTCATTCTTTGGCTCCTCTCCGGGTTTTCAAGACAATCAGCCATCCAAACATCCAGTCCGATACTCTGCTTGCCTACCAACATCTTCACGCCCTAGCCTGCTAACTATGTCCAGGTTGCAGTTCCAGGAGATAAAGCAAGCTATTTATATCGTCCAAGTTTCTTCTTCTTCTTTTTCCCTCTTCCTCAATCTAACGTCATTTAATGTTATCTTCAAATGACGACTTATACACAACGTATATGAGAAAAGAAAGGGGCGTGTTCAGAGTGTTAACAGTTTTTTACAGCTAGTGCAGTCTCTACTCGGCACCAGTTCGCTGTTCCTATACTCCTTGTATTGATGAATTTACTGAGTATTATCTTGCTTTCATCATCATCATCATCATTATCATCATCTTCTTCTTCTTCTTCTTGTTCTTCTTCTTCTATCGATGCTTTGATGGTGTTGAGGCACAGCGTTGTCTCTGATTGGGAAAAGTTTGCGGCAACTATTTTTTTCAGCCCCTGGGTGGACCTAACAAAGCAGGGGAATGTACGCTACTTCTTGTGCAGACTGCCATCATGAGGACTACATCGACCCCTGCCCTGTTGTTCAGACTAGGCTTGTTACTAGCGACACTAACGGGGAGGTGCAACAGGGTTTTGGCTGGCTATGGTTCGGGTTCGCCAACCCTGATGCCAGCATGGCAGCTACGGTCCGCTGACTGCCCAAACAAACTGCATATTCCCATCATCGTAATCATCATCACCATCATCATCGTTATCATCATCATCATCATCATCATCAAGAAGGTTCATAGACATAGGTCTCTGAGGGTCAACAATCTTATCTAATCGTTGCTGCTGCTTCTCTGCCCAGCTGGAGATTTTATATCATACGCTAAAAAATATGTTTTATCCTGCCACCTTCCTCTGTCTCTCTTTCGAATGCATTTGCATATGTTGTGACGTTTTCATGTCATACATTTCTTCGTGAATATTGTCTTCTTATTAGTTTAATTAAACAACTAGTTTTAACTTCTGACATTAATGTCTGACATTTCTCATTACTGAACACTGATGCCATGTGTTTTGTTTTGTTTTGTTTTGCTTTGGACAGCCACATCTTGGTTGACTGACAGTTTTTACACGACGCACTCAGATCGTACTGGATCAGAAGGAGTGTTGCCAGGAATACTTCCGTCGTCTTCTCCAGACATTCGTGACAGATCATCTGCTTGCCAGATCTGATTGTGTAGGTCAGCGCCGGTGTGGGGTACCTCAGTGTTCCTGTTTGGGCATTCCTATGTGTGAGAAAGATCTTCAAACCTCTTCAACGGCCAGTTCTTGAACGGAACAATAAGAGCTGATGTTTCTGAGCTGTTGGCCTGTGACAGATTTAGTGTCCAGTGAGCACTTCTATGTGCTGTGTCCAGTGAGCACCTGTACGTGCTGTGTCCAGTGAGCTGGACTATCACTGAAAAGCAGCCACTCCACATAACGCCCACTGGGGTCATGCAAGGGAATTTTTAAAAATATTTACTCTCCACTTATTACGGTCTGCAGCCAGCTTTTGGAAAGTGCCTGAGACATGTTTTACAGTTCTTTGTCGGGCTGATTTTTGGTCGACTTCTCTTTCTTTCAGGCGTCTATAAGGAGGCCGCTCTACCGACAGAGCGATGTACCTTTTCGGAGCCATGGTCAGTGCACTTCGTGATGACTCTTTTAAGCCCTCTGTATTTTATTTAGCGCTTGAATTGTTACAGATAAATTCATAGCACTGTGGTCAAGTGTGCATTTGAGCTTGAAAAGTTTGAAAACCCTTGAATTTGTGAATGTTAATAAAGTGGCAAAAGACAGAGAGGGCGAAGAAGATAGACATAGCTATATTGCCTGTAATGTTTCCTCTGGGAGCAAAGATTTTTGTGCAGAGTGATGGTGCTGCTATCAGAGTTGATGGACCGGTGCTGATCAGGACCGTCTACCATCTCCCCTTGGTCTTCATACTAGCTGAGCATGCAGAGATCCTCATTCTTTGGCTCCTCTCCGGGTTTTCAAGACAATCAGCCATCCAAACATCCAGTCCGATACTCTGCTTGCCTACCAACATCTTCACGCCCTAGCCTGCTAACTATGTCCAGGTTGCAGTTCCAGGAGATAAAGCAAGCTATTTATATCGTCCAAGTTTCTTCTTCTTCTTTTTCCCTCTTCCTCAATCTAACGTCATTTAATGTTATCTTCAAATGACGACTTATACACAACGTATATGAGAAAAGAAAGGGGCGTGTTCAGAGTGTTAACAGTTTTTTACAGCTAGTGCAGTCTCTACTCGGCACCAGTTCGCTGTTCCTATACTCCTTGTATTGATGAATTTACTGAGTATTATCTTGCTTTCATCATCATCATCATCATTATCATCATCTTCTTCTTCTTCTTCTTGTTCTTCTTCTTCTATCGATGCTTTGATGGTGTTGAGGCACAGCGTTGTCTCTGATTGGGAAAAGTTTGCGGCAACTATTTTTTTCAGCCCCTGGGTGGACCTAACAAAGCAGGGGAATGTACGCTACTTCTTGTGCAGACTGCCATCATGAGGACTACATCGACCCCTGCCCTGTTGTTCAGACTAGGCTTGTTACTAGCGACACTAACGGGGAGGTGCAACAGGGTTTTGGCTGGCTATGGTTCGGGTTCGCCAACCCTGATGCCAGCATGGCAGCTACGGTCCGCTGACTGCCCAAACAAACTGCATATTCCCATCATCGTAATCATCATCACCATCATCATCGTTATCATCATCATCATCATCATCATCAAGAAGGTTCATAGACATAGGTCTCTGAGGGTCAACAATCTTATCTAATCGTTGCTGCTGCTTCTCTGCCCAGCTGGAGATTTTATATCATACGCTAAAAAAATATGTTTTATCCTGCCACCTTCCTCTGTCTCTCTTTCGAATGCATTTGCATATGTTGTGACGTTTTCATGTCATACATTTCTTCGTGAATATTGTCTTCTTATTAGTTTAATTAAACAACTAGTTTTAACTTCTGACATTAATGTCTGACATTTCTCATTACTGAACACTGATGCCATGTGTTTTGTTTTGTTTTGTTTTGCTTTGGACAGCCACATCTTGGTTGACTGACAGTTTTTACACGACGCACTCAGATCGTACTGGATCAGAAGGAGTGTTGCCAGGAATACTTCCGTCGTCTTCTCCAGACATTCGTGACAGATCATCTGCTTGCCAGATCTGATTGTGTAGGTCAGCGCCGGTGTGGGGTACCTCAGTGTTCCTGTTTGGGCATTCCTATGTGTGAGAAAGATCTTCAAACCTCTTCAACGGCCAGTTCTTGAACGGAACAATAAGAGCTGATGTTTCTGAGCTGTTGGCCTGTGACAGATTTAGTGTCCAGTGAGCACTTCTATGTGCTGTGTCCAGTGAGCACCTGTACGTGCTGTGTCCAGTGAGCTGGACTATCACTGAAAAGCAGCCACTCCACATAACGCCCACTGGGGTCATGCAAGGGAATTTTTAAAAATATTTACTCTCCACTTATTACGGTCTGCAGCCAGCTTTTGGAAAGTGCCTGAGACATGTTTTACAGTTCTTTGTCGGGCTGATTTTTGGTCGACTTCTCTTTCTTTCAGGCGTCTATAAGGAGGCCGCTCTACCGACAGAGCGATGTACCTTTTCGGAGCCATGGTCAGTGCACTTCGTGATGACTCTTTTAAGCCCTCTGTATTTTATTTAGCGCTTGAATTGTTACAGATAAATTCATAGCACTGTGGTCAAGTGTGCATTTGAGCTTGAAAAGTTTGAAAACCCTTGAATTTGTGAATGTTAATAAAGTGGCAAAAGACAGAGAGGGCGAAGAAGATAGACATAGCTAGATGGCCTGACTGCATGGTTTGGTGTGAGAAGACAGACATAGCTAGATGGCCTGACTGCATGGTTTGGTGTGAGAAGAAGAAGACAGACATACCTAGATGATCTGACTGCATGGTTTGGTGTGAGAAGAAGAAGACAGACATACCTAGATGATATGACTGCATGGTTTGGTGTGAGAAGAAGAAGACAGACATACCTAGATGGCCTGACTGCATGGTTTGGTGTGAGAAGAAGAAGACAGACATACCTAGATGATATGACTGCATGGTTTGGTGTGAGAAGAAGAAGACAGACATACCTAGATGGCCTGACTGCATGGTTTGGTGTGAGAAGAAGAAGACAGACATACCTAGATGATCTGACTGCATGGTTTGGTGTGAGAAGAAGAAGACAGACATACCTAGATGATCTGACTGCATGGTTTGGTGTGAGAAGAAGAAGACAGACATACCTAGATGGCCTGACTGAATTGATTCGAGACATGGAAGACCGAGCGAGATGGAAAGAGATTACCGCCTACGCTTATCCGCCTGACGCTGTTTGATCTGATTCTTGACTGTCGTCGTAAATCTCTTCTAGTACTTGAAGTAAATCTAGTTCAGCCCCCTCCTCTTTTTTTTTCAACCAACTCCCCGCCCCCCCCCCCAAAAAAAACAAACATCGTTTACTGTACTTAAAATATTGTTTCATAATACCAAATATTTTTTCATCACAAAGCAACGCGGGTATCTAACACATTGCATACATTAAAGGCTTTTTAGGTGAACTATAAATGACCTCCTTTTTGCTGACGATCAAGCACTTATAGCCACATCAGAAAAAAGACCTACAGCAGAACATGGATAATTTAGTAAGGGCATGTAAAAGGGCATGAAAATATCAACCTATAAAACAAGGGGTGCGACAAGGATGTGTACTATCTCCAGACCTTTTTTCTCTCTACAGCGAGAATATTCTAAGAACGATCATCACAGAACCAGGCATAAAAATTGGAGGATACAATATTAACAACCTTCGGTGTGCTGACGACACAGTACTGATAGCTGAGAACCAACAAGACCTGCAAAATCTCTTGGATAAAGTCGCCAAAGAAAGTGAACAGAAAGGCCTTACTTTGAACATCAAAAAGACAGAGACTATGGTTAAATCTAAGAAACAGAATCCACCAGCATGCAGTATAAAATTAAACGGAACTATTCTAAAGAAGGTGCAGAAATTCAAATACCTTGGAGCAGTAATAACTTCAGATGGGAAATGCAGAACAGAAATTAGGAACAGAATAGGCCAAGCAAAGACTGCATTTCAGAGAATGAGAAACATATTACCCAACACATCCTTATCAATGAATGTTAGAAAACGAGTCATAAAACGCTATATTGAACCTGTCTTGTTATATGGAAGTGAATCATGGACAATAGGCAAGTCTGCACAAAAATCATTGGAAGCAGCAGAAATGTGGTTTATTAGAAGAATGTTGCGAATCCCCTGGACAGCAAAAATAACTAATGAAGAATTTATGAGAAGAGATGGAGAGACAAAAAAACCTTGTCAAAAAGATAAGAGAGACAATGTACTTTCATAGGACATGCAGTGAGAAGAGAGGGCATTGAAAATAGTATAACAACAGGAAAAATAGAAGGAAGAAGATCAAGAGGAAGACAAAGAGAAATGATACTGGGCAGTCTGACGGGATGGTGTGAGAGGAGATCACCAACTGAGCTGATGGCCTGCATGAAGGATCGGGTACTCTGGAGAAGCATAATGAGATGTGGAGAATACTAGATGAGACAAGAAGAGACTAAATAAGAAATGACACCATCAGGGCAAAGGCCGGATCAACGCCATTATTACACTATATCCAGAAACCGCAAATCAAATGGTTTGGCAGTGCTACACTGTAACCACCAGACAGTATATCACAGAAAACATTCACACTAAGATTTGTAGATAAGAGAGGAAGAGGTCGCCCACGCAGGAGATGGAGAGAAAAGCATTAAATATCCCATTATACGAAGGAAATCGCAGAGCCAAGATGTCTACTTGTCCCCTCAACACGAAAGGTAAATGAAGGAGACAAGACATGATAAGGCAAATCATCTGTTAATCAGTTAAATACAAGTTTTTATAACTAATTATTCTGTGAAATAATCGCTTTAATAATGCAAGCCAGTTAAGTGTATTGTTTCGTCAGGAAGGTTTTAATCAAACTTTTAAAAGTAAAATAATAAATATCCTGTTATATAATTATGCAATCCAATTACTTCCTTTCCTTCACAGCGATATCTAAGGTATTTGCATGTAGCAGTGCTATGAAGTGCTAATGCCTTCACGTTTCTAAGGCACAGCAGTATGGGGTGGGGGTGGCACTTGCCCTAATTTTCCCAGAGAAATCCCTGTCACCCATTTCTTTAGGCTGGACTGACTCCAGTTTAGAAACACAATTTCTCCTCTGATGGGGTATCGAACCCGGGACTTTCTAGCTGGCAGTCGTGTCGTATGCATGAACCACAACAGCGTGAAGTCTCGTATCTTACATTAGTCAGATTAGAACATAAATTATGTAAAGATTTACATCTATCAACGTTAAAAAAAAGAGAAGTTTGACAAGGATGTGTGACACGACTTCTCAACCCAGCTTCCGCGGATCTGCAGGGTTTCCTTGGCAGATCTGCAGGGTTTCCTTGGCGGATCTGCAGGTTTCCTTGGCATATCTGCAGAGTTTCCTTGGCATATCTGCAGGGTTTCCTTGGCGGATCTGCAGAGTTTCCTTGACATATGTGCAGGGTTTCTTTGGACGATATGTAGGGTTTCTTTGGCATATCTGCAGGGTTTCCTTGGCATATCTGCAGGGTTTCCTTGGCGGATTTACAGGGTTTCCTTTTCATATCTGCAGGGTTTCCTTGGTGGATCTGCAAGGTTTCCTTGGCATATCTGCAGGGTTTCCTTGGGACATCTGCAGGGTTTCCTTGGCGGATCTGCAGGGTTTCCTTGGCATATCTGTAGGGGTTCCGCCAGAGATGATGACTGAAAAATTCCCTACCCCCCGGGCATTTCTCCCCGAACCCCAGGTCTTAGCTAGAAAACTTTTTTTTAACCCAAGACAGGTTGATTAAAACGTAATTTTTAGTTGTCTATATAAACACTCGCGCGCACACACACAAGCCATATACCACAAGCCATATCTTATATCCTTCCCGTGCCGTTAAATGTCACATAGGGCTCGCAAAGTAGTTCGCCAATTTTTCCTGTCTTCGGCGAGTCTTTCAACCTCATCAAAGGATTTTATGCCTGTTAACTTGGCCTCTCTTAATAATGTCCTCTTCAGAGTTTCACGCGGTCTGCCCCTTTTTCTTCGGCCTGTTGTGTTCCACTTGATAGCTTGTTTTGGGATTCTCTGATCATTTCTTCTCATCAAGTGACCAACATATGTCCATCTCCTTTTCCTCATCACCCATGAGACTGGTTGTTGTTCAGTCATCTGTCTTATCTCTGCATTGTTCTTGAATTCATTCCACTTGATGCCGAGTATTTTCCTTAGGCATTTGTTTTCAAAAGAGTCTAATTTCTTTTCTATTTCTTTAGTTGTTTTCCAGCTTTCGCATGCATAAATGAGGGTGGATATTACATTTGAATTGAATAGTCTTAACTTGGTTTTTGTGCTTATAACTTTTGAATGCCATATGTTCTCAAGATTCTTGAAGATTGATGCTGCTTTTGCAATTCTGATCCTAACTTCCTTTCTAGTGTCACCATCCTGGTCTATGTAGCTGCCAAGGTATGCAAATTGATTGACTTCTTCAATATCTGTCCCTTCTATGTGTATTTTTCCATTTTGATTGATGGGAATTTTCATGATTTTTGTTTTGTCCTTGTTAATTTCAAATCCTATTTTGCTAGCCATTGAAGACAGGCTATCTGTTTTTCTTGCATGGAATTCACATTATTACTGATAAGAGTTATGTCATCAGCAAAATCAAGATCTTCTAGTACAAGCTATATACCACAAGCTATATACCACAAGCCATGCCCTGATTAATATTTTGTACATTTATTATTCTTCTTATCGGCGGTCTCTGCTGGATAAACTGAAACATTAGAAAAAAATTTCCTCCTACACAAGTGACTTTATTAGAATATTTTATGGTGGTGGTGTTAGTGGGGGGGGGGGGGGGGACATTGGCGGGAAAGCTGGGAGAAGGGGCACATGATGTAAAAGTATTAAATTAGTTGAAACTGACAAGAGAAATAATCAAAAATATAAGAATTACACGTTTAAATTGTGAGACATATTTTTTTAAATCGTAAAACAGTAACAGAAACAATATTTTTAGGAAAAGTTGAAGGAAAAAGAGCAAGCGGACGGCAACGATAAAGATGGATAGAGATGTTGGACGTTACAAGCCAGCCTTCTTCTACAGACAGAACTGTATGATGATTATATGTAAAGAAATACTATTTTCTTCCTCGAATAAACAAGTCATAAATACGCTACAAAAAGAAACAAAATAAAAAACTTTTTTATTGTTTGAATTAAACAAAACAAAAATCTATACAGGAAGCAGCCGTAAAACATCCGCTATCTGCTGTCGCTTATCCCGGCTAAAAATTCAATCCTGGTTAGAAATCGGCAGAAATCGACACAGAAATCTCTCCAAATGCCGTCTGCCATTTTGCCAACAAAATTCTCTCTGTCCCCGTTCTGCCTTCTCCTCCCTCCCGCCTCGTAGAAACCTCGTATACATTTCACCTCATTACAGTAATCACTTCCAGCAGGTCGCAGCCAGCCATTTTTCTCACCCGTGTTAGCCGAGGCCTTGGGCTCTCTCCCACCCCCGCTCGCCGCCCTGTATGAGTTATATTTTCTAACCGCTTCTCGCTTCCAAAAGCTAAGAAATCAATTTACGACTCCGCTTTTGAATTTCCAGCACGCCACACGGCCTCCTCGTTTCTTGTCCCCCCTCGACACATACTCGTTTATCCGACTCACAATTCTCCGCTGTGTTCTTCTATTCTCTCCCGCCTCACCCCCCCCCCCCCCCCCGGAGCACTCCTTTCTCTCATCTCCCCTCGAGCCACTATGAAGGCCGATTATTTTGCCAATAATTTTAGCGGCATCACAGAAGCGAACGGCTGAATGAACTATCTGCTGTCTTGTAAACCAGACGGACAGGTCGGCCGCCATTTTGGCTCGGTGATCGCCATCTTAGAACAACAATCGTCTGTATCGAAAAAAAAAACACAAACAAAAAAATCTTTAAACGTGACAAGAAGATCAGCGAATGGTGCCCAACTGTCATGTTGTCGCTTCTGAGCAACATCGCTGCAACAGGAGTAAGTTGAACAATTTTTCTTTTATACTTTTCTACCTTCGCGTAAATCACTTGGGAATTTTTTTTGGACCGTAGCAACAAACAATGTTTCTTGTGCCCGTCTTGTAGGCGATGTATCAACGCCACTGATAGCCACGTTTTCTTTACAAGTAACTTAATTAAGAAGTAATTCTCTAATTCGTAACTTAAGATTTCTTGTCATATATTCACAGTTTTAAAATTAAAACAAAATCTCAAACGTTTGTAACGCATTCCCGGCATGTTGATGGTAGATACTGTGACTATCATTACGGACGCGGCGTGTTCCTGGGTTTCGGCTGATTGATTTCCACACGGCAAGGCGGTGTTATCTGACTGGAGTAGCTCTTTCAAATCGTTTCATCGCCTGCCTCTTTATCTCTCTGGTATTTCCAGTGATACGATATGACTCTCCTTTTAAGAACAGTACTCAGGGTTACATGGCGATGCTACATACCAACACACCCGTCTTCCTCACTCAGGGTTACATGGCGATGCTACATACCAACACACCCGTCTTCCTCACTCAGGGTTACATGGCGATGCTACATACCAACACACCCGTCTTCCTCACTCAGGGTTACATGGCGATGCTACATACCAACACACCCGTCTTCCTCACTCAGGGTTACATGGCGATGCTACATACCAACACACCCGTCTTCCTCACTACCCCCACTGTTCTAAGAAAAGCTATGTAAATGACTACTTTCCATATTTCCTACGTTAATGTTTCCCCGAGAAACAGTTCGGCCACAGAAGGAGCACTAGTTCCTAATACAGGACAAGTAAACATTCAGAAATGGGTAAAAAAAAAAAAACAAACAAACCGCGGGATCAGCCTGTGAACTTATCATTTTTATTGCAGAGTCGTTAATAAAGGACATACAAAAAGATGATTTGATATTAATAAAGGATAATAAAGGTCTTAGTTTCGATTTTTATTAACGTTAAGGATAATATAGGAGACAGTTTCGGGTTTAGTGGAGGTAAGGACAGTATATGGGTCAATTTTAGTTCTAGTGGAGCTAAGGACATTCTATGGCTCAGTTTTAGTTCTAGTGGAGCTAAAGACATTCTATGGCTCAGTTTTAGTTTTATGGAAGTAAGGACATTCTGTGATCAGTTTTAGTTCTAGTGGAGCTAAGGACATTCTATGGCTCAGTTTTAGTTCTGGTGGAAGTAAGGACATTCTATGGCTCAGTTTTAGTTCTAATGGAAGTAACGAGATTCTATGGCTCAGTTTTAGTTCTAATGGAAGTAAGGACATTCTATGGCTCAGTTTTAGTTCTTGTGGAAGTAAAGACATTCATTATATGGCTCAGTTTTTGTTTTAATGGAGGTAAGGACATTATATGGCTCGGTTTTAGTTCTTGTGGAAGTAAGGACATTGTAGTGGCGGAAAGGCATTATAAATATTTGATTTGGTTTTGGTGATGCTTTATTTGGAACTGCTTTGGTTTCAGTAAAGGGCGCTGTTAAGTCTTAGTGCTCATGATATGGACTACTATTGGCAGCTGGTGTAAATTATGGTAGTTTTTTTTTTTTCTCCAAATAGACTGCAGCACTGGAATGGTTCAGTACTTCCCTTGCCCAGTTGTACACTATTTAAGCCTTTTGGTTTATTTTGAATTACTGATATACCTCAACACTTCTATCTTTCATCATCATCATTTGCAGTTGTAGACAACATTGGTGGTCTTTCTTTAAAGTTTTTCAGTTAAATTATTGCCATCTTTGTTATTATAAGAAATGTGCTTCATTTTCTATGAATTTTAGTAACTCTAATTTTACTAACTGTAACAAATGTTCAGTTTTACTTACTGTAAAATTACTTTCTGCAGCCTTCTGTTGAAGGGTCATATAGTATGAGAACAAACTGATCAGTTTTTCCTCCATCTCTTCTCAAAGTCATATCCAAAAGTCAGAAACCCCAAAACTGCATGTATGAAGTAGGAGTTGTTTATTGTGAATGAAGTTTTCAAAGATAACATTAAGCATATATAGACATTACTTTCTCATTGATTTTAAAAAAGATTATTTACAACAAGTAAGCAAAATATAGGAGAAATGTTTTTAAATTAAAAAAAAAACATTGAGATTTTGAATGAAATTTGTGTGGCTATAAGTTTAGGCAGAGTATATGCATAATTAACTGGAACAGCTAGCCACAACAGGAAAACTGGAGGGATCAAAGAGCCAGGGGAAGGCTAAGAAACAAGATACTTAATGGACTAAAAGGATGGCATAGAGTGTGGTCCAACAATGTCTTAGAGCAAAAGGATGGATGGTTGTATCGCAAATCAGTGACAGCCAGTGTCTGATTGGCATGGACAGAGAGAGAGAGAGAGAGAAAGATATGCATAATTAATTTATTAATAATACATTAGCTTGTATGTAAGAATTTCTTCTTGATTATCTTCTTTTATTGTACACGGTCTTGTGAGATGATTAAAAATAGAAAAACAAAATGAGACAAATATTATCACTCCAATGGTACAAGCAAAATGACAACAAAAACGCTTGCTACAGGAATGTTCCAGTTTTGAAGATGAGCTCTACTCCATGTCATAGCTTTTCAAATGGTGTGCTGTAACACAGTGGTGTGCCACAAGAGAGCTTGAGGTGTGCCACCTTATTATTAAAGTAAATAATATTTCTGACCAAATTGTAGCACATGTTTGCTTCTATCTGTGGCCCTGCCAGCTGGCATTGGCTATCATGCTTTCCCACAAACCCCCTGCTCCGAGCACTGATTATAAGCTGTGCTGGTGTTCTCTGTCTGTGACATCTAGTTAATCCGTCCAACGTTTTCTCTCTCTGTCTTCCTCAGTCTTTTTTGCTTTCTGTCTTTCTTGTTGTCACAATGTATTCTAGCTTGCTTCATTGTAGAACATGTCCTAAGAATCTGGATTGTCCATTTCTGACTTTTGTTGTTGTTTGTCTCCTCTCTCCAGCCTCTCTCAGACCAGCAACTTTAGTTATTAGTCCTAGTCCAGCCTAAGCTGAAATAGCCAGAGATCTCTGCCTCCAATCAGGCACACATATTACGCTGAAAAGAATGTCTCGTATAATAAAACATAAAATCGCTCTCAAATTTTCAGAATAGTCAGTGTAATGTGTAAAAACTGAAAAAGCTAAAAGTATATAGTTAACTAAGTGAGAGTACAGCATTAAGAACAGATGTGCTATGACAGAAATTTGCATTATCAAGTGTGCCACAGTCTGAAAGTTTGGAAACCATTGTCACTACAGTCCACAGTGCATATAATGGACGGGCAAGGAAGCAAGATCTTTTTACAGACAGGGATGAGACAAGTTGTATATCACAATCATTTTTTCATGTAAGTCTTTACTGCATACTTCAGAGTATTGGTGTCACTGAAGCCATGATTATAACACCAAGTCCTGAAGAGGAAAGGTGAAAAAATTGTGCTTTAATCAAAGGATTAATTACCATGCCAGGTTCATTCTGAAGGAATCACTGTGTTTAAATATAATGGCTGTATCTTTGTTGATGATGATGAAACAGAGGGCTGACAGAAATTGATGATGTTGAAATAGAGAGCTGACAGAAATTGATGATGTTGAAACAGAAGGCTGACAGAAATTGATGATGTTGAAATAAAGGGCTGGCAGAAATTGATGATGATGAACTAGAGGGCTGACAGAAATTGATGATGTTGAAATAAAGGGCTGGCAGAAATTGATGATGTTGAAATAAAGGGCTGACAGAAATTGATGAGCATGTATATTAAGATTTGATTATTACTGTTATACACATGTTTTCTCTATCACTTGTATAATATAATGAATCTAACAAATAGAAGTGCTCACATGTGTGTTTTATGAACCATATCAAAGGCTTAAAACTCTGGCATTTTCATGAAGGTGAAAGTGCAGGTATAATATTTAACAGTTAGTGAGGAGTTTGTTTCTGTTTGATTTTAATTTTTTTCTAGAAATGCACCAAATACTAAATATGACTATTAGGTCAAATTAATATTTTGATTTTCTAGGCAAATGAATTTAAAAAAAAAGATATGAGTAACAGATAAATGGAAACAGAACTAACTGATTATTCTAGCTATAGTTATTAGTAGAAACTTTTCAGTGCATTTGAAATTCTTTCTTATGAAACATTCTTTGAACTGTTTTAGAAAGTGCAGAGATAGTAGTTACTAGTTGTTAAATAGTTGTGTAATATTTCTTTTTCTGGTTGGAGATTAATTTAAATAAAATATTAGTTTATGGCTGGTATTTGGAAATCTAGGAGAAATATTGATTCAAGTATTGAAAAATTTTACAATTTGATCAAATTTTGTTATTCATTCACATTTGAATGAAATATTTAGTACATCTAAATTTTTTTACAAATATTTTTCACATTTTGGGAGCGAAGTTCCACGAATTGAGGAGACAGAGCACTTTGTAAGAGCCTTTCAAATAGAACTGGCCAACATTTAACCCTACTTCCACAAGGTGCTATAGATAACAAATTGTCCAGTTTATTCTGCCTTGAAGTTAGTTACTTAAGACTATTACATGACTCTGACTATAAAGAAAAGATTGTTATTTTGGTTTGGCTGACAGAACACAAGTTGTTACTAGTCTGCCTAACAGGACAGTCTGAATAACAAGGTAGAAATTATTACTTCTCTCTCCTCTCTCTCTCTCTCAAGGTCCCTGACGTCAGGGACATTCATGTCCTTCCATAACCTTCGTTCCCTTGTTCATCTCAACAGGCATCTCATTGACCATTTCTCATGCCAGGATGCCAAACCATCAAACATTTTTGTCTACCTCAGTCTCTTCCTCCTTTGATCTTCCCTGTTGCCATTAGATGCCCTAGCCCTCCTCTCCTCCAAACATCTCCCACAAATATGGATTGTCGTTTTCTGATCCGTGGTATAATTTTCCTTGCTTTTTTTTTTTTGTGCCTCTTTCAAAATTTCCTCATTTGATTTTCTCGCTGTCCGTGGTACCTTCAGCATTCTTCTTAAAAACCACATTTCGGCTCATTCCAAGCTTCTTTTATCTCTTTACTGACCGCCTAATCTTCACATCCAAGGAGCAGGATTAGTTCAGTGTAACAGTGCAGCATTTTCTTCCTGACTCATAGACAGTGACTTGTTACAAAGTGTGATTTTAAGATTGGCTTGTGCAGTTCTGCCTGCTTTTTTTTTTTTGACTTCGTTGATAAATCTTCCATCTGATATTAGCAAGGTGATATTAGCTGAAAACTCTCAACTTTTAAAAATTTTTTATCACTTTAGCCTGTTTAAACAGCAGATGTTTACTATGTAGCAAAGACTGCCGTGCTGCCACGAGTAAGTGAGTTTCTAGAGATTATAAGCCCCGACCGCTGACTTGTAGACACTGAGTCGCATCAGTTCATGATTTTGCTTCCACAAACTGTTGTGCTAACCTGGGGGGGGGGGGGGGGGGGGCGTCCTTCGCGTTACTGTCTATCTTACTGGTAAACTGGATGGCCCAGTGCGTATCCTAACAGAACAAATGTTTGTTGAAAATACGCTTTTGTATTCATCAGAATGAAGTAGTTGATTTTTTTTTTAAATCCTGTTCTAAAATGAAAACTTTTATGTTGAATTAGGTTTAGTTACAGCTTCATTTACAAAAGTTTTTATGTTATTTTGTTCCCCGTATTTTTTGCGTGTCTAGTTTTCCCACTGCAGAATGATATTTATAAATAATGCTTGGAATATATAGACCAATAAACATGAATGCGTCATATTTTTTTCCTGTGAAAAGTAAAAATGATGTGTTGTTTTAAAGCCGTGAATGATTGTGTAAAGAATAATTCACAACAGGTTTCAAGTTTGAAAAATATCCCCCCCTCCCTCCCCCGTTCCCAAAGGAGTCTTTGACTGCACGGAAGTGTTCATTTTTGAGACGGAGAAAGTCAGTTTTTGTTGTAAATATTTAAAAAAAAACTGTCTCTACATCAGTGCTTCTAAATATTTTAAAGGTATTGGATCATTGATGGTAATGAAAAGTAACATCCCCATTTGCACCAACCCCCCCCCACACACACACACACACACACACACACATGCCCTCCACTTGATATTAAATGAAAACCTTCACACATTTCTAATATTCTGGGTCAGTTAGACCCGCTGTGAGGACACACACGTGACCCTTCGAGCACTCCAGATTCAGAACCGATGCTCTTGCACAGTGGACCCCAGCCACCCCAAATTAGGATCACCAGGTGTCTGATGTACGGCCAGGATCACCAGGTGTCTGAGGTACGGCCAGGATCACCAGGTGTCTGAGGTACGGCCAGGATCACCAGGTGTCTGAGGTACGGCCAGGATCACCAGGTGTCTGAGGTACGGTCGTGAGAAAATATGACAAAAGTAAAATAAATAATATATTTAAGAAATAAAGGATTGTATGCAACTGCCGCCACTTTATGATTTAAAACTTACGCGTTCAAATAACAAGAGCCATACTTCTAATTATTCCGTGAAATATTTTCTTTTGTTGAAACTCCATACTTATTTTTAATTGTTCTTATCTTGTTTTCATGAACGGCATACTACGTGTCAGTGCTGATTTGGGTTCGTGCTCTTAACAGTTTTGAAACCGCTGTTCCAAAGTCTTAAATTTTTGACGCAGGGGAAAAAAAAATGAAAGCAACGGGCGGGGGTAGATTTAGGAAAGGTTATGAAAGAAAGAGGAAAGTCGAAGAGATGTGATACAAATGTAACGGAAGATATTCTCTGAAACCGGCTACAAAATATTCAGGACACAAAGGCATAACCTTCATCACATGCTCCGCGCGCGAGCAAACAGTGCACGAGAGTTGCTTGTCTTCCGGTACAGTGGTTTTCAAACTACCATAGAGGTACCATATGGTGTACAGAAAGTATTTTCCCGGTGGGATGAAGAATTTGAGAATTTTGCATTTAGAAAAATAGAGACCATTTAAAGGAAGAACTGACTGTGGTTTATAGTGAAGTTACTTGCGTAGCTGTTTCGAGATATTTTACACGATTTTGAAAGTTCGAAAATCACTGTGTTTAAAGTTAGGGCGGTGTTTGAGAGAGTTTGTGGTTTTGCTTAGAATTGGCAGCGAGGGCTTGCTCGGGTTTTTTCTCCTCTAGGAGGGGAGGGAAGAATTTTGCTGTGGACATGTAAGGCCACATCTCCTTCATTTTTGTTTGACATTAGAGGGGAGAAAACTTTAACTACAAGTGGACGGAAAACATTAAGTCAGCAATTTTGTGACAGTAGGTCTTTTAATGTGTGCCTGATGTTGGTCTACAGCTGTAGTAATCTTTACCTGGTACCTTCTAATATATCTACAGGTAAGGGGTGTATCACGGACAATGATACTGAGCTACATATTTAGACGCATATGTACGGGACCTTATCATCCTGTAGTTCTCTACCAGAAAACTAATTATCTCTAATCATTACGCGATAAGGACATCTGCCGTGGGTCTCTGTTAACTTCATCCTTCTATTTAAACAATGGTTGTTTAACAACAATGGTTGTTTTCTGTGCAAGTCACAGTTAACGTTAATTATCGTATTTGTCCATAATTTTTTTTTCTTTTTAACTGACGCCGGATTTCTCTGAGCGTCCAGCTGTGGTCAGGCTAGAGGTTTTGCTTCTGTAGGTCTGGACTGGTAGTTGAACTAACTCGTTTATAAAAGATGGCCAACAACTTACTTTACTTACAGTATAAGCATGACCCTTGTTATTTTTCTAATGCCAGCATTCTGTTTTATCATTTGATAATTTCTCACTGATAAATGTGTGTAATTTTTTTATATGGTATTGTTCCCCCCTCTCCCCTATATAATTCCCTCAGTCTTTCTCTTATGTTTGGCTTTCGATATCAGAATTTTTCATTATTTGAATGCTTGCCATCTGATACCAGAATTTGTTATTATAATTCAGTGAAATGGTTGCTATCTGATATTGGAATTTTTCATTCTTTTGAATTGTTGTCTTCTAAAATGCTTATTTTCTCACTGGTTACTGTGTATTGTCATTGTTTCTTAATACAGTCAACATGGTTTTCCATCTGAAATAATGAGCTAGCACCAATATTTCCCATTCTCTTGGTTACAAGTTCTTACAGAAATTGTTTTCATCATCTCATCTCACTCTGTATCTCTGTTGCAGTCTTGATGAACAAACTACTTGTCTGTTGTGCTGTGAGTTAGTTTTAAAAATGTTTTATAAAACAAACAAATGTGAGAGGTTTATTCATCACTTTTCATTTTAACGATACATGGAAATGAAATGAGAATTTTTCATTAAAAGACGTCCATTGCATGCAACTGAATCATTATGAGGCTTTTTAATACAAGTAGCAAAAGCATTTAAAAAGTAAGTACCACGTTTCAACTGATTCCAGCCTTCTTCTTCTGTCAGAGATCGGAGAAAGGGAATGAGATACATGAATGCAGAGTTTTATACTGTTAGTCTTTGGTTCACGATTCATTCAAGCTGTTCTTTCTCTTTTTTCTTTCGATCTTGTCTTTTCTCCAGGTCTTAGAAACTTATATTCTAAGTGTTTGTCTCCCCTGTAGGTCTGGGGAAAAAAATCTTGCAACGCTAACACTGCTCCCGTAACAGGAAGCAATTTGTGCACTTCCTTATAAATAAATAGTTGCATCTGCTCGGGTAAAGCTAACACATCACTTACAAAATGGTGTGCAACATCATATACACCAAATCAGTACAAACCTTGATTATAAATGAAATCATATACAACAAATTACTATAAAACTAGAATACATATAATATATAATAAAATCACTGCAAAATGAGACTATAAACGATATCACGTGCATTAAATCATTATAAACCTTGAATATAAATGATATCATAAAAATCAGTAGAAAGTGAGACTATAAATGATATATAAATCAGTACAAAGCGAGATTATAAATGACATCGTTTATATCTAATCATTAAAAGCGACAATGTAAAATGCAAAATATCCACCAAATCACCGCGAAACAAGATTGTAAACGATATATGCACAAAAGTACCAGGAAACGAGACTTTGAATGACATATACACCAAATCAAAACGAAGCGAGACTAAATGACATTATATATACCAAATCAAAACAAAGCGAGACTAAATGACATATACATCAAATCAAAATGAAACGTGACTGTAAATGATATTATATACCCCAGATTAAAAGAAAATGAGACTATAAATAGTATCATATAAACTAGCTCTCTATAAAATGGGCCTATAAATTATATAATAAAAATAATCTCACTAGACAATGATACTATAAGTGATATATCATAGAAACTCGCTCAGTAGGAATGAAATTATAAACAATTTTCATATAAACTACCTCACTAGAAAATGTGACTATAAATGATATCATATAAACTAGCTCTCTAGAAAACGAGACTATAAATGACATAACCAGCACCTCTCATCTTATTTTCCAGCTCTCAGCTAGTCAGGGATTGGCTAATAATTTTTGTTTCTTTCATTTGTTATTTGTCAGTGGCAGGCCTATTGTTGCTTGAAATAATTGCGTTTTTTTTCTATTTTCTTTTTCTATTTCTTGTTTTTTTCTTTGATACTAGCAGAACGGAAGATTCGTAACCATAACAACCGACTAATGGTAATATAAGTCTCTTTAAGTATGGCAGCTCAAAGGCTCAGCCTCGTTTCATGTCTAGCACTCGTCTGATATCCTCCGTGCCTGCAGCCATAGTTTCATCGATCTTATATAAACGTTGCTTTTAAGTCTTAACATTTTTTTTTTTTGTTGGGTCTCCAGACTGTTAGAATTAATTGCGCGTGATTTGTTTCTGTCATTGCAACAGATGCTAGCTTTGTGAGTGGATGGTTTTAGTTCAAGTCTAGAGATAAAAGCCAGGCGCGCGTCTTTTTATCATTCTTTCTGATCGATAGTAACAAAATACACGTGAACTACTTGGTAAGATGATAAATTCTTGTCAATGTTTGTTTTTGTTTTTAAACTGCGCGACTGATTATCTTCTTGCTACCCTGCAGTGGCTTATTTGATAGTCTAAGCGTGATGTCCTATTTTCTCTTCGCTGATATCATCTGTATTATTTCGTCCAGTATGTCTGGCTGTGCAGGTAAATATTAGCTATTTCCAGTAGCAGTGTGTCAGGTTCCTATCTGACCAGCTGGCTTGACTGGCAGGATTCTGGTACCTGATATCTTCTATCTTAACAGCTTTTTATGAAAGGACAGTTGGTTATCGATTGCTCTCCCGTTCTTCTTCTTCTTCTTCGTCTTCGTCTTCTTCTTCTCTCTTTCTCTCTCTCTCTCTCTACTCCTCCACCACTACCTCTTAAACCTCTTTTTTTTTTGCCATCTGATTTGAGCTGGTTATTTTGACCCTAACGAACTTCTTCTGCACTTAATAACTGCAGCGGAAGTAACATTTCATTTGTGCGGTGAAGTGATAAGGCTGTAGGTGTGGCGCGGAATGATACATATGGTTGCTATTGAGAAAACGTTTGCTCACACGCATAACTTTTTGCATTTAAATTCCAGCTTCAATTTTCTCACACAGAGAAGTGAAGGAACGGCATATAGTCAGCAGTTTATATTCATTTCTGAGGATAAGGAAAGCTTTTGTTAATGTTAGATAAACTCAGATATTCAGATTTCGCTAGAAAGGTAGAAATTCTGAATGTTACAGGAAATAAGAAGGTTTAGATTTTGTGAGTCTGTAAAAGAAAATAAACAAAGTTTGTGGTTGACATTCAGTTCTGCAGCATTCTTTATCATAAAAATGTCCAGCTTGTGGAACATGTGATCACTGGTCAGTTGATGTTTTCCATCTTCAGAATTTGTGGTAAGTCTTCTTCAGTGACAACATTGTTATGAGTTAGTGTATGCCAGTACGTTTCTTGTGTGGTAAATGTGGCAAGATGTAGCGGGGGAATGATCTGAGACGAGGAGTGTTCTGACGATAGTAGGAAGAGAGTAGGAGATGTGTCCGTTGGTAAGTTAAACCATAATTCTAGCGGTAACTATTCATTTGGTAAGTTAACTCTTTGAAAATAAAGTATGCTCGTTCGTTCGTTCGTATGCTCTCTCTCTCTGGTAATACAAAACTAATGCAGTTTTTGTTCATGATTTTTGGGGTGAGTGGAGCGAGCTAGTGAGTGAGGGAGGGAGGGAGTGAGTGAGGGAGGGAGTGAGGGAGGGAGGGAGCGTAGCTGTCGTTAGTCAGTGAATGACGCGCTTTCAGGATGGCCCAAAATGGATCAAAGTTAACCCACGACGTTTGCACCTGCGAGAAGAGAGTTTGATCTCATTTCTGTTTTATATGTAAGTCATGGTAGCGTACCGCTCATTTAGCGATTCCTGTCTTATGTACCATGTTATGATTCCTCTCCCCAGATCTTCTTTAAACTTCCTGTGTTATGTACCATGTTATGATTCCTCTCCCCAGATCTTCTTTAAACTTCCTGTGTTATGTAACATGTTATGATTCCTCTCCCCAGATCTTCTTTAAACTTCCTGTGTTATGTACCATGTTATGATTCCTCTCCCCAGATCTTCTTTAAACTTCCTGTGTTATGTAACATGTTATGATTCATCTCCCCAGATCTTCTTTAAACTTCCTGTGTTATGTAACATGTTATTATTCCTCTCCCAAAATCTTCTTTGTTTCCTGTCTTGTGTAACATGTTATCTTCTTCTTCTTCGTTCGCTTCTACCACCAAGACCGCACTGTAATCCTACTGAATTTACGCCTGTGGTCCTCGTTAAGTCCCGTGGTCTCCTGTGTGGTCCCCGAGAGGACCACAAGAGGTTCAAAGTATCGCAGGGCTTTAGCCTGTATTCTTGGTGGGTCTCTGAAACGGATTTCGTGACACCGTGATTTTCGTTGCACCAGCTTAGTCTAGAGTTGGACTTTCTCACCGGAAGACCTCGACATGTTTAGGATATCAGTGCATCCCCGCTGGGTGAGAGGTGGTAGCCCACCCAGACCAGAATTGGACCTTCTCACCGGAAAACCTCGACGTGTTTTGAGATACCCGTGTACCACCGCCGGGTGAGAGATGGTTGCCCATCCAGTCCAGAGTTGGACTTTCTCACTGGAAAACCTCAGCGTGATTAGGATACGCAAACATCCTCACCGGCTGAGAGGTGGTTGCCTGTCTAGACTGCCCTGGTCCAGTGTCTCCGACTTCAGCATTTTGTGGTCGTGGCCGCTACCCTTCCTAGTTGTGACCAAGATGGAGCTAATGTCCAGGAGGACGAATCCTCGCCACTAGTGACTTCCACCCCTGGGTTGAGCCGGTTTAGGCATATTATCCCAGTATGGGCGTGTTTGGGACGTGACCGACCTCTAGAGCAGAGGTACTGTGACATGCATAGCCTTCAAGATTCACCCCTGGTGTGAGCCGGTTTAGGCAAAATTCACCAGTATGGGTGTATATCGGGCGTGACCGACCTCTAGAGCGGAGGTGGCATGACATGTCTAGCCATCAAGTTCCACCCCTGGTGTGTGCCGGTTTAGCCATATTTCACCAGTGTAGGTGTATATCAGGCGTGACCGACCTCTAGAGCAGAGGCGCCGTGGTATGTGTAGCTCTCTCAGCTATACTACTGGACATACCGATTAAAGTTCACTTTATCCTCTCCTTCACCTTTTCACATCGGCACCGCACAGCAACCTTTATTTCTTTTCTGCATTTTCTTCCTTGACCGGGAGGAGTTTCACTCCACGCGCGGCATTCGAAGAGTCTCGCCAGCAGTGTCTTAACCTCTGGGACAAGCCAGTTCATGCTTTTCACCCGATATGACTGCACTCAGGACGTGGCCGACCTCCAGACCAGAGGTGCCATGATTTGACTGTTTGCTTCGCTTTATCATTTCTACCATCGTTTCCGCAGTGGTGTTGCGCGGCAACCCCATTTGCACCTTTCTTCATTGGCCGGGAAGAGCACCGCTCCACGCACGGCAGCTGAAGAATCTCGCCAACAGCGGCAGATGAGCTACCACACGTGCCACTCATCTACCCTAAGTATCTGGTTTTCAGGCGCCAGATATTCGCCCTCGCCCCTTCTCCTGTCAGTTTAAACAGTTCTGCCACGGGAAGGCCAGGAGCTGGACTTGACTGCCAGAGGCTGTTTGAGACGCGCGCCGTTGGAGTGGAGATCGAATTCTCCACCCTACCTCCGACAATAACAGTCCTTAGAACCTAACATGTTATGATTCCTCTCCCTAGATCATATTTAAAATTCCTGTGTTCTGTAACATGTTATGATTCCCCTCTCTAGATCTTCTTAATGTTTCCTGTCTTATGTAACATGTTATGATTCCCTTCCCTATATCTTCTTTATATTTCCTGTGTTATGTAACATGTTATGATTCCCTTCCCCATATCTTCTTTATATTTCCTGTCTTATGTAACATGTTATGATTCCCCCTCCCCAGATCTTCATGTTTCCTGTCTTATGTAACATGTTATGATTCCCTTCCCCATATCTTCTTTAAACTTCCTGTGTTATGTAACATGTTATGATTCCCCCTTCCCAAATCTTCTTTAAACTTCCTGTCTTATGTAACATGTTATGATTCCCCCTCCCCAGATCTTCTTTAAACTTCCTGTGTTATGTAACATGTTATAGTTCCCCTCCCCAGATCTTCTTTATGTTTTTTTGCACTCAAACTGCCAAGTCGGTTAAAGGTATGAACAACTCCCAGTTAAGATTTGCATCCGCTAAGTGTAAGCTACATTGAATGGCTAATTCGGTTTACCTTATCTGTGCTACCTTCTTGCACTTATCACCTGCCTAAAATCACACCTGAACAGACTGACAGGAGTTGCTGACATTTTTTATTCTGAGTGCTTTTTTAAAAGTAAACATAAATTAAGATTCTTTTCAATTCCATTTTATGTTTTGGAAGATTACGGTCATCATAACTGGCTAATGGTAATACATCACAACTGGCTAATGGCAATACATCACAACTGGCTAATGGTAATACATCACAACTGGCTAATGGTCATATAAGATTCACGACAGCAGAAGCTCAAAGGCCGGTCTTTCTTCCATGTTCATTTGATTTGATGCCTTTAGTGATTTCTGCCATCATTTCATCTATCGTTGTGTACATTTTGCTCCTTGCTATCCATCCATCTGTCCGTCCGTGTCTGTCTCTCTGTCTGTCTGTCTGACTGCCTTGTCTGTCTGTGTGTGTTTATCTCACTGCCTTGTTTGTCCGTCTGTCTGTCTGCCTCTCTCTTTGCCTTTCCATCCGTGTGTCCGTCTACTTGACTGTCTGTCTTTTTTTTTTTTGTTTCAGCTTCTGTGTCCGTCTACTTCACTGTCTGTCTTTTTTGTTTCAGCTTCTGTGTTCGTCTACTTCACTGTCTGTCTTTTTTTTGTTTCAGCTTCTGTGTTCGTCTACTTGACTGTCTGTCTTTTTTTTGTTTCAGCTTCTGTGTTCGTCTACTTGACTGTCTGTCTTTTTTGTTTCAGCTTCTGTGTTCGTCTTCCAGTCTGCTCATCTACTTGTCTGCTTTCTTGTTGCCTCACCGTCTGTGGATGCGTCTACTTGTCTGTCTGTCCCTCTCTTTGCCTCATCGTTTGTCCGTCTACTTGTCTGTCTGTCTCTGTCTCATCGTCTGTTTTTCTGCTTGTCTGTCTGTCTACCTATATTGCCCGTCTGTCCTTCTCATTTGCTTCATCGTTTGTCCGTTTACTTGTCTTTTCGTCTACCTGTCTGTCAATTCTTTTCCTTGCCTCACTATTTGTCTATTTCTCTCTCTCTCTTTCTCTCTTCTCTCTCTCTCTTTCTCGTTCTTTCTCTTTCTCTGAACCTTTAGTGCAAAAGGCACATGGGACTTCCGCAAGGGTTTTCCACAAACACTTGCCTTTTTTCCCCACTCTTGCCCAGGTGAGCCCTCTGTTGCTCAGCATCCTCTCTGTTGTTCTTCTCCATGTCTCCTTTGGTCTACCCTTACTTCCGTTCCCCTGTGGTGTCCATCTTAGTGCTACTTTTGATAGTGAGTCGTCAGTCATACGGAGGACATGTGCCAACCATCGCCAGTGGCTTCATCTGCGTTTCTGCCAACAAGATGTTATTTCTTACAGTGTTTAGCCAAAATATTCTTCTGCTTCTGCGGTTTGTCTGTTTACCTGTCTATATATCAGTCTAGGCGCCCCTCCCACGTTTCATTGTTTGCACCTGTATAAAACTTTGCTTGGCATCTTACAAGGGGGGGGGGGGAGAGGAAGAAAAAGCTCCGTCACGGTCGAGTACAAACCTATCCCCGTCTTCTCTTACATTTTTGCCGACGAATTAGTGAACTAACGACAGCTGTGAAGCTGACACTTCTAAGTGAAAGATGCATGAGAACTTGAAATGGTATATAGCAGGACGATAGGAAGAAGAGATTGGCAGAAACATTATAGCACTACCACAAAACCAAGTATGGACAGGAATATAGCAGGACGATAGGAAGAAGAGATTGGCAGAAACATTATAGCACTACCACAGAACCAAGTATAGACAGGAATATAGCAGGACGATAGGAAGAAGAGATTGGCAGAAACATTATAGCACTACCACAAAACCAAGTATAGACAGGAATATAGCAGGACGATAGGAAGAAGAGATTGGCAGTAACGTTATAGCACTACCACAGAACCAAGTATAGACTGGAGTATAGCAGGACGATAGGAAGAAGAGATTGGCAGTAACGTTATAGCACTACCACAGAACCAAGCATAGGCTGGAGTATAGCAGGACGATAGGAAGAAGAGATGGGGAGTAACGTTATAGCACTACCACAAAACCAAGCATAGGCTGGAGTATAGCAGGACGATAGGAAGAAGAGATTGGCAGTAACGTTATAGCACTACCACAGAACCAAGCATAGACTAGGGGTGCCACACTAAAAAAAATATCTATACTTGGTTTTGTGGTAGTGTTATATTGTCTGTGTCTCTCTCTAACGTTTCCATGTCGATCTTCGTGTCATAATCATGACAGCAGGCGTTGGGATGATTAATGCCCGTCTTATGATACAAGAAACGTCATTTGAAAGATGTGCTTTTTTCATACAGCAGCTTTGCACTCAGAATATATTGCTTTCTTATATATTGCTTTCCCGAAATGGTGTCAAGTCTTCTTTCTTCCACGTATGTGAATGTTAATTTAAGATGTTTACATTGTTCACATCATTCATTCTTGCATTTTGTTTTTCTACGCTGCAGCAAATGTAGCGGTAGGCTTATTACAAAAAGTTTCAGAAGATGTGATGTTAAGTGTTGTGTTTATACATAAGCTTTAAGTTGTTTCTTGTCACCTGCCAATGTAATATTGCGTATTCCACTATCTGTAAATGTAATGTTATGCACTCATCTGCCCCCTCCCCTCCCTTCTGCACACCCACAACCAATCTGCAGACCTAATGTTTCGTATCCCCTGCATATCTGTGTAACATAAACTCTCTCTCTCTCTCTTTCTCTCTCTCCTCACCAATAAATCTAATGGTATGTATCTCCTCTCCTCCAAATCAAGAAATATAATGTTAAATGTTTCATCCTCATGCAGATGTAATGTTATGTATTTCTCTACATTTACATATGTAATGTTATATACTCCTACTATCTTCCCTTTCTCCCCTACCACCAGACAAGAAATGTAAATGTAATATTATCTATCCTCCTGGCCTCCCAACACACACACACTACTAGCAGATGTAAATGTAGCGTTACAAGCTTCTTCCACCACAACCACTACATTCACATCTGTAAATGTAAGGGTACGTATTACGTATTTCCTTGTCAGTAAATTTAATGTTACATATGTGTTGTGAACGTTTAAGTATATTAACATTTGCATGTACACAAGTGGAGTGTTCGAACTATTACCAACGTTGGCTACGTTCGTGAAAGCGATGTCAAGGTGTGTTTCTCACGTGGGCTAGTCTAATGTTACCTGTATACCTGTTGTAAATATTACCTGCTGACAACAAGGCCAGAATAAGCTGCCTGCTTGACGATTGTGTAAACCGTATTTTTAAAAAGTGCTTATTGTAAAAATTTTCCCAACAACCTGTCACTTCACTGTGACATTTGACATACAGTAAGCTACCTGCCCCAGTCCTCGCCTACAGGTCTGGCCTCCGGGGAAATGACAGGCTTTGTTGCTGGTGCAGTGTGAAGAATATCCTTGGTATGCCAATTCTTGACTCTTCAATCGATCCCACAAGCCCCAGATAATGACAACCACTTTATGGAAATGCTTGTGCAATGAAATATATGCGTGCAAGTAAATCATCCAACATTGCCCTACATTATGTATTCAGCTTAAATTGCAAGAATATTCTACAAATGTTCAGATTTGGTTCTTAGATATTTTTTCTTTTCCACGTGGAGTGGAAAAGAAATTCCATTTAGTCGTCTGCTTGGTTTTTGTCTTCGTTCATTCATGTCTCAATATCTGGCGAGCTCGCATCATCATCATTATCATCAGGATCAGTGCCGATAGACTTGGGCCACATCTTTATATTATTTCTCTAAGAGGAATTGTTGTAACAGAATAACCGAGAAGTGGATCCACCAGAGCTTTCGTTTAGGTCTTCGTTGTTTTCAAACTTCATATAGTCTGAAGAGCTCTGGATAAGAAGTCAGATTTGGCATAAAAACTGGGGTTAGAAGTCAGATTTAGCACACACACACACGCATGCACGCACGCACACACTAGGGTTAGAAGTCAGATTTGGCCAACAACAAACAAAAAAAACAACAACCTGGGGTTAGAAGACAGATTTTGGCACAAAAACTGGGGTTAGATGTCAGATTTTGGCACAAAAACTGGGGTTAGATGTCAGATTTTGGCACAAAAACTGGGGTTAGAAGTCAGATTATGGCACAAAAACTGGGGTTCATTCATTCATTCATTCATTTGCATGTCCCTTGCGGAACTTTGCCTCCCAAACAGCACTCCTGTAGGCCTCTCGGTTGTGAGCAAGATGGCCTGCTGCTGCTGCGTCCATCTGCAGATCGTCAACGATTTCTTGCAGCCATCTTCGTTTTGGTCTTGCTCTTTTTCTTTTTCCCATTATGTATCCTTCCAATATGGTCTTCTCTAAATTATCATGACGTTTAATGTGTCCAAAATATTTAAGTTTTCTCTGTTTAATCCTCTTTACGAGCCAGCCTTCTTCTATATTAAGCTCTTGTAGTATAGATATATTTGTTCTTTTTTTGTCCACGATATTTGGAGAACTCTTCTGTAGCATTTACATTCAAAGGCATTTATGTATTTCTCAGCTGTTTTGTTAGTGTCCAGGTCTCACAGGCATATGTTGCGATGGGAAAGATGCATGCCCTTAAAAATCTTATTTTTGTAGTTCTGTCTGCTCCTCTCCACAGATTCTTTATTTGTTTTACTTTCTGAAGAGCAATAGATGTCCTCTGTTTAATTTCCCTCATTGTATCTCCATTATTAGTTAGTAGTGATCCAAGATATTCAAAACTCTCCACTTCTTCCAATTTTTCCTCATTGATATATATTTCAGCTGCCTTGTTTGTTTTGTCAGTTGTCATCAATTTAGTTTTCTTCGCATTAAGATAGAGGTTCTGCTCTTCGCTGTTCTTACGGACTGACATAATTAGTTTTTCCATTCCTTTTTGTGTTGTGGATAGTAACACTGTGTCATCACCATATCTAATCTCTGGTATTTCATAACCTCCAATTGTTATGGCATTGTAATATTCTTTGTCTACATCTTCTCTAACATTCCTCATTATATTTTCAGTATACAAGTTAAATAAGTAGGATGACAATATGCACCCCTGACGGACCCCTTGTTTTATGTCAAACGAGTTGTTGTTTCACCATTTATTCTTACTGCTGCTTGTTGGTCTAGATACAACAGTGATGTTAATTGTATCAAATGTGTTGGAAATCCCATTTTTTCCATTATTTCCCAAAGTTTCTGGTGTTGTACACAATCAAATGCCTTTGAGTAGTCTATAGATGATAAATATAGATTCACATTAAACTCTCTGCATTTCTCTATTATTAATCTTAGATTGAATATATGATTTCTTGACCCTCTTCCTTGCCTGAAACCAGCTTGGACCATATTGACTTCTTCTTCTATTTTCTTACGAAGTCTACCCATTATGATTTTTAACAGAATTTTACTGGCATGACTAATCAGGGCAACAGTTCTGTAGTTTGTGCATAATTTCAGGTTACCCTTTTTTTGGCAGTGGTATGAATACAGTTATTTTCCATTCTTTTGGCCAAACACTTGAATGCCATATCTTTTTTACATAGTGCATGATAGATTGTTGCACATTCCTTTCCTCCTGCTTTAATAAATTCAGCTGTTATATCATCACATCCTGGTGATTTACCATTTTTCAGATTCTTTATTGCCCATAAAACTTCTTCTATTGTCGGTTCAGGTTCTTTCTCCTCCAATAATAATTCACACTGTTGATTTCTGTTTCCACAGTCGGTTGTTTCATACATTCCTCTACAATATTCCTTCCATCTTTCTAGAATTTCCTCTGTCTCTGTCAAAGTATTCCCCATCTCGTCACAAATTACATTTAGCTTAGGTGTGACATTTCTTGTCAATGTCTTCATTTCTTTAAATATTTCACTATCTCTTCCACACTTCTGATGTTCTTCTATTCTTTCACAACAATCTTGTATGTATTGTTTTTTGTCTTTTCTTATGTTTCTTCGTACTTCTTTTGTTAAAGTTTTATATTTCTCTTTGTTGTTGTTTGTCACTTTCCATTGCGTCTTCATTTCTCTACGTTGTTTTATCAGTTCTAGTGTACTTGCTGTAATCTATCCATTCTTTTGTGTTTTCTTTACTGGAACCATGTCTTTAGCTGTTATTAAGATATCTTTGGCCTGCGTAGCCAATTCATCTGGTGTCATCTCCTCCTGTACAGCCATCAGGATTTCGAAACGGTTCTTCACTTCTATACCGTATTGTTCTGGTATCTTTGTAAGATCAAAGCGGAGTGGTCTTGATCCCGTAACTGTCTTTTTTATCTTTATCTTCATGTCTGCCATTAATAACTCATGGTCCGTGCCACAATCAGCACCTGGTAAAGTTTTTGCTGTTGTTATACTTGATCTCCACCTTCTTTGCACTGAAATGTAATCTATTTGATTCCTGGTTTTACCATCAGGTGATGTCCATGTGTAAAGTCTTCTTGGATGTTGTTTAAAAAGTGTGTTAGCGATCATTAGTTCATTTTCCATGCACAACGCCATTAGATTGTCACCTGCCTCATTTCTATGTCCTATGCTAAATTTCCCTACAACATGTCCTTCTTCTTCTACTCTTTCTGTATCAATTTTTGCATTAAAATCACCCATTATTAATACAATATCATTTTTCCGTACCTGGTCTATTGTCGTTTGCAGTGTGTTATAAAAGTTTTCTACTTCCTCTTCTTCTGCTGCTGATGTAGGTGCATATATCTGAATGATTGTTACATTTCTAGGAATGCCCTTAAGTCTGATTGTTAGGATTCTATCACTTACTGGATTGTAGCCTAGTAATTCTTTTGATGCTGATTTGTCCAAATAAAAAGGCACTCCATTCTTTCCTCCTACTTCTCCACCAGAGTATATAAAGATATTATAATTCTCGCTCTTAAAGTGTCCTGATCCTGGGGTTAGAAGTCAGATTTTGGCACAAAAACTGGGGTTAGAAGTCAGATTTTGGCACAAAAACTGGGGTTAGAAGTCAGATTTTGGCACAAAAACTGGGGTTAGAAGTCAGATTTTGGCACAAAAACTGGGGTTAGAAGTCAGATTTTGGCACAAAAACTGGGGTTAGATGTCAGATTTTGGCACAAAAACTGGGATTAGAAGTCAGATTTGGGACACAAAAAAAAAGAGAGTTAACTGGCTGCTTCTAGAAAACAATATAAGATACGAAATACCAGACGTGATGTGCGGTAGAGAAGTAGCTAGTCCTATGTGTCCTATATTTTTTGACATCTCCTTGAGGGAGCAGTGTACTATAAGCTTACATAATGATACATAAGGCAGAATATAATACCCATGATGGATTTTGAAGGACAAAACTCCTACAAGAATTCAAGTTAACACCCCAAGACGATCTCATAAGACAAAAATCGAAGAGCAGAATAGATTGCATGACAGCAGCTTTACGACTGAGACAAAGGGTGTGTAGAATTGATTAGTCAGATGATGCCAATGAAAACTGGAAGACGATCAAACGAATATCGGACGTGATTCTTGTGGCCTAGTTTTGGCTGGACTACTTGAGCTTAGAGGAAGGGCTTTTTTTTTTTTGGCCGTGAAAGATCTTCCTCTGGCCTGAGAACAGCTGTAGACCCCCTTTCTGGTTTGAGAACAGCTGTGTACCCCCTTCTGGCCTGAGAACAGCTCTGGACCCCCTTCTGGCCAGACAACAGCTGTGAACCCCTTTCTGATCTGAGAACAGCAAATGTGGATCCATCATATATATATATATATATATATATATATATGAACGTGTGTGTGTGTGTTTGTTAGAGCATCACGCTGGAACGCCAGGAGCAGTTTCAACCAAACTTGGCACACATACGACCTACAATCTGGACAGTGCACGTGGGGGTTATATCATCCATAGGATACCCCTATGACCCCTAGGGGTCAGGGTGACATTAAAAAATAATCGAAAATGAACGATATTGGTGTCGAATCCATAGTTTTCTGGGTCGCTGAGGTGAATAGTGACGCTCTCGATGCCGTTTAAGTCCAAGTTCAGCTCCCAACGGCATGGGGAGCCACAAGGGTGGGGATGGAATGGTGTGACATGTCAAAATAGTCGAAAATGAACGATATTAGAGTCGAATCCAGTGTTTTGGGGTCACTGAGATGAAAAGTGACAGTCCCGATGCCGTGTGAGTTCAAGTTCAGCTTCAGTCGGCATGGAGTCCTAGGGGTGAGGGTGAGATGTGGTGACATGTACAAATAATCGAAAAAGACCGATATTAGTGTCGAATTCATAGTTTTATGGGTCGCTGAGATAAATAGTGGCACTCGCAAATTCAGCCCCCCCCCTCCCCATCGGCATGGGTGGGGGGAAGTGGGGGTGAGAAGTGGTGAAAACTAAAATGTCCAAATTGACCGAGATTAGTGTCGAATCCAGAGTGTTCCGGGTCGCTAAGCTGATTGGTGACAGCCCTGATGACAATTAAGCCTACATTTAGTCGAATAGAAGAAATATAACTCTGTAGAGCCGTCTAGACTCTGTAGAACCTTCTAGAAGTTTGTGAGAATTAATAGAACATTGTAGAACGTTCTAGAAGATTGTGGAACTGAATATGCCTCTGTAGACCTTTCTAGAAGGCTGTGGAAATGAATAGAAGGTTGTAGAACGGTATAGAATGTTGTGGAAATGAATAGAACTTGGTTGATTGGGATAAATAAATACCCGGGCAACGCCTGGTAATCTAGTTAAAAATAAAACGACAGATAGAACATAGATTACGCTAAAAAATGTTTTGTAACGAGCCAGTCCGTTTGCTTCCCCGTCCACATCCGACCACCCCTACCCCACCCCCACCCCCAATTTAAACCCCTGTTCAGGGACAGTTTCTCTTACTGAGCAGTTAAAGAGCAGAGCACTGAAGTAAAAGATAAGAGATAATCTCGTGTATTAATATTTTCTTATCATAGCTTTAAAACTGAAAGCATACACGCAGTTTAACTACACCTTCTTTTTTTTGTCTGTGTTTATGTTTATTTGTATGTTTCCCCCGTTTTTCGTTTCTGCGTGAAATCTAATTTCATAAATAATTTGAAACTGAATTCACGGGGAACCAGAGAGGATTTTTTTTTCTTTCATAGTTTATTAAAATGTTGATTTTTTTTAAAGACTCAGAACTCAAATCAAACGTTTAGGGGGAAAAGAACAACAAACAAACAAACAAGGCCACTCTCTCCTAAAACAGCGAAACAGCGACAGAATAATGGGAGAAACATGTCGGTCTAGAATTACCTGGGAAGTACCTCACCTCCACTGAATGAACACGACCAACACAAAACTGGTATCATCTAAAAGTAGTTCACCTGCCAGGTGCTCTGTTTTTATACACACACTCCGTGGGTCGTGGTAGAAATCAATAATTGTTCAATAATTAGAAATGTTTGTTTTTTTTCAATATTTAGTTTAGTTGTTTTTTCTCCCACTCAGTTCATATGTAGCTGAAATTAGAGAGGAGAAAATTGAGAGAAGGGTTACTCTAGAAGGAGAGGGATGGAGGGATGGTTGAAATAATTTTATTCTACCGGCCGTCTCTGTGGCGTAATCGGTTAGCGCGTTCGGCTGTTAACCGAAAGGTTGGTGGTTCGAGCCCACCCATGTGTATTACGACTAGTGGGGTATGGATATTCCTTATCAAAGGAAAACTAAGACGCTTTCTTCCATCCGCTAGTCTACGGGACACCCTCGGGGAAGGTGGAGTACCCGTTTAGCCCACCCTCCCCTACCCCCAGATCAGAGTTACGTGAAACCGTGGGAGCAGGTGGTGAATGGAGGAGTGGGAGCAAGTATTACGGATCATGGCCCCCACTCTACGATGGTAGCCAGAAGATACCAGCTGTGGAGACAATGGCTGCGATCGCCCACTTGTATTAGTCACTGCCAAAAAGGAGAGGAATGCCAAGCTACTCTCTTACACCGCCAAGAAACCTAACATGGCTGATCTGAAGTAGAAAAGGGACGACCTCGCCGCAGATGGACTCGGGACATCACGGAAAGTCGGAATGTGTCACCGCAAGACGTCGGTCAACTTGCGCAAGACGGTATTTCATTCAGGGAGGCTGTGAGACGGACAACGTTCTGGAAAGAACATGTCAAATGACTGAACTAGCTCAAAAGTTGGATGTACATGTAGATTCTGTTACATGTCCTTGCCATGTGCAAACAGGAAGCCCAACTTGAGCTAGAATACTATTTTATTTTAGCTTTTATTTTATTTCGTTTTTCTTGCAACGAATATTTATTGTGTGCTGCTCAACAGATAACGCAAAAGTCTGGGAACTTTCCGACACAACAGTATTTTGTGTATACTTGTCACAGATTGTCATGTATCTGCTTTATTATCACCATTATTATTATTATTATTATTTCTGAAATATACACAGTATTCATTCTCTCTCTTTTCTTGTCAACAAGTGTCAATGGTAATTTTCTTTTCTTGTCAGCAGATGTCAATGGTCACTCTCTTTTCTTGTCAGCAGATGTCAGTGGTCACTCTCTTTTCTTGTCAGCAGATGTCAGTGGTCACTCTCTTTTCTTGTCAGCAGATGTCAGTGGTCACTCTCTTTTCTTGTCAGCAGATGTCAGTGGTCACTCTCTTTTCTTGTCAGCAGATGTCAGTGGTCACTCTCTTTTCTTGTCAGCAGATGTCAATGGTCACTCTCTTTTCTTGTCAACTTCTTTGTTAATTGACTCATAGACGGTCGGAATATCGAGAAAAGATCAAAGTAGCTGTCTGTGTTTGCCGCCGATACGTACATATAAGATCTGCGAACATATATATGTATATATAAGGTCTGTGACTATAGATATAGATCTGTGAACATACATATAACGTCTGTGAACATATATATAAAGTCTGCGATTTTGTATCCATATTTTTTATCACTTTTCGGCACAATGGAGATTGATGTGGTCGCATAGTGCTTGACTGCCTTTCTTTCCACAAATTCGGCACCCACATATCACATTTCTACAGCGCTTAGAATAAGGATCAAATCGCCAACATTAGCCATGAGGTACTAGTGCACTAACAACTTACTAACTAATCACAAGATGGATGGGAACCTGCGAAACTCACGCATTTATACAAATAAGAAGATTTTCGTTAGAATGTCTGCGAGTCGATCTAGGCCCTCAGTAACTAAAACTAGAAATGCCAGCACTCGTGTGGAACATTTCAGACACTAGCTGCAGTTGCTGGGAGAAATGGACTACTAGCTCTGTGCATAGAAAATGAAGAATTCTTTCCAGACTTTAGATACATCTGGTCCACCTCATGAGACATCTTTCATGACTTAAGACCCGAATTAGGGCTTTAACATTTCTGCAGACGACAGCTGTACAGCACACTATGTGCACTCGCACGCCCTGCGCTGTCGCTTGTGATAACAGCAATTATAATAATTAAAGCTGTTCAACTTGCTACAGTAGTGCTGGCTGCGGTGGATGTTCTCCTGCGTTCAAAGATTGTGCGAGGACACGGACTATCCTCTCTCGCGCTGGGCTCGATCAATACGTGTAAACAATAGAGTCCACCAACTTTGTTCACGATCACGTGGTAGACATTAGCACGGAGGCCAAAGAACCCGAAGTGAACAATAATATAAATTATTGATTTGCCTCGTTTCCGTGCTCTCCCAGTTGTGTATTCCTGTTGTTTAAAATGTACAGGAAAGAAAAGCGGCATATTTTGATGTCGCTTTTTTATTCTTCTCCTGACGATCTGTTCTTAAATCGTGTATTTAAAAAAGAAAACTTTAAATTGGCCGTGAAACAACTACCAGAACAGCCTTTAGATACCACAGAAGCAGATGGGTGTATGCAGTATAACTATGTACAGAAAATATGAATAAAATACGCGTACTTGGTACTTTTTGTGTGGTTTAAATTACGTCATTTAATTTCTGTAGATTTTCTTTTGCGTAGCCAGCGAAACTGACCACGTGACTAATGAGAAACTGCACGGCTATCATGGCTGCCCAACCAAGACCTTAACCTCATCCATTGCGATACTAGGAAGCAGTTCTCTGTGTTACTTCTCCCTAGTTGGCGGGGCAGTTCTCTGTGTTACTTCTCCCTAGTTGGCCGGGAAGTTCTCTGTGTTACTTCTCCCTAGTTGGCGGGGAAGTTCTCGGTGTTACTTCTCCCTAGTTGGCGGGGAAGTTCTCTGTGTTACTTCTCCCTAGTTGGCGGGGAAGTTCTCAGTGTTACTTCTCCCTAGTTGGCGGGGAAGTTCTCTGTGTTACTTCTCTCTAGTTGGCGGGGAAGTTCTCTGTGTTACTTCTCCCTAGTTGGCGGGGCAGTTCCCTATGTTACTTCTCCCTAGTTGGCGGGGCAGTTCCCTATGTTACTTCTCCCTAGTTGGCGGGGAAGTTCTCTGTGTTACTTCTCCCTAGCTGTCGGGGAAGGGATGTGAGAAGATGGGTCCTCTAGATGACCATTTGCCCAAAAGTCGTAGCTTCAGCTGTTGAAGATGAATATTCCTGAAGACCTGTGTTAATAAAATAAGACAATAAATTATTAGGCTGCGTAATCGTTCTGTTCTTGGATCATTACTAACTAATAATGGAGATACAATGAGGGATATTAAAAGGGCATCTATCGCTCTTTTAAAAAAATAAAACAACTAAAGACGCTGTGGGGAGGAACAGACAGAACTACAAGAATAAGATTTTTAAGGACATACATCTTTCCCATCGCAACATATGCCCGCGAGACCTGGACACTTAACAAAACAGCTGAGAAACACATAAATGCCTTTGAATGTAAATGCTACAGAAGAGTTCCTCAAATATCATGGACACACACACACACACAGAAAAACAAATATAATCCATACTATAAGAACTTAATATTGAAGAAGGTTGGCTAGTAAGGAATTTTAAACAGAGAGAACTTAAATATTTTGGACATATTAAAAGTCATGATTATTTATAGAAGACTGTCTTGGATGGATACATAATGGGAAAAGAAAGAGAGGAAGACCAAGGCGAAGATGGCTGCAAGACATCGTTGATGATCTGCGAATGGACGCACCAGCAGCAGGCCATCTTGCTCACAACCGAGAGGCCTACAGGAGTGCTGTTAGGGAGGTAAAGTTCCCCAAGGGACATGCAAATGACTGACTGACTGAGAGGCCTACAGGAGTGCTGTTAGGGAGGCAAAGTTCCCCAAGGGACATGCAAATGACTGACTGAGAGGCCTACAGGAATGCTGTTAGGGAGGCAAAGTTCCCCAAGGGACATGCAAATGACTGACTGACTGAGAGGCCTACAGGAGAGAGCTGTTAGGGAGGTAAAGTTCCCCAAGGGACATGCAAATGAATGACTGACTGAGAGGCCTACAGGAGTGCTGTTAGGGAGGCAAAGTTCCCCAAGGGACATGCAAATGACTGACTGACTGAGAGGCCTACAGGAGAGAGCTGTTAGGGAGGCAAATTTCCCCAAGGGACATGCAAATGACTGACTGACTGAGAGGCCTACAGGAGAGAGCTGTTAGGGAGGTAAAGTTCCCCAAGGGACATGCAAATGACTGACTGAGAGGCCTACAGGAGAGCTGTTAGGGAGGTAAAGTTCCCCAAGGGACATGCAGATGACTGACTGACTGAGTCGTTTAGTATAAAGGATTTTAAGGACGGTTTTTCTGCCATTATCTGACCTTGTGTTGCTTGTTCTAAAGCTAAGCTAGCACTCAGATCGCACCAAACACTGTCATCTTATGTTGTTTGTTCTAAAGCTAAGCTAGCACTCAGATCGCACCAAACACTGTCCTCTTATGTTGTTTGTTCTAAAGCTAAGCTAGCACCCAGATCGCACCAAACATTGTCCTCTTTTGTTGTTTGTTCTAAAGCTAAGCTAGCACTCAGATCGCACCAAACATTGTCCTCTTATGTTGTTTGTTCTAAAGCTAAGCTAGCACCCAGATCGCACCAAACACTGTCCTCTTATGTTGTTTGTTCTAAAGCTAAGCTAGCACCCAGATCGCACCAAACACTGTCCTCTTATGTTGTTTGTTCTAAAGCTAAGCTAGCACCCAGATCGCACCAAACACTGTCCTCTTATGTTGTTTGTTCTAAAGCTAAGCTAGCACTCAGATCGCACCAAACATTGTCCTCTTTTGTTGTTTGTTCTAAAGCTAAGCTAGCACTCAGATCGCACCAAACATTGTCCTCTTATGTTGTTTGTTCTAAAGCTAAGCTAGCACCCAGATCGCACCAAACACTGTCCTCTTATGTTTGTTCTAAAGCTAAGCTAGCACCCAGATCGCACCAAACACTGTCCTCTTATGTTGTTTGTTCTAAAGCTAAGCTAGCACCAGATCGCACCAAACACTGTCCTCTTATGTTTGTTCTAAAGCTAAGCTAGCACCCAGATCGCACCAAACACTGTCCTCTTATGTTGTTTGTTCTAAAGCTAAGCTAGCACTCAGATCGCACCAAACATTGTCCTCTTATGTTGTTTGTTCTAAAGCTAAGCTAGCACTCAGATCGCACCAAACACTGTCCTCTTTTGTGAGGTCGTAACCCGCATCCTTTTCTCCTGTTTTCAACAAACAAACAAACACCCACACACACACACACATACACACGCACACATGATCATTACTTCTCAGCTTTCTCAACATTAAGCCAGTGTTTCCCAGGCTTATTCTGGCTGCCCCCTCTTTTTTTTCTCCCAAGCCACGTCATACCCCCCCCCCCCTCAAATTTACTCCTCGTACAATGACATTTTAAACTAGGATATGCGTTACGGAATTAGCAGACCAGTTTATTTAACAATATGGAGGAGTACATTAATAACTCACCTTCTGCATTATTTCCTCAACTTTTAATGTGAATGATGAGTTTCATGTAGAGACACACGTTTCTCAATATCAGGTTAAACAATGCTAGCGAGCTCAAGATCAGGTTAAACAGTGCTAGCAAGCTTATGATCAGGTTAAACAGTGCTAGCAAGCTCAAGATCAGGTTAAATAGTGCTAGCAAGGAAGCTATTACCGCCCTCGTCTGTGCTTGTTTTGTGCGTCAGCGCCCCCTACTGACCCTTTGTCTGTCATCGCACCCCCCTCCCCTGGTCCTTTCCAACGCCCACAGGAAAGGAGGGGGGGAGCATTTAAGGAGATAACTGTTCATATAAGCCGTTCTTGAGAACAATGTTCTATTTCTCCACTGTCTTTCTTGCTCTTTAACGACTTCCGTCTGAATGGTTCGTCTCTCTGTATCAGCTATACCTTGACAGTTTCTGTGCTGTTCAGTCTCTTGGTTTTCTGCTGCTCTCGCGCAGTCTGTCACTGGAGGTCTCCTATTTCGGGAAATGCTGTTTGTTTTAGTGCGGTCTTGCGTTTCGATGTTCTCTCGTATCTGTGCACATTTTCTCCTCAATATTCAACTGTCAGAGATCTGAGGACGCTTTCTATCTTAAAATCAGCGTTCCACTTCCCTGCACGAGCAAACAAACAACCGCCCGACACACACACACACACATCAACACACACATAGTGATCTCTTCTTCCTAAACCCCCGCTTCAACAATAACACACACAAAAAAAGTGTGTTTATGTGGGTTTGGATAGGTTTTGTCTGGAAGTGGTTCGGAAAGAGGTTGAGGGCGGAGAAAGTCAAAGAAGACATGAAAGAACAAATGTGGAACAGTGCGAATTTTTCACGTCAGATTTGCTGTGAATGACGGGAAGTTTATATAAATTACTTTGGATGTTTAGCATTGTTTACATGGACTTCCTGCGTGCATTTCTTAGAGATGTGGTGTAAAGGGACGTCTGGTGTTTTACGTCTTCGCTTCTCACAATTCTGGTCCTTTAAACCACTAATGTTGTGACATTTATATCCCGGTATGAGAAGCACTGAGGTAACCTTATCCACAGAAGAGGAGACTGACAGATCCCTGAAGATATTCTCCACACAAAACCCCGACTGGACGTTCACAACCGGCCTTCAAAGATACAAACAAACAAGATACGAATACTCGGAACGTAAACACACCATTCTGAAAGGAGCAAGCTGCCAGGTTTATAAGATGAAAACACTACATGAGTCATCGAATCAAGGTTTGTCAAGATTACACTGGACAGGACAGTAGAGCCCAGCTCCAGGAAGTGAAAGCTGACAGTAAAACACAGATGGAAGATTAAGCTTGCTCCTGCGCGACATGACCCAGAAGACGTTAAAGATGGAGGCAACTAGATCAATTGTTGTCCAAGCTACTGTATTCAGAATTCTTTCATCACAGCTACAAGTAATTATCTCACATCTTCACACAGGCGAAATAATGTTACAGTTTTTGTTATCTCATATTCTTATTGTGTCCCATTCATGGTTGAAGGTATGAGTTACAGGGGACCTGGATTGCCTGATGATCTATAGTGAAACGCGTATTTAAATGCACTACCAAATGAAAACAATACGTTTTGCTGCGGACAGTTGCAGACAGTGGACTTCTGTGTTTTAAGAGGGCACGCAGTGAATGAAAACAGAATAGTTAATCAGTGAGGTAAACGGGGGGAATGCTGGGGGAGGGGTAGTGAACAGCTGCTTTTACCATCTTCCTGCTGCAGCAAGCGTAGAGAAGACTTGATAGGGCTTTTTGTCCGACATGATGTAGTTCTGGGATGTTTTATGTCACCTTTTGATCATGCCTGCCTGGAGTGTCCTCTTTGTCTGCCTGTATCTCCTGCTGTCACCTTGATAATTAGAGAAATCGCTTGGCCAGTTCTTATCTCCGCTGTCTAATCAATTATCACTTGTCACCCAGCGCCGTGCATTTCTGGTGTTTTTGTCTCGAAAACGTCCTTGTAGTGCTGTGTTGTTTTCTGGTGTTGTTCATTGTGTTCGGCTGACAGACTGTTTATTGTATGGGAGAGCTGATAGACTGGCTGGCTCTGCCATCATCGCAGATGGACAGCCACTGGATCGAGCTGATATTGTAAACGCGCTTAGAGAGATAGGCAGAGTGGAGAACTTCGAAAGCAGCGAATTCACATGGCTGGTTAGACTGGGAGAGCTGGGAGCACAGATTGATACGGCCAGGAACGAAAGACATACTAGACACACGAGAGAGGACTTGTCAACCAACATAGGTCAGGCACTGTTAGCCGTAGTACGCTGATGGATATGTTGAGGGAGGTTGGGGGTTGGGGGGGGGGGGTAGATCTGAGCAACCGTGGAGATGTCCGGTGCAGTGATAATAATTCAAAACCGTAAACCACAAATTTATTGTGTTGTCTCTTTATGTTGACAGGCTGTTTATTGTATTCTGTCTCTCTGTGATGACAGACTGTTTATTGTATTCTGTCTCTCTGTGATGACAGACTGTTTATTGTATTCTGTCTCTCTGTGATGACAGACTGTTTATTGTATTCTGTCTCTCTGTGATGACAGACTGTTTATTGTATTCTGTCTCTCTGTGATGACAGACTGTTTATTGTATTCTGTCTCTCTGTGATGACAGACTGTTTATTGTATACTGTCTCTTTATGTTGACAGGCTGTTTATTGTATTCTGTCTCTCTGTGATGACAGACTGTTTATTGTATTCTGTCTCTCTGTGATGACAGACTGTTTATTGTATTCTGTCTCTCTGTGATGACAGACTGTTTATTGTATTCTGTCTCTCTGTGATGACAGACTGTTTATTGTATTCTGTCTCTCTGTGATGACAGACTGTTTATTGTATTCTGTCTCTCTGTGATGACAGACTGTTTATTGTATACTGTCTCTCTGTGATGACAGACTGTTTATTATATTCTGTCTCTCTGTGATGACAGACTGTTTATTATATTCTGTCTCTCTGTGATGACAGACTGTTTATTATATTCTGTCTCTCTGTGATGACAGGCTGTTTATTATATTCTGTCTCTCTGTGATGACAGACTGTTTATTGTATTCTGTCTCTCTGTGATGACAGGCTGTTTATTGTATTCTGTCTCTCTGTGATGACAGACTGTTTATTGTATTCTGTCTCTCTGTGATGACAGACTGTTTATTGTATTCTGTCTCTCTGTGATGACAGACTGTTTATTGTATTCTGTCTCTCTGTGATGACAGACTGTTTATTGTATTCTGTCTCTCTGTGATGACAGACTGTTTATTGTATTCTGTCTCTCTGTGATGACAGACTGTTTATTGTATTCTGTCTATCTGTGATGACAGACTGTTTATTATATTCTGTCTCTCTGTGATGACAGACTGTTTATTGTATTCTGTCTCTCTGTGATGACAGACTGTTTATTGTATTCTGTCTATCTGTGATGACAGACTGTTTATTGTATTCTGTCTCTCTGTGATGACAGACTGTTTATTGTATTTTGTCTCTCTGTGATGACAGACTGTTTATTGTATTCTGTCTCTCTGTGATGACAGGCTGTTTATTGCAGTGTCTCTTTATACATACATATATATATATATATATATAAATGCCCAGGGCACATGGGGCTTCTGCAAGGGTTTTCCACAAATGCCTGTCCTTTGCCTTTTTTTCTGCTCTTGCCCAGTTGAGCCCTCTATTGCTCAACATCCTCTCTGTTGTTCTTCTCCATGTCTCATTTGGTCTGCCCTTACTTATGTTCCTCTGTGGTGTCTCTTTATGCGGACAGAGTATTGTATTCTGTCTTTCTGTTTCACAGACTTGTTTTTTGTATTTGGTCTCCTTGTATGTTGACATACACGTTTGTGTATTCCGCCTTTGTTTATGTTGTTGGACTGTTTATTACATCCACCAACATATGTTCTTCTTTCTTGTCACGTATCTTTTTAACTTGGGGGGAAAAAAAAGCAATAACTTGAGCTGTCTGTACACCAGACACGTGTCCCGTTTTTAGGTGCAATCTTACTCCCCCTCTCCCGTTTTTTTTTCCAAGTACTCCTGCTTTAAGATGAAGCGGTATCTTGACTTGATCTGGCTGGGATGGGGGGTGGGGGTGGAGGTACCCGACTTGCCCGGCCGTATAGATATCAATAAGTATTCTCAAATTATTTGCTGTGTGGATTACGTTCCCCTGTGCTAAGTGGAAACATTTTAAAAGAAAACCGCGTGGATCGTTCAAACATATTTCGCAGTTTAGTGTAGCTTCGAGCACGCTAAAACTGAACAGGTGACTTATGGTTTCCTTTGAAACGGGACATAAGTCTTCAGAAACTTAGAATTAGGTGGTTTTATATAGCGAAGTTACTTGAAATGTCTATGCGTCCGTCTTCTGTTTGCTTCCCGTGTACAACACTTCAGAATAATATAATTTATGATAACGGTTTGGCTCGTTAACCTAAAAAAATGGTTTCCCATGATCCTCGGAAGTCGGGATCATGAATGTCAACGATACTTTCTGTTCCCCAGCGCCATTTCCTTAATTTTCCCACAAAATCGCCTCTTTCTTTAGCATATTCTGATTCATGCATCAAAGGCGAGCGAAATCTTTCTTTATTTACAAGCGTTTCCTCTGTGTAGTTTTCACGCAGCGTTTTACCTGTCAGCTTCTAATAGACACGGATATTTAGCAGCTGCCTCTTAGACATTCACACGGAATCGTGCACATAGCCACATATAAACAGAGAGGGAACAGTCAGGATTGTTTATTCCTTTGCTCCCATTAGAGCATTATTTTTATAAAGCGACTGTGTATAAAATATGTCTAATGTAGGCTTTGATGTTGGTGAAGTGTTATGCGAAACGTGCGCGTGATAATCTGGAGAAGCGCTTGTCTTTATGTCGATCTGCTTACATCACAGATTCAGAAGCTAAACCTATAAGGATCTTACGTATGGAGCACAAGAAAACAAGGTGAACCTCAGCAGTGTCTGCATCTCCTCCGGAGCAATAGCGCACAATTTTTTTTTTATTTATTAAAAAAAAAGAAGTTATTTCTTGTAAAAGATCATTTTGCGTTTTAGAATGTAAGGTATGGTGATGGTGTTAGCAATAGCCGTAGGTCGGCTTGAGCTGTTTCATACCACCGACTGGCGGGCGGGTGTAGCAAGGAGGTCCATTGGGAGGGGGGTTGGCCCCGGCTGGTTTCCTCTGTTTTAAGGGGGCCCATAGTGGGTGAAAGCAGAATGGTTAATCTATAGGCTAAGCGCGAGAGGGGAATAGAAATGCACCGCCGTACAAATTCATGTCATGTGCCTTGACAGCAAGACCAAGCTTTCGTGTACGTTTTACCGGAATTTTCTTTCTTCTGGCCCCTATTTCTTGTACCAGTGCCGAGTTTGTCCTACCCTTCTTGAGTTGATGATCCAGGGAATAGTTTCGTCTGAGATGACCCAGGGAATAGTTTCGTCTGAGATTACACAGGGAATAGTTTTGTCTGAGATTACACAGGGAATAGTTTCGTCTGAGATGACCCAGGGTATAGTTTCGTCTGAGATTACACAGGGAATAGTTTCGTCTGAGATGACCCAGGGTATAGTTTCGTCTGAGATTACACAGGGAATAGTTTCGTCTGAGATGACCCAGGGTATAGTTTCGTCTGAGATTACACAGGGAATAGTTTCGTCTGAGATGACCCAGGGTATAGTTTCGTCTGAGATTACACAGGGTACAGTTTCGTCGGAGATTACCCAGGGTATAGTTTCGTCTGAGATGACCCAGGGTATAGTTTCATCTGAGATTACACAGGGTACAGTTTCGTCGGAGATTACCCAGGGTATAGTTTCGTCTGAGATGCATGGCAGCCTGATCTTTGTCGGATGTTAAGTCAGTATGTAACTTAGTGCCTTGTAAGTTATAATTGTAGTATTATTATAGCTTTGTATGATAGGATAGTATTATAAGTATTATTTTTATTATTATTATTATTATTATTATTATTACTATTAGCATTAGCATTTTATTGTACTTATGATTATTATTCTCCATTTTCTACTACTCTGCTGCCAAGGTATACAAATTCGTTGACCTCCTCCACTAACTTGTTATCTACTCTGAGTACATTTCTGTTGTTCACATTTTGCTTCATTAACTTTGTCTTTCCTAAGTTGATCTTTAGTCCTATGTTGTTTGCATTCTGGGTTAACTTGTTTATTTTATCTTGCATATCTTTGTGACTGCTTGATAATAGACAAATGTCGTCCGCAAAGTCAAGGTCCTCCAGCACTGTGTTAAGGGTCCATTGTAATCCTCTGCGTTTGTCTGATGTTGCCTCCTTCATTAACCAGTCTACTGCCAAGATAAATAATGTTGGTGATAGTACATATCCCTGTTTCACTCCTGTTTGTACCCTAAAGCTGCTGAATATATGGAAATCAAATAAACTAAGCATAAATATGAAAATCAGGATATTTAAGAGTAATGTTCTAAGTGTACTACTCTATGGAAGTGAATGCTGGAAAATCACCAAAACCATAGAAAACAAGTTGAATTCTTTCCAGACTAAATGTTTACGTAGAATTAAAAAAATATTTTGGCCAAACACCATAAGAAATAACATCTTATTGGCAGAAATGCAGATGAAACCACTGACAACAGTTATTGAGGAAAGACGATGGCGATGGTTGGGACATGTGCTCCGAATGACTGACAACTCACTACCAAAAATAGCACTAAGATGGACACCACAGGGGAGCAGAAGTAAGGGTAGACCAAAAGAGACATGGAGAAGAACAACAGAAAGGATGTTGAGCAATAGAGGGCTCACCTGGGCAAGAGCAGAAAAAAAGGCGAAAGACAGGCATTTGTGGAAAACCCTTGCGGAAGCCCCATGTGCCCTGGGCACTTAAGGTTGAGAGAGAGAGAGATGATTATTATTGATATGTAGAAAGTAGGTAAGAAACTATTGACATTTTGAGAACCGGTGGGAGAGGAACCGAAGGGAGTATTACGATAGAATTAAGTAGATACTTAGAAATATTAAACGTAATGAAGCTGAGGGAAAGGCAAATTAAAGAAATATGCCCAGATTATAATACTTCCGACACAACTAAACTGAATGGTTAAATCAACAGTATGGAGACAGACAGATGGACACTGTGTAAACAGATATCCCCTACAGGTATCGTAAACACCTGATACTGGGTAATAAGAATTTACACAAGCCAGAAAACTGAATAGACGGATTTGAGGCAACAGACTTACTGACAGGTGAGGCATATTTGCTATTCTTAGGACGCAGTTTGCACACATGAATAGTTCATGGACCAATAAGTTGACTAAAGGGAATGGACCGACTTATACCGAATTCCAATCAGTATGTAGTCAACCAGCTGACCAACAGAAAGATCAAGAGGTGTGTTCTATTGGACAGCTGACTTACGATATATAAGCCAGGAAAGCAGTTTTGGAAGAGAGAGAAGACATAGATAAAGAAGAATACAAAATAGATAGGTGAGCAACGACAGATAGAGCAGACGTACAGGTAGAACAATAGATATTCAGGAGATAGAAAGGCAGTTTAGAACCAGAAGTAGTTTAGGACAGATAGAAGATAGTATTTCAAGATGAGAAGTGATTATTAGTAGCGCCTGAGAAGTGCAAAAGATGTGATATTTTTGGAATTTTGTGTAAAATGATTTCGGAAATATCTCAGTGTGATACTTGTGAATTTTATTTGATGAGTATTAAAAGTGAACTATAATTTGATTCAAGAACGAACCATCTGAATTTTATAGTGACTATGTGTATTAAGATTTCAGTCTTGTGGTGAATCATGTAGTATCATGTAGTATCATGTAGTATCCCGTGGTAGGATATTGTAAGGGTTTAAATGAAGGCTTGGGATGTGTGTTAGGTTGGTAGTAAAGAGGGGGTAGGGAAAGCAGGAAGGAGAGAGAGGGTATACATTGATAATCTAGCCGAGAAAAGGCTGGATGGAATAGATGAATGTGGTTTGCTTAGAGACTCTGTAATACAGTGGAGTGGGGGGGGGGGGAATTCAGGAATATAAGTTACAGGAGAGGAAAGAATAGAACTTAGGAGAGAGAGAAAATGATTGTGGAGAAAGGAAGTGTTAAGTGTAGCTGAATTTCGAGTTCAAACCATGTAGTTCCAGCGTACCATATTTCTGAATGTAGCGGTTCTGAAACACTTGGCAACTTCTGTCATCAGACTAACATTGTTTAATGGCTGGTACTAGAAGATCAGATTTGCCTCTGTGGTTGCGGCCTTTGGAATTATTCTTTAATAATTGGCTTAGATGCATGCTGGGAGATGTCATAAAGATGTTTCTACATACAAACACATTTAATATCATACTTTAATATCCTACACACCAAAAACGCCCAGTGTGGACTCTAAAAATGGGTACCAGAGAAACCTGGGACGGTAAATGCAGCCAGGCATGGTACTGACCACATCACATGGAAGTACGGGCCTAACACCTGTTCCCCAACATGCCTCAATAGCATAGAAACGGGGGTTTTACCACTTAAACCTTTTACTATCCAGGTTCTGAGATGCGATTTTAATTTGTGATCATTCTATTATTTTGCTCTCTTTCACTCTTTCTCTTCCGCCCCCCCCCCCTCCACCCCCACCTTCAAATTTTCAAAAAATATTTCTTTTACCTACTTGAATACTTTTTTTTTCTTTTACTGAGGAATGAGCTCTCTCTTTAAAAAAAAAAGCTGTGCCATCTTGAATCAATTCATAGAATTCTAAGTTGTCTGAATTATTTAAAAAAACTAATAACAGTAGAAGAATTTTACTAATAATCCCGGAAAATGTCCTTCAAACATTACAATAGTAATAAATAAGATGAGGCACGAACGTGTTTGTGTGAGTTTACAAAGTACAAGCAAGCGAGCTGCGAGCACAGATACTTCACACTTCTCCAGCTCATGTGTGCACACAGAACCCCCTCTGCTGTTCCTGTTTTACTTTAGCTGTCGCCTTCAGCTTTAAAAAATTCGAACATTTTGTTTATTTTTCATAAGTACGATACCGGCACGGGTAGAGCCTTTAAAATAGGGACTTTCCATACTAAATACGGAAATATGGTAACCCTAAATACGTGCATACGAGATCAGTTTAGTAAAGAACAGAAGCGTACTGTATTCATTACAACACTGCAGTATTTCGGAGAAGAACAACAGAAAGGATGTTGAGCAATAGAGGGCTCACCTGGGCAAGAGCAGAAAAAAAGGCGAAGGACAGGCATTTGTGGAAAACCCTTGCAGAAGCCCCATGTGCCCTGGGCACTTAAGGTTCAGAGAGAGAGAGAGAGAGAGAGAGAGAGAATTTCGGCTCGAGTCTTCATCAGGCAACGTCGATATAAAAGCGAAGGGAACAAGAAAACACATGAATGAAGAAAGATACATTTTTAAAGCTGAAAAAATTATTTAGTTTTTGTGCCGGATCAGTGTGTTATCAGCAGATAGCGCCGTCTAAATCTATTCTAGTTTAGTTTACGAGCTGTCACAGTAATACTGCTAAGATGGACACACGTCTTGAACACCAACTAATTCTAGTTCCCATTTTGTTAAAGGTGAAAAAAAAAAAAAAACAAAACCCGAAACAACTATACACTGGATTAGCGAGGAAACTTTCTCTGAAAATGACAGATTACGGTCCTATTTGAAATATAATCTGCGTTCTGATATTATAGTTTGCTAGACCTGACATGAAATCGCTGAAGCAAGAGTTTTAAAGTTTCATGAGTCTTACTTGTATGTTGAAATTAAAAGAGGACTGGCTCTAACGCTGCAGATCTTGCTGGTTTTAACAAGAGTTAATGGAGCAGTATTTACAATTATTTTCCTTTTTTTTTTTTTTAAACAGAACGGTTTCAGTTTTGTTCGCCAACGATGATGATGATGATGGGGAGAATATGGCGGTAACAGAAGAATTTGAACGCACTTCATTTATCTAACACTTACTCGTTCTCCTCAAACACCCACGTATACAGTCTTCATTATTTGGACTTATCGTCTGTACTAGAACGCCTACCAGCACTTTCCTGTGCGATATAAAACTCGAGCAGGCGTTTAAGTATCTGTCCTACTGTTCTAATACTTTTAAACAAAAAATTCAAAGGGCACGTTAATCTTCTCCAGCTCCCACTCTATAGTTTATTCTGTGCGCTTGAACAAAGTAAACAGCAGTTGGTCTCAGAGCCGCGAACTAGCATGTTGTAGTGGCGGGCTGATGTGAAGGGCACATCCCTGTACACATGCAAGACTTGACTGACGCGGCGGGTGGGTTATAACATTTTCTTTGTTCCTCTACCTGATATGTATAGAATTGTTGAGAAGAATTCGAGGCCAGCTCTTCCAAGTCAGCGAGGACTAGTTGTTCCAGGGCTGCGTTTCTGGGGGCAGTTTTCTGCTTGTTATGACGTTCATACAGTGTGGATTGTTGAGATGTAGTTATGATGTTTTCTTGTGTAACATCGTATCATTATGTAAGACCTAGAGCCAAGCTGTAGCACAAACTGAGACCATGCTATAATACTTGTACTTAAGGATACATTTCTTATACTTCAGTTGTGAAAAAAAAAAGCTGCTAACCAGTTTGGATTTTCATGTAGAATTGATTATTTGATCAACATCCAGTGTTTATGTTTGACAGTATAGATTAATAAATAATAGCAGAGGATGTTCAGAGATTGCCTTTGTCATGATTTTGCTAATTTACTTATTTTTGGTTTAAATTACAGTAGAAAGTTATCATAGATCTAAATCAAAGTAGTTTAATACATGAAAGTCACAAATGCTCATTTAACAAATCAGTACAGGCTTTGTTGTGGGTAAGTGCACTTTGACAAATGCTTACTGTGCACCTTTTAACAGCATGCACGTCAATGTTAGACTGTTCATTATCTCATTAGATAACATGTATTTTTTGCCTTAGAAACTTTCATCATTCTCCTCCATAATTCATCATACAGTTGATAACCCATATTCAGATAGGGTTATCATCATCATGTGGTATTTTGATTAACATGAACACACATCTTGTATCTGTATATGCTGGGTTGTAGGAAGCACATTAATCCATGGTAATTTTATTTTCTTAATAAAGAATTTAATTTTTTACTCATTTTGATCTCATTTTTGAAAGAGCAAATCTCATTGTAACAGATGATTCTTCCACTTTTTTCTGTTATAACTATTTTTATTGTAGCAATGTTTTATTCTGTTGTAACAGTTTTTTACTTTTCCTATAATTGACTTAACATTTTTTTTCCTATTGTAACAATGTTTTCTTTGCATAACATTTCTTTCTTCTACTGTAATAGTGCTTTCTTTTATTCTGACAGTTTTTTTGTGGTAAAAATGCTTTCTTTTGTTGTAACAATTCATTTACTTTCACTATAACAGTATTTAAACTAAATATCTTCAGATACATCTTATTTAAATATGGCTTTTGCATTTGTCTGTGCTTGTCTTTTGTGTTCTATAGTCTCTGAATGAGTGTCCTGAGTGTTCTATAGTCTCTGAATGAGTGTCCTGAGTGTTCTATAGTCTCTGAATGAGTGTCCTGAGTGTTCTAAGTTTCTGAATGAGTGTCCTGAGTGTTCTATAGTCTCTGAATGAGTGTCCTGAGTGTTCTAAGTCTCTGAATGAGTGTCCTGAGTGTTTTAAGTCTCAGAATGAGTTTCCTGAGTGTTCTAAGTCTCTGAATGAGTGTCCTGAGTGTTCTAAGTCTCTGAATGAGTGTACTGAGTGTTCTAAGTCTCTGAATGAGTGTCCTGAGTGTTCTATAGTCTCAGAATAAGTGTCCTGAGTGTTCTGTAGTCTCAGATTAAGTGTCCTGAGTGTTCTGTAGTCTCTGAATGAGTGTCCTGAGTGTTCTAAGTCTCTGAATGAGTGTCCTGAGTGTTCTATAGTCTCAGAATGAGTGTCCTGAGTGTTCTATAGTCTCAGGATGAGTGTCCTGAGTGTTCTATAGTCTCAGAATGAGTGTCCTGAGTGTTCTAAGTCTCTGAACGAGTGTCCTGAGTGTTCTATAGTCTCAGAATGAGTGTCCTGAGTGTTCTAGTTAACTGTGGCTGTCAAAAAGTGTCTTTCATATGCAGGCCCCCCCCCCACCCCGCAAGCCAGCCAGCCACCACACAGACACACAAACTAACACACATACAGATGCCTGTATCACATGTGAGTATACTTGAGGTGATGCAGTTTATTATGAAATTGCAGTATTAAAAGGATCAATGCTTGTCTGACTGTGTCAAGAGTATACACAGCTTCAGAATAATCAGTAACTGTTTTTCTACAGTATCCCCCCAAAAATATTAGTACTTTTTTCTACATCGTAAGTCTAGATGTTTTTGTACAGGGTTTACAAATCTAAATACTTGTTATATGTACATTTACTTTCAGAATGGCAAAGCAGGACCAGCTGGTGACACAGCAAAAGGTGCATTTGGTGGGGACACATCAGGGGAAGGCAACCGGAAGTCGTGTAATGGTGGGGCAGGCAGTTCAAAGACAAAGAAAAGGAAGCAGCCTTCAGGTGCTGCTAAAATGGCCAAAATGATGGCCACTATCCCAACAAACACCACAACTAAACTAGAGCCTATTGGCATCACAATCCCACAACCACTGGAGAAGCTAAAAGAAGATGAGGAGAAGGTTTTAGAAATACCCAGCATGGACTCACCTCTTTTTAAAGATATACCATCTAAGAAAGTAGAGTCCTCTTCAGATTCATCTTCTTCTTCAGATGGTAGTTCCTCTTCAGATGATTCATCATCTTCAGGTGATGATTCAGATGATGATGATGAGGAAGAGAAGAAGAAGAACAGTGACACTACTCAGCAGACAGAATCACCAGGGAATCCACTGAAAGCTAGAACCCCCATTAAACTGACCATCTCCAATGTGGGAAAACCCTCAGCAAAGGTTGTCGCGACAGCTTCGACAGAAGTCAGTGACACCAACTCATCGGACTCAGATACTGACATGGAGGATAATGAAACAGTGGTCAAAGTTCAGACAAATCCACCGAAAGGAGACATGCATGATTTCCTGGGAGATTGCCATGCCAAAGCTAATTCTCTGCAACCCGTAGTCCAGAGTGAATCAAAAGAAGATCCTAAAAATAACTCTGAAGATTTGAGAAACAAGGACAAAGACCAACTAAAGAATCACTCTGACTTGATGAACAGTGTCACAGGGCTTGATATGAAAGATATGTGCAAAGACAGTGACCTTATTACTGATACTGTATTGAACAACTGCAAACATTCTGTGTGCACTGACCTCAACGTCCTTACTGTTAAAGGTGTAAACCTACAGAAGCTTGAAGGCATTATGGGTAATAAAACTGTACAAGAGATTAAGAACAGTTCCTTCATCTCATCCATGGGAGATAACAGTTCATTTATCTCATCCATGGGAGATAACAGTTCTCTCAGAAATGGAAACACAGAGCTTGATGGTAAAAGGGGTCAGCCTGATGAGACTGTGGGAAAAGAGACTAAAACTATAGCAGAGTTCATGCAGACATCTAAAGCACTCCTTCCAGAGGAGTTGAAAAAGATGAAACATGACACTGACTCACCAGCAACGAAAGAAAACAACCTTGAAGATATACATCACCCTGATGGTTTCATTTTGTCTTTGAATTCTGACTTATATCCTGAAAATGCCAAGTTCACCCTCGGTAACTCACATAAAAATCAGAACTCTCTTGAAGTTCAAGATTTAGGGGAGGTAATTACAGTTTCAAAAGCTGGCTGTGTGAATGAAACACAGGGCTGCACTCTCTCAGAAGAAGGCAGTAAACAAACCACAGTTTGCAAAACTTTGCAGAATTTTTTTGATGACAGTTTAATCAACTTTTCCAGGCATAAGCAAAATTCACCCAAGGATGAAACACATGATAAAATCTCAGAAACTGATATATCACACCAAGAATTTCCAGAGAATGTAGATAGCATATGTGAAACCAATGATCATAAACTGTGCATGAAAACCAGCCATTCTAATGGTGTGAATTCTGATATTTCTGTAACCACAAAAGCAGACACAAATTCATGTCTAATAATTCCAAACAAAGACACAGTGGAGTTTGGTAAAACCCAAGAACTAGGGTTTAAAGACATCTCAGTACTTTCTCATTTGCCCCAGAGAACCACAGCCTTCAACATAACATCATCTTCAGTCACAACAATCACCACAACCACAAACAGTGGTAACATCTTGAGCCCTACCTTAAGAAGCCACAGCAAAGGCAGTGGCTTTACAAATGGCATTCCAGACAATGAGAATCCATTCATCACCTGGACTAAATATGATGATGATGACTCTGGACCGGTGAGTTCCTCGCTGCCAGCTTCCAGCCTTGTTCAGGCCCTAGCCTGTACACCTTTTCCTTCTTTAGCCCTTCCAGGAGAGGTCTCACTTCCCCAGATCTCCCCTCTTGGAGTAGCTGTGCCTCAGTTATCTCCCTTAGGTCTTGCCGGCCTGTCTCCAGGAAGTAGTCAGTTGTCCAGGCTGTCTCCCGGCTGTCAGATTCCTCAGTTGTCCTCACCTAGCGCACAGAGACTGAGGTCAACACCAGGCACTTTCAAGCAACAGTTGTCGCCACCGCTCAGCCGACAAGTTCATGAAAGTTCTAGTGATGGCAGCAGGTTGACAAATAATGAGGATGGCAAAGCCAGAACTACACAGAAAAGGTAATAATTACAAGTAGCTACTTCATCTTCTTTAAAACAAGAAATGGTGGAAACTTTTGTTTTTACCACATGTGATACAAACCTGATTATCAGACCTTTTTGTTCTTACCACATCCAATACAAACTTAAACAAGAAGAAAGAAATATCAACATTAAACATGTATATTAATTTTCATGTTGTGCATTTCAACAAAGCAGAAATGTGTAGTATAATTTGTTTTATCAAAGAAATCACAAAATACCTAATTGTCCAAAATAATTCATAAACTTAAAATAATTCTTAAGAGTGAATCAGACGAAAGATAGAAAATGTGACATTATTCAGTAAATAAAACACCCAAAAGAATTGATAGGCCTTGCAAGTGATTTACCAGTCCCACAACTAAATGTTATCCTAGATGAAATTACATTGAGCAAAACTGAAACAGCAGTGAATTTAATGGCTAATAACAAAGCTGCAGGTGAAGATGAAATAATAGCGGAAATATTAAAAACTATTAACAGTGACAACATAACCCACCTACAGAGAATATTTAATAAAGTTTGGAAAGAATGAAAGGTCCCTTTTAAATGGAAAAAAGGAATCATTGTTAAAATATTTTAAAAAACGCAACATTAGCGACTGCAATAATTGGAGAGGAGTAACCTTACTATCAGATTCTGAATAGAATTATAGATATAGTGGATACTGCAATGAGAGATGAACAAGCAGGATTTCAAAAAGGGAGAAGCTGTCTCGACCAGATCTTTAGTCTAAGAATAATACTTGAAGAACATATTGAAAAGCAGAAACCATTAATCCTGAACTTCATGGACTTTAAAAAGGCATTTGGTAGCATACACAGAGATTCATTATGGAGAATTTTAAGACTATAAGAAATACCATCTAAAATTGTCAATATCATTAAGGACCTCTACAATGGATATGTTTGTGCAATCAATACAGGTGAAGGAATGAGTGAATGGTTCCAGATTGAAACAAGTGTGAAACAAAGATGTATACTATCTCCCTTGTTTTTTAAAATTGCAGTAGACTTCATAATGAAAAAATGTTGCACAGGTAAAACAGACATAGGACCCAACTAGAAGATCTTGATTTTGCAAATGACATAATTCTTATTAGTGACAATGTGAATTTGATGCAAGAAAAACAGAAACCGTCTTCACTGGCTAGCAAAACAGAACTTGAAATTAACAAGGGAGAAACAAAAATAATGAAACTTCCCATTAATCAAGAAGGAAAAATATATGAAGAAGGAAGAGCTTTTGAAGAAGTAAACCAATTTGCTTACTATGGCAGCTACATAGACCAGGATTGTGACACCAGAAAGGATGTTAGGATCAGAATTGCAAAAACAGCATCGATCTTCAAGAATCTTGAGAACATATGGAATTCAAAAGTTATAAGCACAAAAACCAAGTTAAGACTATACAATTCAAATGTAATATCCACCCTCATTTATGCATGCGAAAGCTGGAAATCCGTCATAAAATCCCTTGATGAGGTTGAAAAACTTGCAGAAAACAGGAAAACTTGGCAAACTGCCATGCAAGCCCTAATTGACGTTCAACAGCACGGAAAGGATGTAAGATTTAATAAATCTTTTATTTAGTACAGGAAAAATAACACCCTGTTTTTCAGTATAGTCTTCTTGCTTTGCAATGCATTTTTGCCATCCGAATTCCAGTAAGAACAACCCTTTGTCTTGACCTCTTAGCCGCTGTTCCACCATGTCCCCTGCCTGCTCGGGACAGCCTTTGTCCTGACCTCTCAGCCGCTGCTCCACCATGTCCCCTGCCTGGGACAGCCTTTGTCTTGACCTCTCAGCCGCTGCTCCACCATGTCCCCTGCCTGGGACAGCCTTTGTCTTGACCTCTCAGCCGCTGCTCCACCATGTCCCCTGCCTGGGACAGCCTTTGTCCTGACCTCTCAGCCGCTGCTCCACCATGTCCCCTGCCTGGGACAGCCTTTGTCCTGACCTCTCAGCCGCTGCTCCACCATGTCCCCTGCCTGCCTGGGACAGCCTTTGTCCTGACCTCTTAGCCGCTGCTCCACCATGTCTCCTGCCTGGGACAGCCTTTGTCTTGACCTCTCAGCCGCTGCTCCACCATGTCCCCTGCCTGCCCAGGACAGCCTTTGTCCTGACCTCTCAGCCGCTGCTCCACCATGTCCCCTGCCTGGGACAGCCTTTGTCTTGACCTCTCAGCCGCTGCTCCACCATGTCCCCTGCCTGCCTGGGACAGCCTTTGTCCTGACCTCTTAGCCGCTGCTCCACCATGTCTCCTGCCTGGGACAGCCTTTGTCTTGACCTCTCAGCCGCTGCTCCACCATGTCCCCTGCCTGCCCAGGACAGTAAACATCCTGCAAGCTTCTTCTGCCTGTCCTGAACTTCATAACCCAGTTGTTGATTTGATTTTTGCACGAGCTGTCATCAGCATACACTGCAGGTATTTCATGGGGTATGTCAGATGATTTCACACCTCTAACAGACAATAATCAGATGAGCACTTCCTTCTTGGAGCATGTCTGCAATGTGTTCGCCATCTTGGCATGCATTAGTCTGGGTTAGCTGCCTAGTGACAGCTGTCTACTGGCATCACTGACCTAGGTGTTAATAGATGGCACTACTAAGCCTAGTGTCTACTGGCATCACTGACCTAGGTGCTAATAGATGGCACTACTAAGCCTAGTGTCTACTGGCATCACTGACCTAGGTGTTAATAGATGGCACTACTAAGCCTAGTGTCTACTGGCATCACTGACCTAGGTGTTAATAGATGGCACTACTAAGCCTAGTGACAGCTATCTGCTGGCATCACTGACCTACATGCTAATAGATGGCACTACTAAGCCTAGTGACAGCTATCTGCTGGCATCACTGACCTACATGCTAATAGATGGCACTACTAAGCCTAGTGACAGCTATCTGCTGGCATCACTGACCTAGATGCTAATAGATGGCACTACTAAGCCTAGTGACAGCTATCTGCTGACATCACTGACCTACATGCTAATGATGGCACTACTAAGCCTAGTGACAGCTATCTGCTGACATCACTGACCTAGATGCTAATGGATGGCACTACTAAGCCTAGTGACAGCTATCTGCTGACATCACTGACCTACATGCTAATGGATGGCACTACTAAGCCTAGTGACAGCTATCTACTGACATCACTGACCTAGATGCTAATGGATGGCACTACTAAGCCTAGTGACAGCTATCTACTGACATCACTGACCTAGATGCTAATGGATGGCACTACTAAGCCTAGTGTCTACTGGCATCACTGACCTAGATGCTAATAGATGGCACTACTAAGCCTAGTGTCTACTAGCATCACTGACCTAGATGCTAATAGATGGCACTACTAAGCCTAGTGTCTACTGGCATCACTGACCTAGGTGTTAATAGATGGCACTACTAAGCCTAGTGACAGCTATCTACTGGCGTCACTGACTAAGATGCTAATAGATTGCATTACTAAGCCTAGTGACAGCTATCTGCTGGCATCACTGACCTAGATGCTAATGGATGGCACTACTAAGGGACTTCTGTGTATTCGTTTGAAAATTTTATTCGCATTTTCAAACTTTCATTTGATTCACCCTCATATTTTGTATATTTTTGTGTGCATTTTTGTTGTGAAGAGTTTTAACTTATAAACATTAGAAAAGCACATTCAGTCATTCATCAAGCAGTTACAGTAACTACAACAGTCAGAAGCTGAAGTTTGCAAACAGAATTTTAATTGGTCCAAGTGTGCTTGCTTGCGTTTAAGTGCAGCCTGAGATGTCGGTTGAGAAGTGTTGTCCCTTGGTAGTGCCTAGGATAATCTAGTCTCTTCCCCATCATTCAAGAGATAACACAAGATGGTTATCTACATCTCTTCCCCATCATTCAAGAGATAACACAAGATGGTTATCTACATCTCTTCCCCATCATTCAAGAGATAACACAAGATGGTTATCTACATCTCTTCCCCATCATTCAAGAGATAACACAAGATGGTTATCTACATCTCTTCCCTATCATTCAAGAGATAACACAAGATGGTTATCTACATCTCTTCCCCATCATTCAAGAGATAACACAAGATGGTTATCTACCCCTGAAGATACTGTTTTTTAGGACAAGGATCACAAACTTTAATTTAACTCAACTTTTTTTTCTTTGAAATTTACTTCCAGTTTTTAAAAAAAAATTAATTGTGCTAAAAAAAATTGTTCATGAAAAAGGGGGTGCAGATGTATGCCTCTTTCTTATGGGATGCAGACTGGGATCTAAAATAACATATTTCAGGATGATCAGATTTTTATTTCAGAAAGTTTATTTGATGATTAATAATCACACCACAGCTGCATTACTTCAGTGTTGGTGGTGAGACATGCAGTAGGTAGTGGTGGTTTTCTGAAAGTTTCAGAGTGGGACAAAGTAGGTAGGGGTGGTTTTCTGAAAGTTTCAGAGTAGGACAAAGTAGGTAGGGGTGGTTTTCTGAAAGTTTCAGAGTGGAACAAAGTAGGTAGTGGTGGTTTTATGAAAGTTTCAGAGTGGGACAAAGTAGGAAGTGGTGGTTTTCTGAAAGTTTCAGAGTGGGACAAAGTAGGCAGACATCTTCTCAAGCCCATTCATCATGGGAACACATTGATTCTGACTGTTTTGAAAAATCTAAGCACACAAATTCTTGTTCTTTCAAGCAATGTCATCTGGCATCATTGTTGGAGACAAATCTCAAGTCCACATTGTCTTTTCTAACTGGAAAGTAATTCATTTTTTAAGTTCAGAATAGTTCTTTTTAATAAGAGGAACAAACTAAAGAGCAAGATCTGGACAGCAGTTCAAAGTGTGGCCATGTTTACTAGTATACACGGACGAAGCAATAAACAAAGCCCTATCAGTAAACTGAATGTTTTACACATAAATTTGTAGGAGCAATATTTTAGTGAAATTACTTTTGTTTCCTTTAATCTTCCACTGGGAGAGGGTGACAATGTTGCATGAAGTAAGTGACCTCTAACTGACCTCTGGCATCAGGGCTGATGAGCCATAGCCAGCCAGGACCATGTCTCACATCTCGTGTCTGGATGGTGGGGCAGGGGTCACTATAGTCCTGTTGGCAGTGGAGCCTGTTAGAGAAGCTTTGCACCCTTCCCTGCTTTTTGGCTTCAACCTGGATCTGCAAAAATAGCTGCCATGACCCACTCTCCAGACTCACTCCCCAGACCCACTCTCCAGACCCACTCCCCAGACCCACTCCCCATCCAACATGGTGTTTGCGCTCCAACACTTTCACCATATTGGCTGCAAGAGCATTCTGCTAGCTGTTACAGAGAGATAGAACAAGAACTTTCTGTTAGATAAAACTGCAGATGTTTCTGTGTTAAAGATATATAATTGTAACAGATGTTTTTATGCTCAGCTTGTTGTGATGACAAAGTAATAGACATCTTAGTTGTTAGTTTTAAATGACTTTATGATAAGTGTTATTATGAGTTCATGGAATCCACTGTGTGTGCAGGGTTAGATCATTGTTTGTGTTATGTGTGAGGCTAGATTATTGTTTGTTATGTGTAGGGCTAGATCATTGCTTGTGTTATGTGTGAGGCTAGATCATTGTTTGTTATGTGTAGGGCTAGATCATTGTTTGTGTTATGTGTGAGGCTAGATCATTGTTTGTTATGTGTAGGGCTAGATCATTGCTTGTGTTATGTGTGAGGCTAGATCATTGTTTGTTATGTGTAGGGCTAGATCATTGCTTGTGTTATGTGTGAGGCTAGATCATTGTGATATCTGGCTTATCTTTTCATACAGTAAAATAAGAGAACACAGTTTTGTAGGATTAGACTCGAAAAAAATTGTAGTCAAAGCACTTTAATGAGACATGAGAGAAAGAAAAATCACAAGAGAATTACCTGGAATTCAAACCACGGACTCTGATAGGATGAGCAGCCATCTAACCATGAGAGAACAACATACCAGCAAACTACACTATCTCGATCTCGCACATGTGGTCCTAAAGAGCTTATATTAGGTCCATCTTGGAATTAAAGAAGCTTATATTAGGTCCATCCTGGAGTTAAAGAAGCCATTGTTGCTGCTCCTTATTCTGAATTCAAATCTGTTGTCAAGATCTTCACCACAGCATTGGCTACCAAAACTCATAGTCTGCAGTTAAAGTGAATGTTACTCATATAATAAAAAGTACTCATCTTTTATCTTGTGTATGATTTCTCTTGGCCATTTTCAAAAAAGTTTGGTGCCTATGCTACTTACTTGTATCTGTGCCAGACTGCATTCATTTTCTGAGAGTCTGATTTTTCTAATTCTTCTGTGTTAGAATGAATGTCTGATGTTTCTAAGTCTTCTATTTTAGAATGAATATACTTCATATATGAGAATATATCAAAACTAATTATTCGTCTTTTTTATTTTTTTTGTCTTCAGCGTGAAGCGGACCTCACGCTTGTCTAACATTATTGACAGCCTGCGGACATCCAAGGAAAAGCAAGCAGCGAGTTCCAGCCAGATATCTGGTTCCCAGGACAAGAGAAGTACCTTGGATTTCTTAATGGGACCTGGAAGAAAATCACCATTGGTTGAACCATCTTCAGTCACCGGACAGAAGTCATCCTCATCATCATCCTCCTCCTCACCAGTGTTCTCAGCAGCATCTCTTGCCTCTGAACAGAGATCGTCAAGTGAGAGGCTTTTCCATAACAGGGCTGGTTTTCCTCATCAGATGAGTGCTGACGCTCCCAGGTCAAGCCTAGATGCTGCCAGAGTTCACACTATTAATAGCAGTTTTAATGCTTTAAAAAATGACCTTGATAAGGGCAAACGGATGCTGGAGAACTTGGAAATGATGAGAAATGGATTAGTTGATCCTTATGGTAAATCAGGACTGTTAGATGTAAAATCACGGAAACTGGACTGCGGTCAATCTCAGACCCGCTCCAAGTTATCTTCATTATCATTACCCTCTTCATCTGCAATTGCCACATCTGCACCATCATCTTCATCCAGACCATCATCTCAGCAGTCGGTGAAGCCTAGTGCCCAGAGCTATCCTTCATCATCATCTTCTTCTTCCAACTCCTCCAGGAGCAGCACTGCCATTACAACCAATGGGAGTGGTCTTAGTAGTGGGAGCGGTAACAGTATTAACAGTGCCATGTTTCAAGCAGCACCATCAGCTGCTCTTGCTGCAGCTCACATGGAACTAAATGCTGCTGCTGCCAACATTCTCACCTTTCAGCATATGTATGGCATGCATGATCCTTACATGATGAAGATTTTAATGAGCAACCCATTTTACCTTCAAAGAATGATGGAGTTCCAGAAGCATGCAATAGATCCTCTTATGCTACAGCAGCTGGAGGTGCTTGAGGCAGCAGCAGCCATGGAGAAAAGTAAAACAAGCAAGGAGCAGCAAGCAGCCATAAATGCCCAGTCAATTCTGTGGCAAGCTCAAGCAGCATCCATCCTCCAGCACCAACATATGCAGCAGCTTCAGCTGCATCACCAGCAACAGCAGCTTCAGCAGCATGTAGCTGCAGTGAGGGAACAAGAGACTATTGCAGCAATCATGGCCAGCAAGAGCAGTAGCCTAAACACTCACACAAACAAGACCATTGGCAGCATTTCTACAGGGCAGTCAGCAAAATCCCTTTTGGCATCATCATCATCAACATTATCACCTTCATCATCATCATCTAAAAGGCAACACTCAATTATTACTTCATCTCCTTCAGAAATTTATTCTAGAGATGGCCCCAGTCTTGAAAAGAAACTTCGTTCTAGTCACCAGGGCCCTAGTCACAGTAGCAACCAGACACCCTCATCCTCCAACACCAGCTCATTATCATCATCCTCATCCAGACATGCCCAGGTGTCTAGCAAGCCCACTATCAGCAACAGCAGCATCAAGCAACGTGTCAACAATGGAGCACTTGGCAATCAGCCTAAACATGACTTCTTTGACCTTCCTGGTGCCCTGCAGCTGCCTGCTGCAGCCTCGCCAAATCTGTGGGGACTTCCACCCATTCTGCAACCCCCACTGGTGGATATGGCCCGGATGCCTCGAGTTTTTGAACGGTCTGGTGAAGTCCCACCATCATCATCATCATTATCCACTCGTCCTGCAGGATCTGAAGCTCCTGGTGCTGAAGTGTTGGATCTCAGCGTGAAGCCAAAAAGTGGGAAATTATGAGGTCAGGGTCATACTTAACTAACAGGGTGAACCAATGGTTTTTTTTTTGTTTGTTTGCTAACTCCAGTTTTATGTCATTTATCTGAGTTGTGAAGAAGGAGCTGAATTTACTCACAGCAATCCGCATTTCACAGATTTTTATACATTTTCATTTTTAAAGATGGCTGTATACCAAATTAAGGTCAAATGGATGCAATCACACACCAAAATAAGATAAACTGGATGAGACAAATTGTTATTTTCATACAATTTCATCATTCGTTCATCATCTGGATTTCTGGGATAGTCACATCTTTGTGAACATATCTGTGGATAAAATCTGGTGAATTTTTGTAATCATTTTTGGATGTAAATGTCATTGACTGTGGATATCTTACATCCTTCCTTTGCTGTTAAATGTCACATAGGGTTCACATGATAGTTCGCCAAGTTTTCCATTTTTCAGTGAGATTTTCAACCACATCAAGGGATTTTATGCCTACTAATTTGGCGTCTCTTAACAGTATGGATACATGTCCATCATATTGGATATACATGTCAGTTGCAGTTCAGGGCAATGCTGAACTGTGCTTAATGTTCTCCAATTTTTTAAAAGAAAATAGATAATTTCTTTTATATCAAATTTAGATAATTTCTTTTATATCAAATTTTGATTGTTTACATATAGGGCTTACATATACCTTGTTCATTTCTTCAGTATCAGATTTTGATAATTCAGAATGCAAGGGTTGCATTAAATTTATTTCTTAAAATACAAGTTGTATTTCCAATTCCAGTCTGTGTGTTCAGCTGTAGGGTCTAGTTTTATGTGATCTCCTATATTACCTCCATACTCTGTCAGCCATAACAAACTTGTGCTCTTGTGTATCGCACACTCCAGGCTCTTTTCCTGCATTTTTAGAGGCAATTTTCCCAACACAAGTGTCAGGTACAGATTTTTATATCTAGATCACGTGCAGGGTGCTGGTACTGGGCCACTAACCCACAACTTGTCTGAGGAGCGGTTCCTGGTTGGACGAAAGCCACTTCTGAATAAATTTGTGAGATAGTAGAGCAGAAAACTCAGATTTCACAAGACTTTGTCCTTACAGAAGTAGAAATCATTTCTAAACAAATCCATACAAGTAAATATTATTTTCTGCTCACAGCTGCATTGATAATTATTACCGGATTATTATATCTACAACTTACTGATCATACAAATGTATCTTGACCTGTTGATGATATAAATAATGTGTATATGGGGGTTACATGTAACATGCAAAGGTTCTGCCAAAGTAAAGAGATTGAAAGAAAGAATTTTGTTAGTGCTGACAGTGTCATATAAATAAAACAAACAATGTGAGTTTGGTAGATTACTTGGTTTGTTTTAAGAAGAGGCAAACTGGAACATCTAGTGACAACAGAAAAACTGGAGGGAAAAAAAGACAGAGGAAGACAAAGAAACAAGATACTTGACGGACTTAAAGAGTGGCATAGTGTATGGTCCAAAACACAGCTTATAGAGAGAGCAAAGGACAGATGTTTGTGGAAATCAGTGACGACCAACACCTGATTGGCATGGACCAGAGAGAAAGACTACTTGGTTATATGGCTGCATGCTTCATTTAATATCTTGCTTGAGAGGGAAGACAAATCTTTCTGTTTGTTACAAAATTTGAAGGTTTTTTTTTTTTTCTAATTAAAAAAAAATATTTGATTGTCTGCTTTTCTTTTAAAGGCTGGTATAGAAGGCATATTGAAAAAAACTTTGAAAATAGAAAATGTATGTTCAGCTGTTTCAAGTGATCCTTACGTGACATTTTATCCTTAAAGATAAAATCATTTATGTATAGACAGTTTTGCACTTAACACCTTCCAGGTCAAGTGTCATGTAAAATCAAAGAAATGTTCTAACCAGATATACCATAATACCTATTGTTAAGAGAGAAGTCATCACATGCTTCTCTTACCCTGTGGAGTCCACATCAAAGTTGTTTGTGGTCAGGATTCATCTGTCATTCTCATAAATAATGTCTAGATTTAAAACAGACATTATTATCAACAGTGACTGAGAGAAGTTGTCAATGGAATGTGAGAATGACAGACGAATCCTTACCAAGAACAACTTTGATGTTGACTCCACAGGGTAAGAGAAGCATGTGATGACCCAAGGAGACACAGAGAAAATCTGGTAAACAAATGACTGACATAGGAGACAGCCAAGAAGACAGCAAAAAGACCAACAAAAAAGTGGAAATCTCTTGCTGCCAGCAGCCCCACGATTCATGAGCACTGAAGGGACAAGAGAAAGACAGACTTTTGGTTTATTAACTTTTGCAGTAACAGATTTTCTGACCAGTCAATTCTGCATCCTGAACCTACGAAAAAAGGAGTCACAGAGCACATTGGTCAAGACTTACCAGGAGAAAGTGTCTGTCTGTTGCCTTGCTTACAAGCATTGGCTATCATGCTTTCCCACAATTCCCTACTCCGAGTGTTGATTATAAGCTGTGCTGATGTTCTTTGTCTGTGCCATCTAGTTAGTCCATCCATCATTTTCTCTCTCTGTCAACCTCGATCTCTTTTGCCTGTATCTTTCCCACTGTCACAATATATTTAGCTTGTTTCGCAGTAGAGCGTGTTCTAAGAATTTGGATTGCCTTTTTCTGACTTCTGTTATTGTTTGTCTCATCACTCCAGCTCTCTCAGAACCTCCTCATTTGTTTTCTTTGCTGTTCATGGTGTTTGTATCATTCTTCTAAGAAATAATGATTCATTGGCTTCCAGTATGCATTGTACTTCTTTAGTGAATGACCGTGCCTCCATCTGTAAAATAAAATTTGCTCGATGTGGCACTGGACTACTCTTTTCCTCACTCTTTTCCTCACTCCCAATGACAGTGATTTATTACACAGAGTGCCCTTCATGTTAATGTGTGTGAGATGAATATAATTACATATCAAAATAAAATAGAATGTAATTGAAGATTTAAGCGTTCATATGGTAGCAGCAGAAAAGCTGCAGGAGATTTACTTTTAGTGTCCCAATAAGAGGTCTCACTGTAAAAGATGGCTGGTTATTGGCCGATTTATTCCTCTAGTTGCTGAACCATACAACCTTGAAAATACATTTAAGAAAAAATTGAAAAAGAGAGCTGAGGACAGAAATGGATCAAAATACAGTTAGTTATTCTATTAAAGCTCTTCTTAAGGATAATATGATTTGAGAAAAAGCCTCAGAAATAAGGAATGTGATTACTTGTTTATCCAGAATATGTTTTGATAAAACATACATGATCTGCAGTGAATGGCCAGTCTTGAATGGCTGTGAGAGGCAAGATTTGGCAGACAAGAAGTCAGGGTGCAGCCAAATATATTTTTTTATGCAGTGTTTGTTTACAGCCAATAATAAACACAAGAAATGGATACTACATATTTTTAATATGTGGCACATGATATTGTCAGGAATATGCATGCATGAATATTGTTATGTATAGGATTGTTTTGGCTTAACTTATTTGACTTAGTCTACATTTAGCAGTTCTTACCTTATAGTTTACATTTTGACATAATCTACAACTTGACATATTCTACAGTTAGAAACTCTTACATTATAGTCTACAGTCTGACAGTCTACAGTTAGCAGTTCTTACATTCAGTCTATAGTTTGACATAGTCTACAGTTAGCAACTTCTACATAAAATGGAAATTGTACTCATGTCTCAACAACTAGGAAGTTGGACTGAATTCATAACTTACATCCAACATTTTTCATTATCGGCTGAACCGTTTTAGCCAATGTGAATGGTGGTTTTTAGCCCATAAATAGAAGCATATTTGATCCATTATCAAACTCATCATTCAGTAAAATGTATAAGAATGAATGAAGTTGTCCAGTAGAAGTGAAGTTTACAAAATACTAAAACATTTCCAGCACAGCTGCCTGTCACATTTGTTCATGAGTAGCTGCGTCATACTGTTCTGATGATGGTGATGATTATGATGACGACGATGATGATTAGAGAATAGTATAACTGAATTACAGCCATGGTCTTATTTTCATCCCACTGCTGTAAATGGCAGCAAGTGTGCTCTTGAGACATTAATTTTTCTTTCTTAACCTTTTCTCCTGTATGTGTTCTCATAGCTCTCATAGCCTGAGTGTTCTCATAAATTGAGTGTTCTCATAGCCTGAGTGTTCTCATAAATTGAATGTTCTCATAGCTTGAGTGTTATCATATCTCTCATAACTTGAGTGTTATCATAGCTCTCATAACTTGAGTGTTAACATAGCTCTCATAACTTGAGTGTTAACATAGATCTCATAACTTGAGTGTTATCATAGATCTCATAATTTGTGTGTTATCATAGCTCTCATAACTTGAGTGTTATCATAGCTCTCATAACTTGAGTGTTATCATAGCTCCCATAGTTTGAGTGTTCTTAATAGCTTACAGTGACAGACAAGTGTAAACAACATGAGCATATGAACTCCAGAAAATATAAACAGTGAAAGTAGATAGGTCAGACTGTCATGAGATACCAGAACAATATATTCAGATATGTTTTACAGTGGAAGTTAAATGACAGAGAAGGTGAAAGGAAAGGGAGAACTTGCAGTAATAAAGAAAATGTAAAGAAGATGAGAAAACAACGTGGCAGGATGTTTGGGGGGTCCATGGGCCAGCAGAGGGATTGGTTGATTAAAAAAAAATGTTTGAATGAGGGGACCATGCTGTTGTTCTCAGGCCAGGAAAGAGGTGGTGGCGGGTGGGGGTTGTGACAGAAGGGTTAAGCAGCCCCTGTTTAAGGTCATGAGCATGTTAGAGAATAAAGTACATATCCTGTTGGGTCAAGACACTGGCAGCGAGATCTGTGTGTATGTTTAGTGTCTGTAAGAGCTGATTTTGGAGAAAGAGAATTTCTGATCCTAGTGCACATGTCATTGATGATTTGCATCAGTTTCTGTTTCTCACACATCCAGTTTCTTAAGCTAAGCTATCTAGACTGCTTGTCAGTTTCTTAAGCTAAGCTATCCAGACTACTTGTCAGTTTCTTAAGCTAAGCTATCCAGACTGTTTGTCAGTTTCTTAAGCTAAGCTATCCAGACTGTTTGTCAGTGTCTTAAGCTAAGCTATCCAGACTGCTTGTCAGTTTCTTAAGCTAAGCTATCCAGACTGCTTGTCAGTTTCTTAAGCTAAGCTATCCAGACTGTTTGTCAGTTTCTTAAGCTAAGCTATCCAGACTGCTTGTCAGTTTCTTAAGCTAAGCTATCCAGACTGTTTGTCAGTTTCTTAAGCTTGGCTATCCAGACTGCTTGTCAGTTTCTTAAGCTAAGCTATCCAGACTGTTTGTCAGTTTCTTAAGCTAACCTATCTAGACTGCTTGTCAGTTAGCTAAGCTATCCAGACTGCTTGTCAGTTAGCTAAGCTATCCAGACTACTTGTCAGTTTCTTAAGCTAAGATATCCAGACTGCTTGTCAGTTTCTTAAGCTAAGCTATTCAGACTACTTGTCAGTTTCTTAAGCTAAGCTATCTAGATTGCTTGTCAGTTAGCTAAGCTATCCAGACTACTTGTCAGTTTCTTAAGCTAAGCTATCTAGATTGCTTGTCAGTTAGCTAAGCTATCCAGACTGCTTGTCTCCATGAAAAAAAAACCATTATTAACAAGACCCACATTTTTTTCATTTTTTATTCAGAGTAACTTGAGCTCCTAAATCTATGGAAAAGTTATTTTCTGTGGTGACTTATCAGACTTTATGGTGTCTTATCAGACTTTCTGTGGTGTCTTTGCTAATGATATGCCTCTGACACTCTTTTCCGTTGATCTTTTCTAAAATTTTTTCCAAGTTTTCTCCTTCTCATTATACATCTGGTAAATTGTGATTCTTTTCTTAATTCATTTCTGTTTTTAACTGACTTTTCCCCATACTTTCCTCATTTATCATCTTATCTGCCAAGATAACATTCTCCTTCTTAACAGCAATTCTTTGCCTTAGTGATTTTTGTGTTGGTCTCCTTAGTGCCTTCAGCATGATATTATGCATTAAAAAAAAAAAAAGTTTCAAAAAGTATTGATAATTGATAGTTGTAAAAAATGTGTTGTAGAGCCATTGGAAAAATCAAGATTTGTATCTGTTGTAATTAATAACAATGGAATGATAAGTTAGAAACTATGTGTGATGACCAAGCAGGTTCTGTTAAATCTAAAAGGTGCTTCTATGAACCGAAGGCAAACAAATATTGATAAATAATAAGACATAGTAAACAGGGATATGAATAATATGCATGCATTGGTTGATGTCATACTTGTACATTTTTTTAAAAAATGCAGTGTTCAGCAGCTGTTGAGTCATAAAAACATACATACTGAAGTGAAAACAACTGGCAAAAATAAAAAATACTTCTGGATGGAACAGGCAAGGAGATGGACAGAAAGAAAAGAAAAAAAACTGACAAGCATTAGCTGGCCTCTTGATGGAAGAGAGATCAGAACCCAAGCTTAGCAGTGAAAGGAGAATCAAGAACTCACCCTGAGCACAGGAAATAGAACCTAGATATCACTCTGAACACATAGCTGAACCTAAAACTCAATCTGAGCACTGAAGCAGAACCTACATCACATACTGAGCTCAAAAAGCAGAACCTAGAATTCACTCTGAGCACTGAAACATAGCCTAGGTCTCACTCTCATTACTGAAACATAGCCTAGGTCTCACTCTTAGTACTGAAATAGAGCCTAGGTCTTACTCTTAGTACTGAAACATAGCCTAGGTCTTACTCTCATTACTGAAACATAGCCTAGGTCTTACTCTCAGTACTGAAATAGAGCCTAGGTCTCACTCTAAGTACTGGAAGCATTTCTTTCATAAACTTTTCACATCATTTGATGGATCTCATTTCTTCCATTCTGACATGAAACAGCGGTGTCTTTCACAGAAACTGATACTTCTTATACTCGAGATAAATCATTGTTGTCCCATACAGTAGTATTGCAGTATCATATGTCATAAGCATATATATATATATGTTCCAAATTTAAATGTGCAGAAACTTGTCCCATTCATTTTATTTCTTAACATGTGCTGTTCACATTGTGTATTGTTCATGTTAAAATAGTATGTTGTTTGTGTTAAAATAGTGTTGCCCAAGTTAAAATATTGGGCTGTCCAAACATTAGGAAGATTTCTTATAACAAAAAAGACTGCAAATAAACTTGTCAGAAATGTTGCCATTGTGTTGGCTTTCTGTAACTCAGTCATTGCATTACCTTTCTGTAACTCAATCATTGCGTTGCCTTTCTGTAACTCAGTCATTGCATTGCCTTTCTGTAATTCATTCGTTGTGTTGCCTTTCTGTAACTCAATCATTGCATTGCCTTTCTGTATTTCATTCGTTGCGTTGCCTTTCTGTAACTCATTCATTATATGTGTGTGTGTGGCTAACTGTCATTAACTAGTGAACTCTTCATTCACTATTATAATGTCACTATTTACAGAGCAAATTTACTTATTGCTACACAAGTGACACAACAGACGTCACATTATTATGCACCGTGTGACAACGAAAACCCAGGATGGCAACCACTACATTTCCCTACACAAACATGACCAGTTACATGTAATCAACTCACTCAACACCACAGTTGACACTCAACATGAATCCAGTTATCTCAGGATTCAACAATTACAGAAATCACGAAAGTTTAATGATGAATTCCCATTTGTTAAAAGCGTGTTGCAAATGGATGTAGTGTGTAACAGATGGAAACATTTATCATAAGGATATAAAAATGCTCCAGGCGATTAGCATTGCCATGGGACTCTCACTAGCATACAACATAAAAAAAACAACATACCTCATATACAGTGAAAACTCCAAACACATCTTCCAACACAGAATCACATTTTTGTCCTAAAAATGACAATCAAACTACAACACTACATAAATAACTTTACAACTTTGTGTCATAAAAAAGACAATCACTAACAAAAACTACATTTCAGCTAACAGAAGTACAACCTCTCTGAACACAAACTACTTCTGAACCACATTTACGTTGTTACTCTAATATTTCTAAACACAAACACTCTCACCCTAATCTCATCCTATACTAATCCTACAATCCTAGCATAGCATCCTATCATATCATCCTATCATGACTGTAATAATGACTGACTGTCTGAGCCTTAAATATTCCCTACAAAATCTTCCTAAGTTTCCCGAATATTCCATCATTACACGCTATATTCACGTGAATTTACATGTTTTTATAAATTTTAGTTTCTAAAACAATTTCCTAAAAACTAAAATCTCTAATATTAAATTTAGTCAACAACAGACATTCCTAAGCTGACATTTTAACTTTTCCCTAAAAAGCTCAGATATCCCGTGCAAATTTACGCTACCGGTCAAAGTTACCTGAGCTGATAACTTTTCCTGCGGACAAAAAAAAAAAAAAATGACAAAAAGTAACTGAACCAAGTACCCTTACTTTAAAAACATTATTACTCCCCTTTGACTATAACAATATACTATGACAAACTGCCGATGATGTGATTCATAAAGGCAACATGTCTCCTTGTCTGGCTGAGTAACGAAAACTGAAGGCATATTAAGGAATAATTCTAGATCTTATCTTACATCCTTCCCGTGCCGCTAAACGTCACATAGGACTCGCGGGGTAGTTTTGCCAATTTTTCCAGTTTTCGGCGAGCTTTTCAACCTCATCAAGAGATTTTATGCTTATTCATTTGTCTTGTCTTAACTTCTAGATACTAGCTATCAAAACACTAATGACGACAACACAAATCAGGAGACAATAAACTAAAGAAAAAAATCTTATACTGTCTGAAATACAACAGGAAATAACCAGAATGCACTTCGCTGATGAAAGTGAGGATTCTCAAAGATTTAAGCTGAGCTAAAACTACCGGTCCCGGTAAATGTTGTGATAACATGTTCAGGAAAGCCACATGGTAATGAGGGACAATAGTTGTAAATCAATCATTTGATAAGGATAAATTTCAGAACGTTATCCAAAAAGTGAAGCTATTTTATATTATACAATAATTCGTGTATAACTATACACGAAGCACTGCAGTGAAGCTGTGATACCAGAATGTATAAACTAGGAAAAAATGTAGGAACAGCTTTATTACTTAACGACTACAAAGTTGTGACGTTTCGGCGTGAGCCTTAATCTTACAAAACATACAGGACGAAGAAATAGAGAGAGGAGATAAAGTATAGATTCACATGAATACTATTTTTTTTTAATTAAAAAGAGTCATCTGATCCACCCCTGTTGGCATACAAACGTGAGCCAAACCTTACTGACATCCTCGTCCACAGCCACTTGAAACAGAGCCTTATATATATTGGCACCAGAAAATGAAACCGCCCCCGCTGTGTTACCTGCCTGGTAGTCTGGGAAACGAAAACAATCACCTTTCCCAAAACTATCCTCACTCTTCATGAGGGATTCACATGCGAGTCCCGTAATGTGATATATGTCGTCGTTTGCAAAAGATGCAGGATAACGTTTATTGGTGAGACTGGCTTCATATTAGGGGACCACATCTGTACGACATCACCCAGCATGCTTCGAAACCAGTCCCAAATCATTTCAAAGGCCCAAACCACAGAGGCAAATCTGATTTTCTGGTAACAGCCATCAAACAATGTCACACAGATGACACAAGCCGCCTGGCGCTTGAGAACCGCTGCATTCAAAATTATGGGACGCTGTAGCCACATGGGTTAAACTCGCTGTTCAGCTACACTTAACATTCTCTTCAATCATTATAGTACCTCTCCACCAAGCTCCACCCCTTCTTAATTGTCAAACCTCCTCATAGCATCACTTTGCAACCCCTCTTCCCTAATAATCTATTTCAACTTCTCCTGGCTAGGTCAACATTGTATCACTCTCTCTCCCCTCCCAGGTTTCCCATCCACCACCCCCAGTTACAACCCACCGACCACATATCACAGGTCTCCATTTAAACAGTCTCCACGTTCTACTAAATCCATTCCAGACACACACCGCCGGACACGCTACACCTTACAATTTACAGCTAAGTACTCTACTTAATTTTTTAATTAAAAAAATTAGTACTCATGTGAATCTATACTTTATATCCTCTCTCTATTTCTTCGTCCTCTATGTTTTTGTATGATTACGGCTCACGCCGAAACGTCACAACTTTGTAGTCGTTAAGTAATAAAGCTGTTCCTACATTTTTTCCTCCTAGTTTATACATTCTATTTTATATTATGTGTTGTTGAAAAATGATGCTACAAGATTTGGAACCACTGATTTAGAACAGTTGTAGGTTGACGTGGTTGGTTCGCGACAACTACGGCGCCGTAACCAGGAATTGTAGATCTTAGAACCAATAATGAACAAGAGATGTAACCGCGTTCTTTTTGTTACACGATAAGAGCTGAAACTAGTTGTGTCCCTTATCTGAAACAAAAAACCAAAATAAAACATGAACATAATGTCCGGTTACATTTGTTCAACTACACACATTCTTTATAACAAGCAAAGATCGGAAATTCAAGTTAAGGAAGAAGACTACAAAAGGTCGCGAAAAAACTTCAGTTTCTTATTTCTTTTCGGGGGCAAACTTCACTGAAATTTATCAAGAATACCCACCAAATAAATTTCATTTTATTTGAATTTCTCTGTTTTCCACTAGCTCATGGTCCTATATACAAAGGAACAATTTTTTATAAATAGGAAACTACGAGGTTTTGGTAAAGTAAGATAACAAATATTGTAGGATTAAACCTCGAAAAAATCGTAGACAAAGCACTTTAGTGAGACGTGAGAGAAAGAAAAATCACAAGAGAACTACCTGGGATTCGAACACAGACTCCGGTAGGACGAGCAGCCGTCTAGCCACGAGAGAACAGCATACTATCGACTTAGTCAACTAGCACCTGTCACTCTGTTCTCACTCTTGTCTTATCAATGATCATGTCTGCTGTCAGAATATGCAACAAATATCTTCTGTCACTCTGTTCTCACTCTTGTCTTATTAACGATTATGTCTGCTGTCAGAATATGTAACAAATATCTTCTGTCACTCTGTTCTCACTCTTGTCTTATTAACGATTATGTCTGCTGTCAGAATATGCAACAAATGTCTTCTGTCACTCTGTTCTCACTCTTGTCTTATTAACGATTATGTCTGCTGTCAGAATATGTAACAAATATCTTCTGTCACTCTGTTCTCACTCTTGTCTTATTAATGATCATGTCTGCTGTCAGAATATGTAACAAATATCTTCTGTCACTCTGTTCTCACTCTTGTCTTATTAACGATCATGTCTGCTGTCAGAATATGCAACAAATATCTTCTGTCACTCTGTTCTCACTCTTGTCTTATTAACGATCATGTCTGCTGTCAGAATATGCAACAAATATCTTCTGTCACTCTGTTCTCACTCTTGTCTTATTAACGATCATGTCTGCTGTCAGAATATGTAACAAATATCTTCTGTCACTCTGTTCTCACTCTTGTCTTATTAACGATCATGTCTGCTGTCAGAATATGTAACAAATGTCTTCTGTCACTCTGTTCTCACTCTTGTCTTATTAACGATCATGTCTGCTGTCAGAATATGTAACAAATATCTTCTGTCACTCTGTTCTCACTCTTGTCTTATTAATGATCATGTCTGCTAACAAATATCTTCTGTCACTCTGTTCTCACTCGTCTTATTAATGATCATGTCTGCTGTCAGAATATGTAACAAATGTTAATGTATGGACAGAGTTAAAACTGAAATAAAAACAAAAGACATTTATAATCCAGTAGCAATTTGTCCTTTCTTTTAATGTCAAATTTAATAGAAGAAAGTTATTACAGAAACATATTCTCACATACACACACACTGCATCATCATCATGTGCCATGTATGTTATTCTCCCCTATCACTGAGTGTCTACAAAACTACAGAGTAACTCAACATCCCCAGCCAGAACAATGAATCCTAAGAGAGACGACCAAGCTGCGCTGTCCAAACAACAGCAAGAGGTCATCAGGCAAACATCTGGTCCAATGAATGCTGGGGAAAAAAAGCCTGGACTGAAAATGATTGGACAAAAGAGTGACCTTTACACTGACCAGAGCCTAACACTCTTTCATCCTAAATGTAATATACCAAAGACTGCTTTTATGTCTCACAAAACTCAGGCTAGCTCTTGTTAACACAAAGCTTTCACAGAAAATATTTAGCCTGGAATACAAAGAATGATTTGCACTTTCATTTCATTAAACTAAGAAAAAAAAACAAAACATCCAAACTTTTCTTAGCTTAAAGAAAGTGGGTCATGTCTGTCTGACACTGGAACTACTGTCACTCACACAGTTAACCAGGTCTTGTGCTGGAACCAGTCATCCTGTTATTCACTAGTCATGAACAAACTTTACAGGATAAAAAAACTGATAGAGTTAAAGAGAGATTTCACTTCTGCTGCTTGGAGTCTCTGAAGAAAAGCGTGTACTGTACCCAGACTTCAAATGTCCTGAACATACTGAGAAGACGGCTACAACTAGAACAGCACAGTTTCTAACTGCACCTGCTAGCTTCATATTAAGACATTGCTTAATGCCCTTCAACCAGATACAGTACTGTTGTTCTAATTTTACCTACAGCTTTTAAACATAAATAACCCTATGGCTAAAATAACTGAGAAATTAAAGAACGTTAAAGAGAGGAGACAGCAGAGTCTCTAAAGGAATTGTATGCCAAATCCAAAACAATAAAGTTACTTCACTTTATTCAATTTCCTACTTTCAGCAATTCACATAAAAACGTCCCAGGCACATCATAATACTACACGCATACAATACAATAAAGTGAATTTCACGGGTCAACATTTGTCAAAACTCTGGCAGTGATTCACAACTTTACTTCCACATCACTTTCACATAAAGAAAACTAATAAAGTAAAAGAAAGATGGGAGCTTACAAGTGATGAACTCAGACTTGAATATAAGCCAACACCCTTGTCAAACAAAACATGTGGGTGATAACAAAAAATGAGATAAATGAAATGAGGATGGAGATATATAGTTTGCAGATTTAGAGAATGTTTTAATCTGAATAAATGCAGAGAAAAACCTTCAGACCTGGACACAATATAAATGTCCAGTTGTCTTGGAATTTGTATTCTATTAATTATCTGTTCCATTACTGAACATGATATCCATTTAAAATACACTTCCACAATTTTTAACAAGTACAGTTCACAGATTTTGTCAAAAGCTGACACAAAAGCATGATTCTGAAGTTAACTCGAAGCTTTGTTTAACTATCATGTCAAGGTTTCCTTTCTTATGTGAGATGCACTGCTTCAGCACAATTTCACATTCTACTGTAATGTTGGTAGAATCCATCCATCCATCCCCATCTTGGGCATATCTCCAACTTAACTTCTTCTTCATTCGTTTCTACCACCAAGATGCCCTGTGATCCTACCGAATTTACGCCTGTGGTCCTCTATAGGTCCCGTGATCCCCTGTGTGGTCCAGGACCACACGAGATCCCCAAGAGGACCACAAGAGGTTCAGAGCATCGCAGGGTTTGAGCCTGTATTCTTGGTGGGTCTCAGAAGCGGGATTGAAATTTAGAATATCTCCTAATACAAACTTCTACCTGGCCTGCACTCTGATGAGAGAGCGACACGCCAGAACTTTTAACTCAAGAAACTAGTGCAGGACAATGTTGCCAGTGACATCTATGCATCTTCTGTTGATGAAGGAACTTTCTGACAACTGGAAATTAGTTTAGTCCTTGTAATCTCAACAAAGACATTTTTTTTGCTTGAGCAATAAAGTTTTCTCATAATTCCTGGCTACTTATAACTTTCACGCCAAAACAACAATGGCAATGTTGGTAGATCTTGTACATCTGTGCCAATCAATGATCATAACAATACTCAGGCAAAGTCTAAATAAAGTGAAAAGCAGAATACTTATAACTCAAGTCATGCTTTTAAATTATACAGTAACTATCTTTCAGTTTCTTTGAAGCAAAGTTTCTCAACAAAAGTAATGCTGGCAGAGCGTGGAAATTAGATCAGGAATTAAAAATTTAACAGCAGACTAATCAGCAACAAGAGAGAAAGTAAATACTAAAAGATGTGAAAAGAAAAAAAAAACAACCTCGGAACACAAAGAATAATATAAGTTACAATGTTTATCTGTAAAATAGATCCCAGGTTTTTTATATAACATCACTCGGTAAACAACCAAGTATTAAAAGCTGGTTCTGTGCTACAAGATTTACACCGGTTTAAACTTTCAATTTTGTTAATGAAAAAAATGTCCCTACGGACATAATATCTCACTAACTTTCCTCAGTAACTAAATGACTAACTGGATTTCCAAATTTGGTTTATATCATTCAAAAAACCTGAAATACTGAATAATTATGAATAGAAGTCCCATTTCTGTACTGGTACGATGTGCAAACCTTACATTCTTATATACATTAATAAAGCACCAAAACAGCAAAGATATATGATATATACACAACCTTCTGTGCTGCTGCAACAAAAACAGCTCAAGAGGCCATAACTCCCACAGGACAAATCATTCAAATGTTTATCATGGACCCAAATATTTAGAAAAACTTACAACTTTATACATCAGTTTACACATTTTATCACAGAAAGTGATTGCAGTAGGAGACAATAAAAGGAAACAGGAAGTCGAAAGAGAATATGCAAATCAGCATCACAGGATTCTGGGAGAGAACCACTATCCAGGGTTAGATTTCAGGAATTGTGCACACAAGGCACTTTCAGTCATTCCATTTGCACAAGTCTGTTTCTGTTAGCAGTTGTTAAAGACTGGCTGCTATATACTTCCTACATTGATGGGGCTGTTAGGCTGTAGCATACTGTCTCCAGCTGTAGCTAGTCTGTCTCCAGTGTCTCCTGTGCCCCAATATCCAGTGCAGGGTGAACTGCTGTGACATGCTCAACTGCTGCAGCCAAATTTGTAAGAGCTTGACAAGAAAACTAGCGGTCTGAGAAGATCACATGGCATCTAACATCATACAATCTCCTACCCAAACAAACTTCTGTTAACCCACTGCTAGAAAAGATTTTAAAAAGTGCTGAACAATCAAAGTTTTGCTGCAACCAACTTTGTAACCCTTGTCTTTGTAGGTGACATTTTTAGCAATATTTACAATATTCTGAAGGGGTGGGGGAACCAGAATTTTATGAATCCTTTCAATGCCAAGTTATAAAATTCAAGCATGATTTATAGACTGTTATTTCCCGTACTTTCACTGGTCAACATTAAATACTGTAATTACTGAACTGTGACTAAAAATAACACGTGAAAAGTTGTTAGTGGGTTCTCCAAATAATTTGAAATTACAATGTAAAAATCAAATGCATCATGTAACTGTCAGAGGCAGTTTTGAAAAGATTCGTGCAAACGATTACAAAATTATGAAAAAAAAAATGTATATAATATTTTCACAGAGTGAATAGAATAACAAAGCTGGATTTCTGAACATACAACATCACTTGTGCCAGATACTGCATTGTTGTGTACATATGTACAGTTTTTGTAAGGGAACTCATACAAATTATCATTCATTAGTGATTCACAATCATTCTTTGATCCAGTCTCCTGTGGAATTGTGGTACTGTAAGAGTTAAACTACACTGACTGACTGCAGAGCTTTGTTCTTCACAGGTAAGATAGGATAAACTTGCTGAAATACATCAACACTGGAGATGTATTGAGTTCAAAGTATTCAATTAAACAGGAATAAATAGCATTTTCTGGGTGACCAATTTAAACAGAAATAGTAGATTTATTGAAATAATACTGCCCATTAAAAATATGAATATGAAAATGATGCCACAAATAATAGAAATTTGGCATCAAATTAAAATGATTTATGTCTTATACACAATCTTGCACAGTTGGCGTGGTCTGCATAGACAGCAGATACTAATCAGAAATTCAGCAAAGATTTTAATTTTCCAGGAAAAAAATTTCATTCTGAATATTTAAAATAATTCTATTCAAATGCTGAAAATATTACTATTATTTTGAATATCTGAACTGCATCATTTGACTGAATACAAATTTCAATCCTAATATTTAGTATATTTCTAATTAAAGATGTTAGATAATTTTTAAAACTATTAAGATCAAACAGCCAAATGTCAGCTCCATACTTTTATTAAACTCTAAAAGCAACACTCATTAAATCTTGCACCACAGTTCTTGTTACCTGCTCCACATAGGTCATGACAGAGATGTCACCTCGGATGACACAGATGTCATCACACCTGATGGAGATGTCATTTTAGTAACAAAACTTCAAACTTTTACTAATTCAGTCTAACAGATATGGCCCAAAATGACAAAAGAGAAGTTGCCACACGAAAGCTCTACTTGTGAAGATTAGAGAATATTCTTGCCAAATATAAATGCTTTTTCCCCCCAAGAAAAGCCACATAAGAAATGATGTCTATGTTAAAAATGAAAATATACAGCTGTATGATGGTACATGCAAAGAGAAAATATGAATTTATAAGGTTACAATAGTTTGTTTTGCTGCAGTTCTGCGAAATTTTTGTGTGAAGCTGCTGGAAATTTGTTTAAAATAAAAAAAGACCACAAATGTCTTGAAATTAAATATTCAATAACAAGTCAAGTCCGCCATTTTGTCCCTCAGCCTCCCGCAGTGTTGTGGGAATGAAAGAGTTAAACTTCACAAAGTTGGTTTAGACTGACTGGCCCTTGTCGGTAACATGCAGAATGAGAGAAGAGATGCTACAAGCTGGTGCCTGGTTCCCTGTGTGATATACCTAGAGAATGTTACTTTTTGTCCTGACCCATGTTAACTTCCAGTTTAACCTACACAGTCACTGTAACTCCTGTCTGACCTGTCTGTGTTGACCCTCTGTTCAGACGCTTGATTCTGCAAGTTCAAACAAACAAATAAATTAGCAAGTGCCAAAATAAAGCAACAGCAGAACAGCAACTATGGTCTGGCACATACCCCACAGTTTGAAGAAACAGTTAACCTTGTATCAGTATACAAAATACATTTGTCTGTACCTGTTTTCATTCTGTTACATTTGAATGTGAATGTTTAAAGTCACACTGTACAGTTTCTAAATAACAAAGAATGGGGGAAAGTTTGTTTTTTTAAATATAAATATTCAAAAACTTGTATACAGTGGGGAGAAGAATTGGGAAAACAGGAGCTATTACTTGACAAAAATGTACAAATTATGTTGTCAGATATCAGCAAATGGCAATTACATGAAACAAATCAAACAAAAACAATAAGAAAAAATGCAAATCACTGGCTAATACAGACAAATAAGCTTCTGTCTTGAATTGTCCTCGACGTCATCTACTTAGACAAACGCTTCATCTAATTATATCAGGCAAACGCTTCATCTACTTATATGAAGCAAACGCTTCGTCTGCTTAGACAAACTCTTCATCTACTTATATCAGGCAAACTCTTCATCTACTTATATCAGGCAAACTCTTCATCTACTTATATGAAGCAAACACTTCGTCTACTTAGACAAACGCTTCATCTACTTATATCAGGCAAACACTTAGTCTACTTATATGAAGCAAACGCTTCGTCTGCTTAGACAAATGCTTCATCTACTTATATCAGGCAAACGCTTCATCTAATTATATCAGGCAAACGCTTAGTCTACTTATATCAAACGCTTCATCTACTTATACATGGCAAACGCTTAGCCTACTTATAGCACGCAAACGCTTCATCTACTTATATAAGGCAAACGTTTAGTCTACTTATATCAGGCAAACGCTTAGTCTACTTATATCAGACAAATGCAGTCTACTTAGACAAATGCTTCATCAACTTATATCACACAAATGCTTCATCTACTTAGACAAACGCAGTCTACTTAGACAAATGCCTCATCAACTTAGACAAACTTGCTCTGAACAATAAAATCATTTCTTTTACTGTTATTTTCAACTCTCTTGAATTTAATGTTTGAATTAAGAAACTCCAGAAAGTTAAAACACCTACAGATAACTAAATTTTATCTTCAGGTGTCTTGAGCTGAACTTTCTAGCATCCTAGACGATGATTATTTTTAGTTACTTTAAGGTAAACAATGATTATTAGTTCCCTTTAACTATATTTTTGTAACAAAACACCTCTAGTGTGCCTCTCTTTGATCGTCTTAATAAGAGTGAATAACACAATAGAAAAAAATTCTAACAAACATCAACAAGAGACACTTACCATGCATTATGTCTCTAAATTCAAGTTTATATTTGGTGTTCTATGAATATTTTTTCCACATTTTTCTGTGTTAGTGAATGAATCAAAGATTGGTCAGTTCTTATTTTCATATGCCAGGTAAAAACAACTAAATCTACCTGCTATAATACTTATGCAATCAAAACTTATCAGAAATGGTGTTTCTTGCATCAAGAAGATAAGGAACATACACAGTACATATGGATGGGAATTTCTGAAACAGGACAGTGATGAGTGGGTGATGTGTAAAAGGATAAAACACACACACACACATAAAAAAATGATTATAATCTTTTTTGTAAGATACTTATTTGGGGAAAAAAAAAATGTCTCGGGGAGATAAAAGCAATACTGACTCCCACTTAACTGTAGGCAGTTCTTCACTTTCAGACACTGTCATTTTTTACATTTACTTTTCTACTCAGACTTTCTAAAGCTTGTGTTTTCTTAATAAACATCTCTCTCTCAAACAACAACACTCCCCCAGCAGGTCAGGCAGACCTCGCAGTTCTTCTGTCACAGATGGAGTAGCTGGTTTAGAACTGTCCTGTTATCTTAGATTCTGAGCATCTTTTCACCCCTGAAGTCCACAGACAGGAGCTGATATTGATTGTGATGATTGCATTCTCAAGTACTGGTGGTCTTCATCTTGTACAGCGTTAGCAATGGCCAGTTCTCAGATGACTTAATCCTTATCAAAAGCAGTGAGCATTAAACTGTAGAAGCTACATACAAGGTATGATCATTGGACTTATTAAAAAAAAAAAAAAAAACTACAAGAGTTAGTAATCTGTAATCTAGTCACTGTCAAAATACTCCTCTTCCGAAGCAACATACTTAGCCCGGAACTGTTTCCTTTGCTGGAAGCATTTTTTACAGTCATTTTTCTGATATGAAGTACAAGTGCCTCATTGCATTCTATTGTATCTCCTGAACACTCTGAAATCTGTTCCCCTTCAAGGTTTTTATTTCTGGGAGTAGGAAACAGTTCAAGGGACAGATATCAGGGGAAGATGGCAGCTGCTGGAGCTGTGGAATGTGGTGCTTAGCACGAAAATGCTCCACAAGTTGCCATGCATGGGCAGACGCACTGTAATGATGAAGTTGCCACTCACCCCTCTCCTGTAACATTGGCCTTTTGCGGCGAACTGCGTCCCATAAACACCACAAAACTTCACAACAGTCTTCTTCTTCTTCTTCTTCGTTCGCACTGTCTGCTATATCTGCAGTCCTGTCTCTTGGATAAATTTCACTGTTTTTTGTAATTCATGTATGGAACCGTAGAGCTTATCTTCTTTAGTGGTTTCACTGGGCCAGTAATTATTTCTCAGTGTCTCGTAGTTGATGCAGTTCTGGAGGATATGTTCCACAGTTTGGGGCACCTGGGCACATGTACATAGATTAGTAGTACCAACCTTAAACTTTGTATACATATGACTTCGGAGTCGGCTGTGTCCTGTTCAGAGACGGAAGATGGTGACTTGTTCCTTTCTGTTTAGCATGTGATAGTCATCATGTGGTGGTGTTTGTGGCTTCCTGTAGGTTTTTATCATGCTTTTCTTCTGATTATAAGTGATTGGTATGTCTGGTTGCTCCATTTCAGTGCCCTCTTTGGCCAGATGGTCAGCTTTCTCATTGCCTGGTATCCCACAGTGGGAGGGAATCCATTGCAAAGTGACTCCATGTTGTAAGCCAATTTTTGACAAGGCATCCTTAAGGTCTGGTAGTTTGTTGTTCTTCACAACAGTGTTCCTCGTTGATTGTCTGACCTGATGGAGCACATTCATGACGCACAGTTCCACCGTAATTAATAATAATAAAAAAAAAAAAAAAGGTCAGCAGTCCTGAAATTGCTGTGTTCTGTTATGCTTTATTTGGGTCTGGGAGATGTCGGGGTCTTCCACTGTCAGAGACTTGACCTTAGTTTCAGAGTACACCCATAAACCCACGATTGATCACTAGTTACGACTGTTTTTAAAAAGTTTTCATCATTTTTGCCGCATTCAAGCAGGCCACAAGCGGCAGAAACAAGGGCCAGAGAGAACTTTTGGCACAGATTTAGCCGAGACACGTCTCATGCCCAAATCATCTGTAAGAATTGACTGAATTGAACCAATACGTAAGTCTTCAGATAACTCACGATAGTGATTTTGCAGCAGATGCATTAACAAGTTTTTGATCACACCTTGTATTCCGAAAATAAATGAAACTACTTCAAATAATAAAGAAAATTTTTCCTGCTTTCATCTGCCCTTAAGAATTGTTTTCTTAAACCTTGCACAATTACCATGAAGGAATATAATCTCTTTACTGCAAAACAAAAATTACTATTTAAAACCAATTTATAAGTATCGTTATACATAATAATTTGATAATATTACAAACTTTTTTTTTATTTATAGCTATTATTTTATGATGTATCTGAGAAAGTATAGTTGTTCTGTTTTTTTTTTTAATCTTTCATAAATACACATACTTAACGGTGTTTGAAATGAAAAGCACTGCCCATGTATGCTAACAACACAAACTCGGTGTATTCAGGGTAAAGGATTTATATCTGACAAAGTCAAAGGAAGAATTGAATTTAAAAAAAAAAAAGATAATGATAAAAATAATAAAATTTGCAAGCTGGTTCATGCAGAGAGAAAGTCACCTTTATCAGCACATCTCTGCCAGATAATTCTGAAGTTTGTGTTGAAAATGAAATAAAATAATTCATAAAAAAAAAAGCATGCCCTTATTTTAAGCTGGCTCTCTAAGACAAATCCATTCACAATCATTACTTCAAGATAAAGGAAAGATACCATTCACAGTGCAGGAATTTGCTGAGGGAGCATGAGAACGTTACATGTAACCAGTATACCAAGAGATCTTTACAACATCTCAACAACAGTTTGGTTTAACCACATTCAAGACACCTATACGAGTCATGTCCAGTTCCACAATTCTCACCACCCAATTCTGGGAAATTACACAGTGTTCTACAAATAATTTACACAAATTACACTTGAAGTAGCTTTCTAAATCCTAGTTATTTTCTCTAGTAAACACAGCGCTGGATCTGAGACAACTGTTCCAAAGATACAGATTTTCAAAAGGTAACAGTAACACTGACATGGAAACCCTAGAGGACATGGTGCTCGTGTCATACTGTCTTCTGCCTTTTGGCATACCAGAGAGTGGTGATGTGGTCAGTGTCCAGATTTGAACTGCTGGCTTTACCTTAAAAGATGAGAGCACAAGCCACTCTGCCATCTGGGAGCCCAAGTTCAGAGAGAGAGATATCTAAAAGTTTTTAGAGAAAGCAGTGATCAGTGAGAATTCTTGTAAAGCACTGGTTACCAGAGTATGTAGTACTACTCGCTGCGGGCAAGTTTCAAGGGGGACGTGACGGAAAAGGGAATGGCAAGGGAACTGCAAGGATGTGGCTTGTGAGGCAAGGGGATGGCAGTTTGAAAAAGTTTGGGAACCTCTTTTGTAGAGTGTGCAGGCACCTGAGTAGTGAAGCAGTTAGTGCTCTCATCTCTCATGATGAGACTGCTAGTTCAAGTCTGGCCAAAATGGAACCGGTCATTCAGTGTAGATAATGACACCTAGCTTCTTCTGGAGCTGCAGAAGTGAACACAATTAGGCATGAAGCCGACCACATCATCTTCTAGTGTGGTGAACCCAGACCACATCATCTTCTAGTGTGGTGAAGCCAATAACATCATCTTCTGGTGTGCGGAAGTCGACCACATCATCTTCTGGTGTGCAGAAGCCGACCACATCATCTCCCAGTGTGCCGAAGCCAACCGCATCATCTCCCAGTGTGCCGAAGCCGACTGCATCATCTCCTGGTGTGCTGAAGCCGGCTGCATCATCTTCTGGTGTGCCGAAGCCAACCACATCATCTCCCAGTGTGCCGAAGCTGACTGCATCATCCTCTGGTGTGCCGAAGCCAACCGCATCATCTTCTGGTGTGCCGAAGCCAACCGCATATCTTCTGGTGTGCCGAAGCTGACCGTTTTATCTTCTGGTGTGCCAAAGTTGATCACATTATCTTCTAGTGTGCAGATAAGTCAAGGAAGATATGGGTAAGAACATCTTAACCTTTATGTGATTTATGGTAACACAGGCAGACCTTTATTGACTTCTTTTTTAACAGAGTTTTCAGCGGGCTGAGATAAGCCTGCGCCTTGTCCTTCATGAAGAGTAAAGAAGTATGGAAGTAATTTCTGTAATGCTTGGCATAAAGGATCAATGTTCCACTGCTACAGAAGAAAACCTACCTGTAATAGTAATCTTTGGAAGAAAACTTCCAAAAACAAAATGCAATGCATTTTTGTATCAAACTTTTCATGAACCGAAACAGCAGTGCACAAAGTGTTTAACAAGTGCTGGAATGCTAAATCAAGCATAATAAACCATACCAGTTTATTATACAAAGATTTATAGCTGTATTTGGCTACAAAAGTGCACATTAAGTCAATACAGAGTTGCTCCATGCACTGAGTGTGACATATCACTATCTACTGTCCCACAGCTGCCACACACAGTTACGCACATATAACTTGCCATTCATACAATACAGCTCAAGATGCCTAAAATAAAAATACAGCATAGTAACAAGCAGCCAAACAATAAAATGAAAGCAGAACTCTACTACCTCAATCAGACGTCACCTTGATTTTAGAAAACAAAAATGTGGATCAAAAATTACAGAAAACAATTATATAACAACTATAAATTGTGTCATGAAGAAATATCATACACAGAGATGTTTTTATTTTAACCTTGTAGAAAGTCATTAAACTAACAAAAGTATGAATGCTGGCACAAATAATCAGCAACAGAAAGAAGACAACAGCAAAATACATTGAGAAACAGATACAACTGAGAACAGGAAGGATAAAACAGGACAGAGGAAGAAAATGCCAAACTAAATGACATTAAACATTGATGAAATAATTTTTAAAAACATGAGAAGCAGAAATCAAAATGAAGTAAGAAAAAGCTGCTGTGTGAAGAATATCTGTAAAAAAGGTTCCAATCTGCGTTCAAGTGTATCACTTCAGAGTCAGGAACTAAGTAATACAGCTGTTCCTAGTTTATACATTTTGGTATCACAGCTTTACTGCAGTGCTTCGTACACAGTTGTATACTTATACGATAACTATTGTGTGTTACTAAATTTATCAGCCAAAGAGGTGTTGACTTAACTGTTGTAGCAGAATTTTTAAAATTACACACCTTGGAGAGTTCAAAGGACTAGCACCAGGTTTACTTCTAGCTTCATCTTTCACAAAGTTCCTGCATGTTGCCAGCTTTGACTCCAGAGCCTAATAAAATGACATGAAAACAATGATAGCAGTTAAAGAAAAAAAAAGAAAGAAAAATAATTTGCTGAATCAAATTCCTCCTAATCAAAGTAGTGAAGCTTACTTTAATAAAACACAGTTTCAACACTAAAAATTCCAACAAATGGAATGAAAAATGAATTTCCAAATTTCCATTAAAATAGGATCTCAGTTCTGTTGGATGTACAATGTGACCTGCCTAAGTCTTACAACTATGCCATTTTGATCTGTGTACCTACACTCTGTTTAAATCTCAATGCTCCAACCTTCTCTTTTCAGCCCCCACCTCCCCATACTTTAAATCATCATCCTGAAAGAGTTTTTATCATCATACATTCTCTTACAGCGTTAAGTATTCTTCTCATTCTCTTACAGTGTTGAGTCTTCTTCTCATTCTCTTACAGTGTTACATCTTCTTCTCATTCTCTTACAGTGTTAAGTTTTCTTCTCATTCTCTTACAGTGTTACATCTTCTTCTCATTCTCTTACAGTGTTGAGTTTTCTCATTCTCTTACAGTGTTACGTCTTCTTCTCATTCTCTTACAGTGTTACGTCTTCTTCTCATTCTCTTACAGTGTTAAGTTTTCTTCTCATTCTCTTACAGTGTTATGTCTTCTTCTCATTCTCTTACAGTGTTGAGTCTTCTTCTCATTCTCTTACAGTGTTACATCTTCTTCTCATTCTCTTACAGTGTTATGTCTTCTTCTCATTCTCTTACAGTGTTACATCTTCTTCTCATTCTCTTACAGTGTTGAGTCTTCCTTGAGAAGGTCCCCCCACAAAAAAAAAGCAAAGAAAAATTGATAATTGCTAATTTAAGAGACTATCCATCATCACACATTAGGAGCCATCAAGTTACTATTTGATCTTATTTTCTTCTTCTTCAGCTGTCCAAGCCTCTAAGGTTGATTGCTGCAGATAAAGTTTGCCTCATTTGATCTTATAGCATTCTTTATCATCTGCTTCCTATGATTTATGATCTGCCCCAGATGTGATCATTTGGTTAAAAAGCTGAATAGAAAAAAATACATATATACTAATCACTCATCAGCCAATATTTTTCTTCTTTTTTTTTTGTCTCTAATGAAAAAGAAAAACAAACAAACTTTCATAGTTAAATGATCAAAACTGTTAAATGAAGAATCCTTACATACTAGCAGGGTATACTTCTGTGGCCAGGATTTAAACACTAAATTGCAGTGAAGTTCAAAAAGTACATTTAATTTGTATCTTATAATAAATCTTTCCATAACAAAATATTACTTTAATCTTTCACTTTAAAACAAGCCTTCCATCATAACAAACTTAGCTTTGCTTCTGATTCATTTTTGCTGCTAATTTATTTACTTACTCAATTTTGCTGTTATCTGCATATTCATTTCTGCTGTTATATACATCCTTGCTGTTAATTTGTCTGTTTATTCATCTTTGCCGTTAATTTATCTGCTTATTCATCTTTACTGTTAATTTATTTACTTATTCATCTTTACTGTTAGTTTATTTATTCTTCCTTGCTGTTAATTTATCTACTTATTCATTCTTGCTGTTAATTTATCCACTTATTCATCTTTGCTGTTAATTCTGACTACAAAATTTTAACACTCCAAGCTTTCTGGGCTGCATATCTGAACATGCAAATTATTTCATAACACATTATGACACAGCATCCATTTCAAAGTCATTTTGAATAGACTTAAAGATATAGTGGATACTGCAATGAGAGAAGAACAAGCAGGATTTCGAAAAGGGAGAAGCTGTCTCGACCAGATCTTTACTCTCAGAATAATACTTGAAGAACATACTGAAAAGCAGAAACCATTAATACTGAACTTCATAGATTTTAAAAAGGCATTTGATAGCATACACACAGATTCATTATGGAGATTTTAAGTCTATATGGAATACCATCTAAAACTGTCAACACCATTAAGGACTTATACAATGGATATGTTTGTGCAGTCAAGACAGAAGAAGGGATGAGTGAATGGTTCCAGATTGAAACAGATGTGAAACAAGAATGTATACTGTCTCCTTTACTTTTTGGAATTACAGTAGACTTCATAATGAAAAAAATGCTGCACAGGTAACACAGGTATTGACTGGGTACATGGGACCCAACTAGAAGATCTTGATTTTGCTGATAACATAACTCTTATCAGTAATAATGTGAATTCCATGCAAGAAAAAACAGATAGCCTGTCTTCAATGGCTAGCAAAATAGGACTTGAAATTAACAAGGACAAAACAAAGATAATGAAAATTCCTATTAATCAAAATGGAAAAATACACATAGAAGGGACAGATATTGAAGAAGTCAATCAATTTGCATACCTTGGCAGCTACATAGACCAGGATGGTGACACTAGAAAGGAAGTTAGGATCAGAATTGCAAAGGCAGCATCAATCTTCAAGAATCTTGAGAACATATGGAATTCAAAAGTTATAAGCACAAAAACCAAGTTAAGACTATTCAAATGTAATATCCACCCTCATTTATGCATGTGAAAGCTGGAAAACAACTAAAGAAATAGAGAAGAAATTAGACTCTTTGAAAACAAATGCATAAGGAAAATACTTGGCATCAAGAGGAATGAATTCAAGAACAATGTAGAGATAAGACAGATGACTGAACAACAACCAGTCTTATGGGTGATCAGGAAAAGGAGATGGACATATGTTGGTTACTTGATGAGAAGAAATAATCAGAGAATTCCAAAACAAGCTATCAAGTGGAACACAACAGGTCGAAGAAAAAGAGGCAGACCGTGATGAGGTTGAAAAAGAGGCAGACCGTGATGAGGTTGAAAGACTCGCCGAAGACAGGAAAAATTGGCGAACTACTTTGCGAGCCCTATGTGACGTTTAACGGCACGGGAAGGATATAAGATAAGATCCATTTCAAGATAGATATCTATTTTAACAAAGTAGATTAATACCCCTGAACTAACAATATTCCATAAAATGTTGCAGTTACTTCCGCTTGTCCGTCCGTCCATCTATCTATCCATCCATGTCTTCAGTTGGTGATCAACTAAACAACGCCTTGTACTTCTCAAGTCTGCAGGTCAGCTTTGCATGGTGCCCATCTGTGATGCATGTTATTAATCTCTGCAGGCCACCTTTGTATGGTGCCCCATCTGTGATGCATGTTATTAATCTCTGCCTGCTTCTACAGTTCTGTGCCAAGTTTTCTTTCTCTTATCTCCATGTTTGCATCACATGGCTGTTTTAGTGATGTTGTCGGGGTCCCTTCTGAGCACATGACTAATCCATCTCCAGTTTTTTTTACTGCTATTACATGCATGTCTTCTTGTTTACACTGGCCAAGTAAGTCTCTATTATTTCTTATCTGTCAGAATGAAGTTTGGTCATTTTTATCATTTAAACATTAGATAGTTCCATTCCCAGTGTTCACACCATTTCAGCTTAGCTTCAGTTACACTGCACTGACACAAGAGTTTGCCTTCACTGCTGATGTTTGGGGTTTGTGTAAAGGTTACTGCAAATAAATGACTGAGATATTTTCTTAAGGGAAAAAAAAAGCAGCACTGAAATCCTGTTTTTCAACCTTAGTTCAACTTCCTCAGTTGTCATGAAGCTGCTTTAAGTTTCTGCAGTGAATAACTTCTTGAGTTATCATAAAGTTTTTTGTTATTTTATACAGGGAATGACTTCTTGAGTGAGTGGCTTTTCCAAGTGTTCTCAGGACTTTTTTCACAGAAACTGACTTGCCAGATAAGAAATAGTTTACTTTTTTTTTTCTTCATGTATTTACAGTACCTTCTCACTTTCTTGTATTCTGTTCTTGTCTTGATGAAAATGTAGCAAAAATATCACAATCTCGTCACTCAAAGTGATACATGTAACTGCTATTCTGACTTTTATATTACTTTCCGCAGTTTTACAGTGGTAAGCTGTTGTTATTACTTCTTGGTTAGTGATAACCTCACAAAATGCCATGCACTGTATCTGCTCATTCTATACATGTATCAGCAGCCAAAGCCATGCAACTGCTTCATGACCTTTCTTGGTCTTTATTGTACTTCATTAAGTACTCAACACAGGAGGGAATTAATGCATACAAAACACAAGTGATGGTCAGCTGGACAGTAACTGCAGACCATCACAACTCAGACAGTGAGAAGTAACCTGCACACAGTAAGCATATCAACTACTCATACATTACTTTCTGTAACAACTATACCAAACTTTCCAGTGCTGGTTGAAGTTTATCAGATTTTACATCAGATTTTACATCAGAATTACTCCTCAATCTTCCTGTGAACTGAGCAACACAGAATTACAATCAACCTGCTTTCCTGTACAAGAATTGTTTTCAAGGTGTGAGGGATAATACATCATTAAACCATTTTACAGGATCCAACAATAATTTCCAATATTTTATTTGCTTAATATTCATTGCTTCTCATAATACTGATAGTCTGTATATTCAATGCTGATATTTGTTCATTTATTACTACTCTTTGTATTCTGTTAATCTATGTACATATACTTCAACTCTCTACTGAAATCTATGTTTACTGCCACAATCTGAATATTTATTGCTACTCTATATATCTACCATCTCTACATTCAAAGTTACTATTTGTGTACTAACTACTACTACTGTCTGATCACTTAATGCCATTTTCCATAAACCAGCTGCCATTTAATCTATACTTACTGCTTGTATTCAGTACTGCGTACGATCGATCTCTCCACTAAAGATTAGCCACTATGCATCCTCCATTTTCCCCTATCTTCCACAATCACAGGACTAGACTAGCTGTCTCAAACCCATTCTGTGATATCATCCTTCATGTGGGCCATCAGCACTCTCTACCTCACCTAACCTGGATTTTCTCCATCAACATGGCTTCCTAATTACAAAGTGGTGTCTAAAATATACCAAATATTACACCCTAATGCCACTCATCATCTCACTTTCTCATTTTCCTGCTTTAGTTGTTTTCTACTTAGTCAAAAAATCTGGCCCACTCTTTACAAAATCACAACTTCAAGGCCAGTTCTCTTCATTGTCATCTACATTTCTGTCCCACAGTGCAGCACTGAACTAAGAGTTTCCTCTCATTTTCTAACTTGCTAGTTGCATTTAATATACGTCTACAGTAATTCTGTTAATATAGACTCATTCTGTGCCTGTACTGCTTGTATTTATTTGTGGACAAGTCTAACTGCAAATATTTTTTATCTTTAAACATGAAGCTTGTTAATTCACTCTCAGCTGCTGCACTGTTTTGTTTAACAACCAAGGATGTTTCTCATTTTACTGAAAATGTACCAAGCCAACTCCTTATTCTGATTTCCATCCCACACTTGCACAATTTTTTATAAAACTTTGAGTTACTGGTGTAGAGTGATTTATAACATAAAATGTATTCAGTAATCAACAACAAAACAATATCAACAACAAAACATGTGGTCAACAACAAACTGATTTCTCTCTCTCTCTTTATGACCTGAAAATCCTGCCCATGATGAACTGTCCAACAATTCATGAAGAAAGAATGTATAACAATAAATGAGAAAAGGACTTACTCCAACTTTTCTCAGCAGATCTCCTACAATGTTTAGGGCAGATATTCTTGCTGATGAAGTCAAGGGGGTCCCAGTTGTGCCATTACTGACTCCAGGAATGGATGGGGCTGCTCAAAATATGCAAATATGTACAAAATACATAAACATAAATAATAACCACTCTCACACCCACAAGGGGAAAATATATGCGTGGGTTTTTTTTTAAAATATGAGGAAGAATAAAAACTTAATGGCAGTATTCCCTTTAACACAAGTAAGCGTGACTAAATGAAAATAATGGCTGCATCACCCCTTCATATATCACATAGTTCCCCCTGCAGGTCAGGAAATTTATCATTCCATTAACTTCTTCCTTCCTTGGGAGAAGAAGTTTTTTGGCTGCTTCTGAATTCTGTTCTACACTGCTCTCTTGGCCTCATCACCAGAGGTGAATCTGAGGAGCCTTGAAGGGGACTGAAGATAAGAGAATCACTTGACACCTGATCAGAGCTGTAAGAGGGGTGAGGAAGATGTTCAAACCACAGCTGACGCACGGCCTCCACTGCTGCAGCCAAAGCATGGGGATATGCATCTGTCATGGTGCAGCAAGACTGTTTTTGACAGCACTCCATTTCTCGTGCTGTAAACTGCAGGTATAAGTTTCTCTCTCCGCTCACCGCAGTAAATATGTGCCATGCTGCACAGGTCACTGTCCAGGTTACTGAAAATCCATCTTTCATGTCCCTAAAGGTCAGCATGATTTTCTTCATGGATGCCCTCCCATTCTGTATAAAAAATATAAACTATACTCCTTCCTACAACTACAAACTTTTCCAATATCTATTTGATGCTGACTACATACCTCCATGATTCATAAAACTTAAAAGTTATTTCAGACTGCTCTTACAGACACCGAATTTAGTTAACTGTCTACTTTGAATAGTAATGAAATTTTGTTTGGTAGACAGTCATTTATACATGTATGTAGTTACTTTCTGTACTGAGTGCATGGATAAGAGTGAAATGTAATTGTTATATTGTATGTCTCTCAGCTTTCCAATGTTACTTATGTGAGCAGCATATTTGTAGAATGTCTGGAACAGTGTGAAAGTTGTACAATAAAGGGCAGAATGTCAGACAGGCCTGCGTGCCCAATTCTTAACCCTTTCGAAATAAAGATCAACCAATCAATTAGTCCGGGCAGAAGGCCGCTGCTTGAATTTTTTCTTTACTGGAGAAGATGGGCGTTTCCACCACTCACACACATGCCCTCAAACCTTAGTCTCAAACGTCTTTAATCACTGAGGAATCAGACAGACTTCTTAACAGGACCTGGCAGTTTGCTTCACATAGGGAGAAACTGAAGATATCTGTTGTTGTCTACATTCATCTCCTGTGGGAGACTTCTACAATTCTCAGCATGAATATTTTCTGTGGTCTAGTGACAGCCATGCAGTGTGGCCAAACCATCTAACCTGTTTCTGGATGCAATGTAATACCGGTGTTATTCCAATCCTTGCCCTGTAATATTTAGCATCTGGCATTCTCCTCAAACACTTCACTTCTGTCCTGATGATTTTACTTTTAAAGCCAGTTTCATAGGGGTAACCATATGGTATTTTTTAAATAGACAAGAATGTCTTAAATCATTAAACTAGAATGACCTTTATAATTTGAAAGCAAACTTTAAAATAACTAGTTTTACATCAAATAAGTTTTGTATACTCTAAAAATATTTATAACATTACAATAAGTTCTACTATTTCAATGGACCAATGACTGGGAAAACAAATCTTCATAAAATGGGATGCTGGAAAGTGGGGACTAAAATATATATATATGCTGGGATAATGAAGTCCTTTCAGGTTCTTAGACAGTGACTAAGTAACCTGTGCCCAGTAAGCCTTGTGTGTTCTTGCAAGGCAGCACCAAAATTCTCTTTACTTCTCACAGTCTACAGCCAACCTCTGTATGGCATCTCAGTTGTAGTGCATGCTATTTATCATCTCTGCTTCTACAGTTCCTCACCAGGTTGTCTTTGGTTGGCCACTCTTTTCCTTTTCCTCTAACATGGATGATAGAGCCTGAGGTGAATACCAACTTCTTACATCCCATCTAAGGTGCACATAAAGTTGTCAGGGCACACTCCCCATCAAATCTGATAGTTACTCTTAAGACTTTCAAGGGACATCAATCACAAGAACATTCACTTCCTAATCACTGGGAGATATACAACATCAAAATGCACATCACTGTTGCTTGGTTCTCAGTTTTATTGCTTGATATTCAGTTATAAAGTCCTGTGTTGATCCATGTTGGAACAGTGGCATCCAAGGTTGGCAGTACCAAAACTGTTGTTCCAAATCAATGAACAGAAGAATGAGGGCATAAGGAATGTGGACTGGGAGACACTTGGATTGGCAGTCCTAAAAAGTTTGGAAACTACTGCTCTATAACAAATGAAAAGATAAAGAATGTTATATTTGAGCTGGCACACAGCAATGAATGTGCTTACCTTTTCCTGTTGGTGTAGTTGGTGTTGTTGGTGATACACTATTAGCATAGCCACTGTCTAGCATAGGTTGTTTCTCCTCAGTTATAAGACCATTTTCACCAACACTCTGTATTGTTCCTTGATGTTTCCGAACACCTATTTCTGATTTTAGGTCTGAAATTGAAACAAAATCTGGCACATGTATTGAATCCTCCCGACACTTCTTTCACTACTCACTTATTCATCTTACCACAGAGTTGCTTCTGCTATGAGAGAGAGAAACAAAACAATCAAATGGCAAGGAAATCTTTTGTCTCTGAAGCATGACCTGTTCACAACAGACCAACACACAACAAACCTCTAGCCTCATCTTTCAGTCTCTGAACTGTCTCCAGCAATGCTCCTTTCTCATCCAGTTCACTCTCGAGAAAAGCATTCCGTTCAATGGCCTGAAACACACAAACACAAAATCTACATTGTCACTGCTGACAAATGTTTCACAACTTAAAAACGTTCATTTCATACAAAGACGTGACTTACAAAAACATGTAATAAAGGAAATGAATTTATTAACCAGAAGACTCAACATTTACTACAGTCAGAAGCATTTTATTTCCATAAAATATCTGGTACACCAATTTTTTCTTTCTATTTATGTGTCGTATAAAACAGGGCTCTAAAATCTTACACCCATACCTCCATTTTTCTACTGCCTGGTTCATTCACAAATGATACACTTCTACAACTCCAGTTATGAAGGTCTGGTATAAAAGCACTGATGTGCCAGTCCATCTATGATTTATCACTCTAGCTATAGTCCACCAGCCCAGCATTAATTTTCCAGCCCAGCTATGATTTATCACCCTAGCTATAGTCCAATAGCCCATCACTGATTTTCCAGCCCAGCTATGATTTGTCATCCTAGCTATAGTCCACCAGCCCAGCTATGATTTGTCACCCTAGCTATAGTCCACCAGCCCACCATTGATTTTCCAGCCCAGCTATGATATGTCACCCTAGCTACAGTCCACTAGCCCACCACTGATTTTCAAAACTGGCTAAGATTTGTCACTCTAGCTATAGTCCATCACCCCAGCATTCATTTTCCAGCCTGGCTAAGATCTATCACCCTAGCTATAGTCCACCATCCCAGCATTCATTTTCCTGCCCTGTTATGACTTGTACCCTAGCTATAGTCCACCAGCCCAGCACTGATTTTCCAGTCCAGTTATGATTTGTCACCCTAGCTATAGTCCACCACCCCAGCATTCATTTTCCAGCCCGGCTAAGATTTGTCCCATAGCTATAGTCCACCAGCCCAGCTATGTTCTGTCATTCTAGTTATAGTCCACCAGCCCAGCTATGTTCTGTCACCCTAGTTATAGTCCACCAGCCCAGCTATGTTCTGTCACCCTAGCTATAGTCCACCAGCCCAGCTATGTTCTGTCACCCTAGCTATAGTCCACCAGCCCAGCTATGTTCTGTCACCCTAGCTATAGTCCACCAGCCCAGCTATGATTTGTCACCCTAGTTATAGTCCACCAGCCCAGCTATGTTCTGTCACCCTAGCTATAGTCCACCAGCCCAGCTATGTTCTGTCACCCTAGCTATAGTCCACCAGCCCAGCTATGTTCTGTCACCCTAGCTATAGTCCACCAGCCCAGCTATGTTCTGTCACCCTAGCTATAGTCCACCAGCCCAGCTATGTTCTGTCACCCTAGCTATAGTCCACCAGCCCAGCTATGATTTGTCACCGCCCGCCTGGCCATGATTTGTTACTCCAACTATTGTTCACCAGTTCAGTACTTAGTTTTCAACCCTGACAAAAGTCTATCCATTCATCACGTCCTTGGTCAATGACTGTCTAAGCATTCACCGCCCAGTACATCCTGTGGCATCCTGCAGGGCAGCAACAAACCCTCCCCACCTCTCACAGCCCACAGCCAGCCTTCGTATCGTGCCCCAGCTGCGCTGCACGTTACTCATTCCCGCTTCTACAGTTCTCCGCGCAGGCAGCCCTGGATCGTCCCCTCTTTTTTCCTCGGGTGTCCGTCGCATGGCTGTTTTAGCAATGTTGCTTCACGCTCCGGAGGTCCATCCCACATTCAGAGTTGCTGTTTCTGCAACAGGTTGAATTTTTTTACATGACAGGGTTGCTGACCCTGAGCACAACCTCCTTAGTCGCCTCTTACGAGACACACGGGAGGTAGCAGTGGCTTTATTCTCTACTCCCCAGACTAGCATCTTGGCCCTGAAGAAACACGGGAGTGACAACAAAGCCATATACTTAATTCCCCTGTCTGTATAATAAATATAAATCCATCACAAAGAAAAGTCCTATTACCTGATTTAGTCTTTGCTCAAAGTCCTCTAATGAAACAATTGTTGCTCTAGGGGAAAAAAAACCAAACCAAATTTGTAAAAAATGAGTTATCTCTTTCTCAAACAAGGCTACATTAAAAGTTCTTTTCTTTGTTGTGTTGTTGCTGTGTCTCTTCCAAATTCTTGGTTACCGACGCCCTAAAGATTTAAATAAGACTTCTGACTGAACAGGGAGTTCTTGGCAGATCAACCTACAAATATCTAAAAAAACAAGCTTTGGTTAGATTGGGAGCCAGCTTTGTAGCTTAAATCCACAAAGTGAACTTAAGAAACAGCAGCCACATGAACCCCTTTCCTTGCTTTCCTGGCTGAATCACCACAACAGCTTGTTGACAGGAGAGCTGCTGGGAGGCAGAATATGATTTCTGCCTGTTCTGGTTTAGTAATACTGGCAACTGCATCAGTCCTCATACTTGCTTCACATCTTCTATTTTAACTTACCTATGTTCTCTGATAGTAACATTTCAAATGAATGAATTTCTTGAACCCTGACACAAGCAACTGTGGTTATCTGTAGCCAAACTGAGAGTATTACAAATGTCAAGAAACCAGATGGGTCATCAGATTGGCCAAGCAAGAGAAATCTTAACAGATGTGCTAATATGTCTTTAGATCAGGTTGTTTAGTGCTCATTTATTAGCTCATACTATAAAAGCAACCCATATGAAAGTTGATCAGACAAAGCATGTTTTTTTTAAAAATCAGATTCATGGATTTCTATGGTGTGGGTGAAAACACAGTCCATCTTGGCAACCAGCAACCCATAGCTTGGGCCTGACAAACCACAGATGACCAAGATCTTGTCCTGCCTCTCCACTTGTACCAGGCCTAGCCTGGCTAACAGGGCAGGGATCACTACAGTACCCACGGTGATGGAGTCTGCTAAAGAAGTATTGCACACCCCTTGCTTTTTAGCTGCGCTAAAAAAAAATAGCTGATATGACCCAGTCACAAACCGACCTGATGCTGTGTTTCCACTGCATCGGCTGCATGGAACACCAACTCTAGGGAGACTGAAGACAATGAAGAAGAAATCAAATCTAATATAATGACATACTGATGTTATTCCCCTGAAATTTGCTCACCTATTTTGTAGCAATTACATGGAAAGACAAACAATTAAAATGAGCTGTTGAAACCTACTTTGCTTAAATGGATGCCACAAATCATCATCTAAAGAAAAAAAAAAAGAACAGATTGACTCAAACTTATGGAGCTCCAACATACCTAGATCTGGACTTATGTAAAATAATTTATGAAAGTGTAAACAATTTACAGAATTTTATGGAAAAGATTGGCAATGTAAAATACTGTAATATGCATATAACAGAACATGGCTCCAAGTTACATAAAAATCAACTTACATATAGAGCTTTGGAACAATCTACTTATGTCATTTCATGGACTTTCTATACTTTAAAACATCTGTGCCATTGCTCTTACCTTTTGGCTCTCTCCAAGTCATCATTGTCTTGCTCCAATTCCCGTATATATTTCTGCAGTTCATTTTTATGTGCCTCCACTCTGGCAAAGTTGTCTTCTAGATCTGTTATTCTCCTATGGCTGTCAGTTTGTAGCTTCTGTAGCTTGTCCTGAGTTCAGAGAACAATCTTCATCTGTAACCCACTTGTCACGTAAAAAATTCCAACAAACAAATTTCCATAACTTGATTTAGAAAAATAACCAAAGTCCAGCTGTCAAGGCTCTCCTTGTTTCCTGGGACACAGCCACCCCAGGGTAACCCTAAAGGTGGGGGGTGCTGGTTCATGAGGTTCAAGGTATTTGTAAAAACCTCCGGGAGCTGCAAATATCATATCAGATAGTCAGAAACTCTTTTAGTGCTTATTAATGTGGCCAGTCTGTGAACAGTTTCTACGTCGGCCTTGTAACAATACCAGTTACACACAAGATGGAGAAGACGCATACTCACAAGACTAACAATTCCTGCTTCTGTTGCTGCTACTTACCAAGTCACTTTTAGACTCCTGCCATGTGCTGGTCTCTGAAAATATGCTCCAACTTGCTGTCTTTTTAAACAAAGTTAAATAATGCTACTGCCAGTCCAACAGAGTCATTTCACTAAGTATAACTACGGCATCAGAACAGTATGGAAGAGCAAATGAAAGGACACTGATATCACATTAACTTCTTTTCTCTTAGTGCCCCTTGAAGTAAGGTACCTGAAAACTAACAACATAAAGCCCTGGTTAAGTTTACTACAAGTTTCCTTTTGACATTAATGGTTTTTCCCTTCTAACAACTTCTCAATACCCAAGTAGTGAAAGTTTTTGTGAGCTTCGCTGTGTTCAGTCTGCAGGCATCCCAATCAACTTAGTTCAAACATGAGGATCATCTCATCTTGGGGCTGAGGAAGGAAAAGTAAAACTGACCTCATCATCCTCAAGGCTGTGGAAACAGAAAACTCTGCTGGTAACAGAGTATGTGGAAACAGAAAACTCTGCTGCTAACAGAGTATGTGGAAACAGAAAACTCTGCTGGTAACAGAGTATGTGGAAACAGAAAACTCTGCTGCTAACAGAGTATGTGGAAACAGAAAACTCTGCTGCTAACAGAGTATGTGGAAACAGAAAACTCTGCTGGTAACAGAGTATATCCTGTATGCCTCAAAGACATGAAAGAAGGTGTTTTTTTCTTTTTCAGATATTTCTGACACTCTGAAAGATTATGTATCCTTGCACCTGACAAGCTGATGTGCTAAAAGCACTAGTGCCCTATTCACCTTGAGTGAGTCGCACTCATGTTGGAGTCTTTCATTAGCTGATGCTAGCTCCTTTGTCTTCTTCTCCTCTTGCCTGAGTTGTGTCTCTAGTTCTTGCTCCAGCTCTCGGCTGCTGGTCTGAAACTCCTCCAACTCTTCTTTAGTTTCATCATAACTACAGCAAGAAAAAAAAAACCCACATAAGTTTGCCTGAGGTTTCTGCATACCTAAAATAAAAAAAAACATGTATGTTTGCATGAGGTTTCTGCATACCTAAAACAAAAAAAACATGTATGTTTGCCTGAGGTTTCTGCATACCTAAAACAAAAAAACATGTATGTTTGCATGAGGTTTCTGCATACCTAAAACAAAAAAACATGTATGTTTGCATGAGGTGTCTGCATACTCACAAGAAACATGAGTTTAAGGAGAACAATTTCAACAGGAAATGCCAGGAAACACAACTGTGACCTTATCATGTTATGTACCTTCATTCAGCAGTCTGATTCTAGAGACTACAAATGCTGACATCATAACAAACACTTTTTCAATCATTCTCAAATGTTGGCTTTTATACTTCTAAAATAATCAGAGGCCAGCTGGAATTGGTGTACTCCCACAAAGCTTCTCTTAAAATGATGTAGGTGTTGACCACATTTGTTTTCTATACATGTCTTATGTTGGGCCACTCCTGCAGAATATGTTCTCCTGTCATCCTACCAGTGCCACATGTGCCACACACTTCATGGGCTGATCTTGAGCTTGCCGAAAATCATAACAAAGACAGAAGCTGAGTTACCAATATCATAACAGACAGAAGCTGAGTTACCAATATCATAACAGACAGAACCTGAAATACCAATATCATAACAGACAAGCTGAAATACCAATATCATAAAAGACAGAAGCTGAGTTACCAATATCATAACAGACAGAAGCTGAGATACCAATATCATAACAGACAGAAGCTGAAATATCAATATCATAACAGACAGAAGCTGAGATGCCAATATCATAACAAAGACTGATGATGAGATACTGCTATCATAACAAAGACAGAAGTGGGGATATTGATATCAAAATGCTAGCTGCCACAATGAATATTTGGTAGTGACTGCTCTGTTGTCAGCATAAACAGACACGGCTTGGAGGATGATCCATGCTATAAAATGAAAGTAGCGGCTAAACAAAAAACACAAAATGACTCAAGTGATCTTTGAATATGTGTTTAAAAATACACTACTTTAATCTAGTACACTAAACCAGCCTAATGAAGTGACAGACAGATAGCTGGTTGGATAGATGAAACAGATTTCATGCAACAAAAAATACTGAGGAGTGTGTCTGGATATTACATTTATCAAAGTGTCCATCCACTGAGCAAAGAGTAAAGAGTTCAAATCCCACATCTGGCCTTGGACTTACTCTCCTCAGCCCATGCTTTCTTTAGGTAAATAATGTTCTTCTATATAATCCTATACAGTAAGATCCAGTTCTTAGGCTCTAAAATATGACAATATGTACCTGCAAGGTCAGCTGTACCAAGGTATATTCCACCAACCAGCTGTCAGTTTACTTGAAAAATGGATAAAGAAAAAAAAAACAAAAAAACCCAAGCCCCATAAATAGAAATATGCTCAAATTCCTTGTAAGCAGAAGCAGACAGTTCAATTTTAATTTTAAAAAAAAGGAAGGAAAGGTGGCAGAAACAGCACATAGAAGATAATAAGATGTACATGTAGGAATACAACACAAACAATGATCCAATGTTTCTGCAATATGACCATGTCAGAGACAACAGAAATGAAAAATACAAGAGACAGATGTTTGTTTCCCATTTCTACATTCTCATCTTACCATCTCCTACCGCTGCTGAACCTCTTTCTGTCCTCTTTTTATCTTTATGTAAAATGAAACCATGCACTCATTCTATCTCTACTCTGCTATTACCAGCCTTTGTCAAAATGTATCTTTCATCAAGTTCACTGTGAAGAACACACAAACAAGATAAAGTAAAAAAAGCTGAACTTACTCCTGCTTATATTTCTGTACCAGACTCCTCAAATAGGCCAGCTCTTGGTCACTGGATGTGAACTTCTGAGAAGGATCCATGGCAACAGAAATCTTTTCTTCCCTTAATATTTTTACTACAATTATCACCACAAAACTATACAAATGTTACTGGCCAGTAAGACTGTCCAGCGCACACTCATATCATAAGTAATAAATTGAAACACAAAAAGAAGTCAAAATATAAGACTATTGTTCCAAAACATTTTGCTGCAATTTATAAACTAAAAATCATTTGCAGATTAAGCAGAGAAATTTCAGGTGTTTAATCTGGTAATTCTGATCTACAAATGTTGCAGAAACGTTTCTTCTATGGGACAGTTGAAGGTACAGTTCCCAGTAGTTAAGTTCACTCAGCCTGTTCCACTGAAACTAAGTGTCATGTACCAAGTACTCTTCTACCTGTAAAACAACAAAACAAAGACAAAACATACAGAAAGCTCCTATAAGCGGCAAAATGCAGAATGCAAAATAACGTGGGGCTAAAGATATGTAAATCCTACATACCAGAAAGCCACCAAATATTTACTGTTTGCTCTGCAATTTTACATAATAATAAAAGTGATAATGCAAAAATGCCGAACAAAACGAACTGTAATTTTAAAAAAAAAACAGTGTATGCCATAAATTGAAAAAAAAGTCATACAAGAATGCTTGGGAGTTAGACCTTTCATACTTGTAGGTTAAGCCATCTCACTCTACAGCGACACAAGCCACCACTTACAGTGTGCTAAATCTCACTCTACAGCGGCACAAGCCACCACTTACAGTGTGCTAAATCTCACTCTACAGCGACACAAGCCACCACTTACAGTGTGCTAAATCTCACTCTACAGCGGTACAAGCCACCACTTACAGTGTGCTAAATCTCACTCTACAGCGGCACAAGCCACCACTTACAGTGTGCTAAATCTCACTCTACAGCGGCACAAGCCTCCAGTTACAATGTGCTAAATCTCACTCTATGGGAGGCACAAGCCTCCAGTTACAATGTGCTAAATCTCACTCTATGGGAGGCACAAGCCTCCACTTACAATGTGCTAAATCTCACTCTATGGGAGGCACAAGCCACCACTTACAATGTGCTAAATCTCACTCTATGGGAGGCACAAGCCACCACTTACAATGTGCTAAATCTCACTCTATGGGAGGCACAAGCCACCACTTACAATGTGCTAAATCTCACTCTATGGGAGGCACAAGCCACCACTTACAATGTGCTAAATCTCACTCTATGGGAGGCACAAGCCACCACTTACAATGTGCTAAATCTCACTCTATGGGAGGCACAAGTCACCAATTACAATGTGCTAAATCTCACTCTATGGGAGGCACAAGCCACCACTTACAATGTGCTAAATCTCACTCTATGGGAGGCACAAGTCACCAATTACAATGTGCTAAATCTCACTCTATGGGAGGCACAAGTCACCAATTACAATGTGCTAAATCTCACTCTATGGGAGGCACAAGCCACCACTTACAATGTGTTAAATCTCACTCTATGGGAGGCACAAGTCACCAATTACAATGTGCTAAATCTCACTCTATGGAGGCACAAGTCACCAATTACAATGTGCTAAATCTCACTCTATGGGAGGCACAAGCCCCACTTACAATGTGCTAAATCTCACTCTATGGAGGCACAAGTCACCAATTACAATGTGCTAAATCTCACTCTATGGGAGGCACAAGTCACCAATTACAATGTGCTAAATCTCACTCTATGGAGGCACAAGCCACCAATTACAATGTGCTAAATCTCACTCTATGGGAGGCACAAGCCACCACTTACAATGTGCTAATCTCACTCTATGGGAGGCACAAGTCACCAATTACAATGTGCTAAATCTCACTCTATGGGAGGCACAAGTCACCAATTACAATGTGCTAAATCTCACTCTATGGGAGGCACAAGTCACCAATTACAATGTGCTAAATCTCACTCTATGGGAGGCACAAGTCACCAATTACAATGTGCTAAATCTCACTCTATGGGAGGCACAAGCCACCACTTACAATGTGCTAAATCTCACTCTATGGGAGGCACAAGCCACCACTTACAATGTGCTAAATCTCACTCTATGGGAGGCACAAGCCACCACTTACAATGTGCTAAATCTCACTCTATGGGAGGCACAAGCCACCACTTACAATGTGCTAAATCTCACTCTATGGGAGGCACAAGCCACCAATTACAATGTGCTAAATCTCACTCTATGGGAGGCACAAGCCACCAATTACAATGTGCTAAATCTCACTCTATGGGAGGCACAAGCCACCAATTACAATGTGCTAAATCTCACTCTATGGGAGGCACAAGCCACCAATTACAATGTGCTAAATCTCACTCTATGGGAGGCACAAGCCACCAATTACAATGTGCTAAATCTCACTCTATGGGAGGCACAAGCCACCAATTACAATGTGCTAAATCTCACTCTATGGGAGGCACAAGCCACCAATTACAATGTGCTAAATCTCACTCTATGGGAGGCACAAGCCACCAATTACAATGTGCTAAATCTCACTCTATGGAGGCACAAGCCACCACTTACAATGTGCTAAATCTCACTCTATGGGAGGCACAAGCCACCAATTACAATGTGCTAAATCTCACTCTATGGGAGGCACAAGCCACCAATTACAATGTGCTAAATCTCACTCTATGGGAGGCACAAGTCACCAATTACAATGTGCTAAATCTCACTCTATGGGAGGCACAAGTCACCAATTACAATGTGCTAAATCTCACTCTATGGGAGGCACAAGTCACTAATTACAATGTGCTAAATCTCACTCTCCCCCGTGTGGTACCTGGGATCTGCAAAGAATAGGACCACTGTACCCTACCACACATGATCGTAAAAGGCGACTAAGGAGGGTTCAGCATAGGGCCAGCAACCCTATCTGGTAAAAAAAACTATCAGACTGCTACAGAAACGGAAGCAAGGGACAGGCATTTGTGGAAAACCCTTGCGGAAGCCCCATGTGCCCTGGGCACTTAAGGTTCAGAGAGAGAGAGAGAAATCTCACTCTATGGGAGGCACAAGTCACCAATTACAATGTGCTAAATCTCACTCTACAGTGGCACAAAATCTCACTCTACAGTGGCACAAGCCACCAATTACAATGTGCTAAATCTCACTCTATGGGAGGCACAAGTCACCAATTACAATGTGCTAAATCTCACTCTATGGGAGGCACAAGTCACCAATTACAATGTGCTAACTCTCACTCTACAGTGGCACAAGTCACCAATTACAATGTGCTAAATCTCACTCTACAGCGGCACAAGCCACCAATTACAATGTGCTAAATCTCACTCTACAGCGACACAAGCCACCAATTACAATGTGATAAATTTCACTCTACAGCGACACATGCCACCAATTATAATGTGCTAAATTTCACTCTACAGCGACACATGCCACCAATTATAATGTGTTAAATTTCACTCTACAGCGACACAAGCCACCAATTATAATGTGCTAAATTTCACTCTACAGCGACACAAGCCACCAATTATAATGTGCTAAATTTCACTCTACAGCGACACAAGCCGCCAATTATAATGTGCTAAATTTCACTCTACAGCGACACATGCCACCAATTATAATGTGCTAAATTTCACTCTACAGCGACACATGCCACCAATTATAATGTGCTAAATTTCACTCTACAGCGACACATGCCACCAATTATAATGTGCTAAATTTCACTCTACAGCGACACATGCCACCAATTATAATGTGCTAAATTTCACTCTACAGCGACACAAGCCACCAATTATAATGTGCTAAATTTCACTCTACAGCGACACAAGCCACCAATTATAATGTGCTAAATTTCACTCTACAGCGACACAAGCCACCAATTATAATGTGCTAAATTTCACTCTACAGCGACACAAGCCACCAATTATAATGAGCTAAATTTCACTCTACAGCGACACAAGCCACCAATTATAGTGTGCTAAATTTCACTCTACAGCGACACAAGCCACCAATTACAATGTGCTAAATCTCACTCTACAGAGGCACAAGCCACCAATTATAATGTGCTAAATCTCACTCTATGGGAGGCACAATCTCACTCTATGGGAGGCACAAGCCACTAATTACAATGTGGTAAATCTCACTCTATGGGAGGAATAAGCCACCAATTACAATGTGCTAAATCTCACTCTACAGAGGCACAAGCCACCAATTACAATGTGCTAAATCTCACTCTATGGGAGGCACAAGCCGCCTATACAATTTGCTAAATTTCACTCTACAGTGGCACAAGCCACCAATTACAATGTGCTAAATCTCACTCTACAGAGGCACAAGCCACCAATTACATTGTGCTAAATTTTACTCTACAGTGGCACAAGCCACTAAATACAATCTGCTAAATTTCACACTGCAGTGGCACAAGGCACCAATTACAATGTATTAAATTTCACTCTACATCGACACAAGCCACCAATAACAATGTACTAAACTCACTCTACAGGGGCACAAGCCACCAATTACAATGTGCTAGATCTCACTCTATAGAGGCACAAGCCACCAATTACAATGTGCTAAATCTCACTCTACAGAGGCACAAGCCACCAATTTCAATGTGCTAGATCTCACTCTATAGAGGCACAAGCCACCAATTACAATGTGCTAAATCTCACTCTACAGAGGCACAAGCCACCAATTTCAATGTGCTAAATCTCACTCTACAGTGGCACAAGCCACCAATCACAATATGCTAAATCTCACTCTACAGAGGCACAAGTCACCAATTACAATGTGCTAAATCTCACTCTACAGTGGCACAAGCCACCAATTACAATGTGCTAAATCTCACTCTACAGTGGCACAACCCACCATTAAGGCTGACAGATAAACCTTATGTACCCTGGTAAAATATAAAAATACAGATATACAATGATAGCATTAACCGGCAATTACTGGTAAAATCTTACATCTTCCATCCTTCCCGTGGTGGTAACGGTCACATAGGGCTCGCATGGTAGTTCGCCAAGTTTTCCTGTCCTCTGCGAGCTATTCAACCTCATCAAGGGATTAAATACCTACTAATTTGGCCTTTCTTAAAGCTGTCTCTTTATAGTTTCACGCCACCAACCTCTTTTTCTCTTGCCTGTTGTGTTCCACTTGATAGCTTGTTTTGGGATTCTCTGACCGTTTCTTCTCATCACGTGACCAACATATGTCCATCTCCTTTTTCTAATCACCCATGAGACAGATCGTTGTTTGCTCATCTGTCTTATCTCTGCATTGATCTTGAATTCATTCCACTTTATACCAAGTATTCTCCTTAGGCATTTGTTTTCAAAAGAGTCTAATTTGTTGTCATTTCTTCAGCTGTTTTCCAGTTTTCGCATGCATAAATGATGGTGGATACTACATTGGAACTGAATAGTCTTAACTTATGTTTTTTTGCTTACAACTTTTGAATGCCATATGTTCTCAAGATTCTTGAAGGTCAATGCTGCTTTTGCAATTCTGATTCTAACTTCCTTTCTGGAGTCACCATCCTGGTCTATGTAGCTGCCAAGGTATGCAAATTGGTTGACTTCTTCAACAGCTGTCCTTTCTACGTAAAGTTTTTCCTGTTTGATTAATAGAAAGTTTCATTATCTTTGTTTTTTCCTTGTTAATTTCAAGTCCTATTTTGCTAGCCAGTGAAGATAGGCTATCTGTTTTTTCTTGTATCAACTTTTATCACATTGTCACTGATAAGAGTTATGTCATCAGCAAAATCAAGATCTTCTAGATGGATCCCATATACCCATCAATGCCTGTTTTACCTGTGCAATATTTTTTCATTATGAAGTTTATTGCAATTCCAAAAAGCAAAGGAGGTAGCATACATCCTTGTTTCACGCCTGTTTCAATCTGGATCCATTCGCTCATTCTCTCTTCTGTATTGACTGCACAAGCATATCCGTTGCAGAGATCCTTAATGATGTTGACAACTTTAGATATTATTCCACAGTCTTAAAATTCTCCACAATGAATCTCTGTGTATGCTATCAAATGCCTTTTTAAAGTCTATGAAGTTCAGGATTAATGGTATCTGCTTTTCAATATGTTCTTCAAATATTATTCTTAGAGTAAAGATTTGGTTGAGACAGCTTCTCCCTTTTCAAAATCCTGTTTGTTCTTCTCTCATTGCATCGGTAAATGATCAAGAAAAAAAAAGGAAAAAAATGTAAACTTCTTGTGTCCTTTGGTTACTGTAACTGGTTTATATTATCAAAAACTTGGAAAATGCAACCAGTGAAATCATCTGGAGAATAATTGTGCCATGTAGTGAAATCATCTGGAGAATAACTGTGCCATGTAGTGAAATCATCTGGAGAATAATTGTGCCATGTAGTGAAATCATCTGGAGAATAACTGTGCCATGTAGTGAATCATCTGGAGAATAACTGTGCCATGTAGTGAAATCATCTGGAGAATAATTGTGCCATGTAGTGAAATCATCTGGAGAATAATTGTGCCATGTAGTGAAATCATCTGGAGAATAATTGTGCCATGTAGTGAAATCATCTGGAGAATAACTGTGCCATGTAGTGAAATCATCTGGAGAATAACTGTGCCATGTAGTGAAATCATCTGGAGAATAACTGTGCCATGTAGTGAAATCATCTGGAGAATAATTGTGCCATGTAGTAGAATCATTCAATTTTGCCTTTTGTTAAGCATGTGAGCATTTTGTAATGATGAAATCTCACTTGAAATAAAGCAGGAAAAAAAGTTCACAAGAACATTTAATTCCCACTGATGTTTGCAAAGTGTGTCTATTTTACATTTTAAAAAAATTATAAAGTATTAAATGTTTTATTGGCAAAACCAACATTTCAGAAAGTATTTCGAGCCTGGTGAAAGACCAGTTAAAAAAAAAAAAAAACCTTAGCATGATCACAAAAGAGCACTGTGATTAGAGAACACATACTCATGTCAAAGGGAAATGGTTTGAATGATTAGAGAACACATACTCATGTCAAAGGGAAATGGTTTGAATGATTAGAGAACACATACTCATGTCAAAGGGAAATGGTTTGAATGATTAGAGAACACATACTCATGTCAAAGGGAAATGGTTTGAATGATTAGAGAACACATACTCATGTCAAAGGGAAATGGTTTGAATGATTAGAGAACACATACTCATGTCAAGGGAAATGGTTTGAATGATTAGAGAACACATACTCATGTCAAAGGGAAATGGTTTGAATGATTAGAGAACACATACTCATGTCAAAGGGAAATGGTTTGAATGATTAGAGAACACATACTCATGTCAAAGGGAAATGGTTTGAATGATTAGAGAACACATACTCATGTCAAAGGGAAATGGTTTGAATTCATCCACCCCTGCTACCTGGCTCCCTACAGGCATGATGCTGATCACATCACCTTCTAGTGTGCCTCCATGTCTAAGCCAACATACCACATCACCTACAGACTCGATGGTGTGAAAGAGACTTTTAGTGCGAGCCTCAAATACTGTCATGTCTGTGCCGATATCATTACCGATCAAATGGAAATTACACACTGTGATTTGCCATCACCACTTGGAACTGATCAGCCATCGTGCATTTCTACATTTTTATGTATGTCCCCCCCCCCCTTTTTTTCAATAAAGTAACAGAACACAGTGTTATATGATTAGATCTGGACAAAAATCGTAGACAAAGCACTCTGAGAGAAAGAAAAATGACCTGGGACTCGAACCACGGATTCTGGTAGGACGAGCAGCTGTCTAGCCACGAGAGACCAGTTTACCAACAAACTACGCTATCTAGTAAATTTATTTTGTAGGAAAATCATAAATAAGCCATACTTTTATACCAAACTACTATAATAATGCTGCAAAACTATCAAATAAAAATTTGCGAGTTACCATCGGAAATGAAATCTAAACCATAATATAAGTAACTAACAATAATACTGCCTGGATCAAACTTGTGTAGATTATAGTGATACTCGTCCAGTCGTCTCTACTCCATTTTTGGCGGAAGTCATCACTTGAGAGCTGCCTGAAGGCACTTGGCCAGGTTCTTACATAATGCAAGATCGAAAAAGCAATCAAGAATTACTACTTTCCTTTGGCTCAGTCGTGTATGCCAAAATATAAATTGTTTAAATGTTTATTTGTTTTCTTTGTGTGCGCGCGCTCTCTTGTAAATAGGTTTCTGAGAACTATAATTATAACCCTGTGATCTTGTGATAAAAGTATATTCAAAAATATGTATTTTAAAATATTGTGTATCTCAAATGTTAGACACGGGGGAAAAAAAAAAGGGGGGGGGGGGGAATCCGTCAAATATTTCACACAAACTTGTTGATTGCCTTCGAACACTGATATTCTTCGCGTGGCAGATAATTATACTGTGTTTCGGTGACAGAGGAATTGCAAGATAATTTGTCTACTGTATATTTATCCAGTTGCTCTATGACCTAAAGGTGTGCTTTGATAAACTTAAAATCACACTGCAACACCTTGGCTGTTTTCGTGAGTGAATATGCGTGTTTCTCGCAAGAAAGAAAGAAAGGAAAAGAAAGAAAGAAAGAAAGAAAAGCATCTCCTACTATCTATCTACATATAGCCCTACCGACTGGCGTTGCTCATCTTGCTTTCCCACAATTCCATGCTCCGAGTTCAGATAATAAGCTGTGCAGGTGCTATTTGTCTGTGCCATTTAATTAATCCATCCAGCATTCTCTCTCTCTCTCCTCTCTCTCTCTCTCTGTGTGTGTGTGTGTGTGTGTCTACCTCGGTGTCTTTTGCCTTCTGTCTTTCTTGTTGCCACAGTATATTCTAGTTTGCCTTGCCGTAGAACGTGTCCTAAGAATTTGGATCGTCTTTTTCTGACTTTTGTTATTGTTTGTCTCGTCTCTCCAGCCTCTCTCAGAACCTCCTCGTTTCATTTCTTTGTTGTCTTGTCTCTCCAGCCTCTCTCAGAACCTCCTCGTTTCATTTCTTTGTTGTCTTGTCTCTCCAGCCTCTCTCAGAACCTCCTCGTTTCATTTCTTTGTTGTCTTGTCTCTCCAGCCTCTCTCAGAACCTCCTCTTTGCTGTCCATGGTATTCGTAGCGTTCTTCTAAGGAATGATGGTTCAGTGGCTTCCGGTTGGCGTTGTACTTCATCAGTGGCTTCCGGTTGGCGTTGTACTTCATCAGTGGCTTCCAGTTGGCGTTGTACTTCATCAGTGGCTTCCAGTTGGCGTTGTACTTCATCAGTGGCTTCCGGTTGGCGTTGTACTTCATCAGTGGCTTCCGGTTGGCGTTGTACTTCATCAGTGACTTCAAGTTGGCGTTGTACTTCATCAGTGACTTCCGGTTGGCGTTGTACCTCATTAGTGACTTCCAGTTGGCGTTGTACTTCATCAGTGACTTCCAGTTGGCGTTGTACTTCATCAGTGACTTCCAGTTGGCGTTGTACTTCATCAGTGGCTTCCAGTTGGCGTTGTACTTCATCAGTGGTTGACCATGCCTCACATCCGTGAAGTAAAACTGTCCTGATGTAGCACTGGACTACTCTTTTCCTCGCTCCCAAAGACAGTGATTTATTACACAGAAAGCTCTTCATTTTCTGAAACAATATTCTGGCTCGCATTATTCTACTCTTTATCTCAGTTAGGGCATCTTCCATCTGAGGTGAGTAGTGTCCCCAAATATCTAAACTTGTCCACCTGTTGCAGCATTGTGCCGTTTACTGTTATTTTACATTCAGGAACCTTTTTCTTTGAGATTACCATAATTTCTGTTTTCTTCTTGTTTTCACTTTCTTTTACTACCATGTCCAGCAATTCTTGTAGTTATTTTTCACTCTTTGCTATTAAGACTGTATCATCTGCATATCTCAGGTTGTTTAAGTTGCATCCCCCCCCCCCCACCTCCACCTCCCCACAATATTCCAGGTAGTTCGTATATATGACGGATGATATTCTCACTGTAGAGGGAAAATAAATCAGGTGACAATACACATCCTTGGTGCATTTCAATTTTAATTTCTTCATATTTGTCAATTTCCTTCTCTACCTTTATTGCTACCGATTGCTGCCAAAAGATGTTTTTAATAATTCTCAGGTTCTTTCCGTCTATGTTTAATTTTTCTAACATTTCCATTACTAGGTTGTACCTTACTTTGTCAAAGGCTTTGTAGTAATCTACAAAGCACAAATATAGCTCAGTTTTAACTTCTATGCCTCTTTCTGTGAGCATTCATAACATGTAAATTGCATTGCTTGTACCTTTCCCTTGGACAAATCCACATTGTTCTTCTGCAATCTCTGGTTTTATTTTAGCTCGTACTCGCTGCATGTGGAGCAGGATTGTGGTGACGTGACTCATGAGGCTTTTATTGTTCTGTGATCTTCACATTCTACTGCGTCTGGTTTAAAAAATTTTTTAATAGCGATAAATATTTGATTCCATTAAATCATTTGGTATATATCCGGTATTGTGGATGTCATTCAAACGTTTAGTTATTACTTCTACTCCATATTCCTCTAGTGTTCCGACTCCTCTTTGGTTATGTTACCTGGAACTGGTGCTTTATTATTCTTCATTTGGTGGATGGCTTCTGTGACTTCTGCTGCTATTATAGGAGGTCCCTCATTGTTGTTTTCAGAGTGTGGATAAGCTCTTTCATCACTGTAGAGGTCTTTGATGTATCCATTCCATCTATCTATTATTTCTTCTCTTCCCATTACAGTTTCTCCCTCTTTTGATTTAAGACATCCAGTTTTGTGATATGTCTTTCTGTCTGTTAATTCGTCTATGTTTTTGTACATTTTTCTTGTGTTACCTTGGTGGTGGTGTTCTATTTCTTTGCATTTTGAATTTAGGCATTCTTCTTTTGGCTTTCTTCTCCTACATCACTGCAAACTTTCATATAAAATCGTCTGCGAGTACAATTCTATAGCCAGGAGGGGGAAAAAAAGGAAATTTCCACAACTTACCATGTGTCGAAGTACACAACCTACCACATGTCGAAGTACACAACCTACCACGTGTCGAAGTACACAACCTACCACATGTCGAAGTACACAACCTACCACATGTCGAAGTACACAACCTACCACATGTCGAAGTACACAACCTACCACATGTCGAAGTACACAACCTACCACGTGTCGAAGTACACAACCTACCACATGTCGAAGTACACAACCTACCACATGTCGAAGTACACAACCTACCACGTGTCGAAGTACACAACTTACCACGTGTCGAAGTACACAACCTACCACATGTCGAAGTACACAACCTACCACGTGTCGAAGTACACAACTTACCACGTGTCGAAGTACACAACCTACCACGTGTCGAAGTACACAACCTACCACGTGTCGAAGTACACAACTTACCACGTGTCGAAGTACACAACCTACCACGTGTCGAAGTACACAACCTACCACGTGTCGAAGTACACAACCTACCACATGTCGAAGTACACAACTTACCACGTGTCGAAGTACACAATCTACCACGTGTCGAAGTACACAATCTACCACGTGTCGAAGTACACAACCTACCACGTGTCGAAGTACACTCGAAGGCTTCACTGTTTCCGCTTCTCCTGCCCTCTCCCTTCCACAGTGTTGTCTTCGTGCTGCAGGTTATCACGTGTTCGTGGAAAAGTCCAGCTTAGGGGGTTCCCCCTATCTTTGAAACAAGAATCACAAAATGTCTATCTGCCTGCAATCGGCTTGCTACGTTCATCATCATCATCATCATCATCGTCATCATCGTCATCGTCGTAGTCGTGTGCTATCTTTGATACGAAGATTGGTAGTTAAGTAATGAATCTCCAGTTTCCTTGTCCTGAGAGTGCTCTTAGCCAGGGTCTATCCTGTCAATTCTCGTATGTTATCTTCCCATCTTCATCTCTGCCTGCCCATTCTCGTATGTTATCTTCCCATCTGCATCTCTGCCTGCCCATTCTCGTATGTTATCTTCCCATCTGCACCTCTGCCTACCCATTCTCGTATGTTATCTTCCCATCTTCATCTCTGCCTGCCCATTCTCGTATGTTATCTTCCCATCTTCATCTCTGCCTGCCCATTCTCGTATGTTATCTTCCCATCTGCACCTCTGCCTACCCATTCTCGTATGTTATCTTCCCATCTGCACCTCTGCCTGTTCATTCTCGTATGTTATCTTCCCATCTGCACCTCTGCCTACCCATTCTCGTATGTTATCTTCCCATCTGCACCTCTGCCTGTTCATTCTCGTATGTTATCTTCCCATCTGCACCTCTGCCTGCCCATTCTCGTATGTTATCTTCCCATCTGCACCTCTGCCTGCCCATTCTCGTATGTTATCTTCCCATCTGCACCTCTGCCTACCCATTCTCGTATGTTATCTTCCCATCTGCACCTCTGCCTGTCCATTCTCGTATGTTATCTTCCCATCTGCACCTCTGCCTGTCCATTCTCGTATGTTATCTTTCCATCTACATCTCTGCCTGTCCATTCTCGTATGCTATCTTTCCATCTACATCTCTGCCTGTCCATTCTCGTATGCTATCTTTCCATCTACATCTCTGCCTGTCCATTCTCGTATGTTATCTTCTCATTTACATCTCTGCCTGCATCTCATTATTTCCTTCCACCTTTTCTTCTATTCGGCATGATCAATGTATTTTATTTTCTTGATCCTTATTTCTTTAAGACTTTCATGATGTACTTGTAGTTGTTCTAATACTTGTACATTTGTTCTTTTCATTGTCCACGGTATATGTCTTATTTTACTGTAGATCCACATTTCTGCTGTATTTATCATTCTCTCCAGGTTTCTGCTCCGTACACTAATAGAACAGACATAACATTTTATCAATCTCATTTTTGTTTTTATGGACAGGTCACTCGATAACAGCGTTGTCTTCAGTGTGCTGAATGTATGTCTTGCCATTCCTATTTTTCTCTTTATCTCTGTCTCATATCTCCCATCCTCTGATTAGCATATGTTCTAGATATTTGTCACTGTTCCAGTTTCTCGTTGTTTATGATTATATCCATGTGTTGTTTTTGGGCTTTTCTGCTGAGCATCATTATTTTGGTCTTTTTTTTTAATCTATAGTCTCCATTCTTGACTTATATTATTTTCCTTATCTAGTAATTTCTGTAGGTTACGTGGATTTTCTGCTAGAAAGACTGTTATAAGACTTTATACATTAACCAGTTGATATTTCTCTCTTCCCCCTCCCCGCCCCGCAAACCACGTTTGGTCATCTTAGTTCTTCTGTGTGTTTGAAGATGTTCTCCGTCTGCAGACTGTACAGACGTAGGGACAGAACACATTCATGTCTGAGTCCAGACTGTACAGACGTAGGGACAGAACACTTCTTTATCTGAGTCCAGACTGAACAGACGTAGGGACAGAACACTTCTTTATCTGAGTCCAGACCGAACAGACGTAGGGACAGAACACTTCTTTGTCTGACTCCAGACTGAACGGACGTGGAGACAGAACACATCCATGTCTGACTCCAGACTGAACAGACGTGGAGACAGAACACATCCATGTCTGACTCCAGACTGAACAGACGTGGAGACAGAACACATTCATGTCTGACTCCAGACTGAACAGACGTGGAGACAGAACACATCCATGTCTGACTCCAGACTGAACAGACGTGGAGACAGAACACATCCATGTCTGACTCCAGACTGAACAGACGTGGAGACAGAACACATTCATGTCTGACTCCAGACTGAACGGACGTGGAGACAGAACACATTCATGTCTGACTCCAGACTGAACAGACGTGGAGACAGAACACATTCATGTCTGAGTCCAGACTGTACGGACGTGGAGACAGAACACATTCATGTCTGACTCCAGACTGAACAGACGTGGAGACAGAACACATTCATGTCTGACTCCAGACTGAACGGACGTGGAGACAGAACACATTCATGTCTGACTCCAGACTGAACAGACGTGGAGACAGAACACATTCATGTCTGACTCCAGACTGAACGGACGTGGAGACAGAACACATTCATGTCTGACTCCAGACTGAACAGACGTGGAGACAGAACACATTCATGTCTGACTCCAGACTGAACAGACGTGGAGACAGAACACATTCATGTCTGACTCCAGACTGAACGGACGTGGAGACAGAACACATTCATGTCTGACTCCAGACTGAACAGACGTGGAGACAGAACACATTCATGTCTGACTCCAGACTGAACAGACGTGGAGACAGAACACATTTTTGTCTGACTCCAGACTGAACGGACGTAGGGACTGAACACATTTTTGTCTGAGTCCAGACTGAACAGACGTGGAGACAGAACACATTCATGTCTGACTCCAGACTGAACGGACGTAGGGACTGAACACATTTTTGTCTGAGTCCAGACTGAACGGACGTGGAGACAGAACACATCCATGTCTGACTCCCGTTTTTATGAGCACACTTGTTGATGTCACTGTGGCGAGGAAGATTTGTTATATTGTAATTTGAATGTCTTTCTCATCAAGATTGATTACCTCCAGATATTTTGTTAGATTGTCATATCTGCCAAGTGCCTCAGTTTATAAAACATGCGTATTTATGAACTTCCATGTACTTTTCGATAAACTTTCTTCTGGGAAAAAAAACACTTTTGTTCCACTAATCTGCCTGAAACCAAACTGCTCTTTATAAATTTTGTTTTTAGTTTTTTTTTTTTTCAAGAATGACTTTTAAGAAAATTTTAATAGCATAATTCATCAGACTAGTGAAGAATCTGTGGAGAGGAGCAGACAGAACCATAAAAATAAGATTTTTAAGGGCATGCATCTTTCCTATCGCAACATATGCCTGTGAGACCTGGACACTTAACAAAACAGCTGAGAAACACATAAATGCCTTTGAATGTAAATGCTACAGAAGAGTTCTTCAAATATCGTGGACACAAAAAAGAACAAATATATCCATACTACAAGAGTTTAATATTGAAGAAGGTTGGTTAGTAAAGAGGATTAAAGAGAGAAAACTTAAATATTTTGGACACATTAAACGTCATGATAATCTAGAGAAGACCGTCTTGGAAGAGTACATAGTGGGAAAAAGAAAGAGAGGAAGACCAAGGCGAAGATGGCTGCAAGACATCGTTGATGATCTGCAAATGGATGCATCAGCAGCAGGCCATCTTGCTCACAACCGAGAGGCCTACAGGAGAGCTGTTAGGGTGGCAAAGTTCCGCAAGGGACATGCAAATGAATGAGTAGTTCGAAAGTTTAGATAGGAAACTTATAACATGTAGATGCTATACGGTTCATGATTTTTATCTTCAAGCTGAACTAATCAAGTCCAACAGTTTTTAGAATTAACATTATCATAAAAAGTTTAATAAGATCATGAAATCAAAGTTTGAAAATAGCAAATAAATGTCAAGTAAATGAAGACTAAAAAAGAGGGAAATATATCTAATACTATTAACCAAGCAAGAAATATTTCTGAAAATTTCATTAAGTGGAAAATACTGAAATATAAACAAAAAGAACGCAAGAAGAAAGAGAAGACTTTTTTTTTAAAACATAGTCAATGCGAGTCATGGGGAAGAAAACAGTTGTGACAAATCAGGAAAAGTGAACCCGGAAAAACTAAAACGAAACATGTGGCAACTGGTGCAAATAAATGAGGGAAAACCTTAAGAAAGTTACAAACGTGATGTTGTGATGTTTCCGGCCATGATGAGAAAAACTTTACTAAGTCTAAATGAGATTATGAATATACGTTATAGTTGATTCATATTTCCGGCATGCCGTCTAGTAATCGTTCATATTTTTTTAATTCTAGCGAAAGGAACACTATTAAAACAAATTCAGTTTTTTTTGTTTAATATTTATTTTTACATTTAGCTTCCTGGCTGCCTGCTTTCGGTAAGACGAGAAAAACAAAATAAAATAAAAGATTTGAACATTAAAATATCTATCTATCTATCTGTCTGTCTGTTTGTCTGTCTGTCTGTCTGTCTGTCTAACTAATCGCGCTCTCTCTCTCTCTCTCTCTCTCTCTCTCTCTCTCTCTCTCTGAACCTTAAGTGCCCAGGGTACATGGGGCTTCCGCAAGGGTTTTCCACAAATGCCTGTCCTTTGCCTTTTTTTCTGCTCTTGCCCAGGTGAGCCCTCTATCACTCAAAATCCTCTCTCTTGTTCTTCTCCATGTCTCTTTTGGTTTACCCTTACTTCTGTTCCCCTGTGGTGTCCATCTTAGTGCTGTTTTTGGTAGTGAGTTGTCAGTCATTTGGAGCACATGTCCCAACCATCGCCAGCGTTTTTCTTCAATAATTGTTGTCAGTGGCTTCATCTGCATCTCTGCCAACAACATGTTATTTCTTATGATCTATCTAATCTAATCTAATCTAATCTAATCTAATCTAATCTAATCTATCTATCTGTATGTATGTATGTCTGTCTGTCTGTCTATACGAAGATTATGTACGCACAAGAGATGAGGGAAACAAGGTAACAAGACGAAGATGGAAAGACAACATAGAAGGGGATACAAAAGAAATTGATGTCACCAAATGGAGAAAGAAGATTAGGATTAGAGAGGAATGGAGGTGAACTTTATCTGCAGCAATGAGCCTTAATGGCTGGGAAAGCTGAAGAATATATATATATATACAGACAGAACCACAAAAATAAGATTTTTAAGGGCATGCATCTTTCCCATAGCAACATATGCCTGTGAGACCTGGACACTTAACAAAACAACTGAGAAACACATAAATGCCTTTGAATGTAAATGCTACAGAAGAGTTCTCCAAATATCGTGGACACAAAAAAGAACAAATATATCTATACTACAAGAGCTTAATATTGAAGAAGGCTGGCTAGTAAAGAGGATTAAAGAGAGAAAACTGAAATATTTTGGACACATTAAACGTCATGATAATTTAGAGAAGACCGTATTGGAAGGATACATAATGGGAAAAAGAAAAAGAGGAAGACCAAGACGAAGATGGCTGCAAGACATCGTTGACGATCTGCAAATGGATGCAACAGCAGCAGGCCATCTTGCTCACAACCGAGAGGCCTACAGGAGTGCTGTTTGGGAGGCAAAGTTCTGCAAGGGACATGCAAATGAATGAATGAATGAATATATATACACACACACACTTCCTTCACATGAAACGCCACAAACATGTAAGTTCGTTGGTGATGAGTTTTGTCGCCATTGTCAGATTAAATGACCAACATCTCAGTGTCTGTTTAATAAGCAACATCTCATATGTTCTGTTGTGAATTATTAACTTGAGAATAACTATATAAGGTAAAGCAAAAATCACAGAAAAGCAGTGAGGAGGGGTGATGGGGGCTGATTAAAAAAAGAACAAATAACACAATTTTGATATTAAAAACCGTAATAGAACGATCTCTAGAAATGATTTACACTTGCGCTCAGTATAATTACACGAAAGCTAACGGCAGAGTTAGACAAAAGTTTACAAAACATCACACAGACTAAAGATTTGAGAATTGTTAATAATATGTACTGGGATCAAAGAACAGCAGTAGGAGTGAGCAGTGACATAGCTGAGTATCAAGTTACAAGACCAGGCATAAGACACAAGTATGGCCTGTTACCTGATCTAATCACACTATACCGTGAGAACATCATGAGAGGTATTAACAATTTGAAAGTAATTTTAAAAGAGACCGTAAGATCAATAATCTGAGATATGCGGACGAAGCGCTCTGTTAGCAGAAAGTGAAAGCAATAATAAACAAGACTATTAAAGAGACCAATAAAAGGGGCTTAGAGCTGAACAGCAACGAGACAGAAACGATGGCAATATCAAAGAGAGTAAATTTACTCAAAGTGCAACATCCTTTCACATGGGAAGACATGATAATATCAAACAGAGTAAATTTACCAAAAGGGCAACATCGTTTCACACGGGAAGACTGACAAAAGTAAATAAAAACATGTACCCAGGAACAATAATAACAGCTACCCGCAGGTGTAGAAATGAAATGAATCACGCATAGGAAGGTACAAAAACAGCTTACTATAACATGAAGAAGACACTAACAAACAAGAGAATGCTCCTAGAGGTGCTGAAAAGATTATTATTATTATTATTTTAAATTCTTCTTCTTCTTCCTCTTCTTCTTCTGTGTTAGTTCTGAAAATGGCGCTGCTTGCACTTTGAGTTACAGGCTCGACACATCCTAATGCGCACTGGCTTATTTTTAGATCTGGTTTTCGCTTTTTGTTTCGATTTCTGTAGACAGTGGGAAGAATACTATTTCCAAAGGGCATCAGTGGGATGTAGAACAGGGCTTTTCAAAGTTATGGTTTGCTAGTGCAGTCAGTTACCGGGATGTAGAACAGGGCCTTTCAAAGTTATAGTTTGCCAGTGCAGTCAGTTATCGGGATGTAGAACAGGGCTTTTCATAGTTATGGTTTGCCAGTGCAGTCAGTTATCGGGATGTAGAACAGGGCCTTTCAAAGTTATGGTTTGCCAGTGCAGTCAGTTATCGGGATGTAGAACAGGGCCTTTCAAAGTTATGGTTTGCCAGTGCAGTCAGTTATCGGGATGTAGAACAGGGCCTTTCAAAGTTATGGTTTGCCAGTGCAGTCAGTTATCGGGCCGCTGACCACTGTCTCATTCAGCTGAAGATGGCATCTCCGTTCTCCTTCCCTGTCATTTCCCCAACCCCTGAGTTTTTTCTTCTTTTTTTTTTCTCTTTTGTCCACGAAGAGGGTATTTTGCCGAACTATTAGTTTTGTTTTTTAAATGTTCTGCTCTTCTTCATGTGATCTTACTGCATTTTTCTTTAAAACTGTACATCTCAGTATCATCCACCATTATTTCAAAACAATGCATACGCAGTTTCATTCTATTAAGATCTATTTAAAGATCGTTGGTTTCTAAATAGAGTATTGTTTACATACTGTCTCCGATGTTAACTCCCACTCATCCTTCTTCTGGAACAGTTTGCTGCTGACGCAATTTTAGAAATTCAATACAGTATCGATATTTTAAGCCCAGACAATACTTAGAAAGCTGCGAATGGGGCAGGCGGCTGATATGGACTGTTGTGCATTACTTGTATAAATCTCGTTCGGTCGTGTGCCTCGAAAATGGATATAATCATTGTCTACGTCGGTGCTGTGCTCAAAATAACGAAGGTCAATTTGTCATTCGAATTTTTCGATACATAGCCGTCATCAACATAATGGGAATTACAAGGAGGGGGATTGGTAAAATAAATGGTGGGTTTTTTTTTTTAATTTATAACTGGCGCAGACATCAATGATCACAAAGAGAGCAAAGGAATTTTAGTTCATTTCCAAGAGTCTCTGGTATTAAATAATGTATTAAGATTAGAAAAGAGGCAGAAAGGCTGAGACGACATCAAGTCAAGAATAGCAGAAGAGCCTTGTGTACCGTAAAGCCTCCAACACTTCAGTCTTTCCTCTGTGATAATACATATGAGGCTTTATACGAGAGTCGACCCAAAAGTAAGTTTACAAGGGTTATTACTTCAATACAAACATTTATTTGGACATAACACACTGCACACTGTGTTCCGTGGTGAACCATGTAGTGGCCATGACGACTCAGACATTTGTTTAAGTGCAGGACAAGTTTTTCGATGCCCACCGTGTCCCCGCTGTTTCGACATCTTCGCCACTCTGAGATCTGTGGCCACCCGTGTGTTCCTTGAGAGTTGGGAAGAGGTAGAGATCACTGGGCGTCGGATAGGGAGTATGTATAAGACGGATGGTCCAAATTCTTCCACCGAAAATATGGCAAGGGCTCCCTAATCGAAGCGGCCGTGAGTGGGCGAGTTGTCATAGAGGAGCAAAAACAGCCCAAGACACCTTTTGTCAACAGCCCAAAACACCTTTTGTCAACAGCCCAAGACACCTTTTGTCAACAGCCCAAAACACCTTTTGTCAACAGCGCAAAACATCGACGATTCTGTTCCAGAAAGTCTTGGCCGTGAATGACATATTATTGCAGGAACGACAAGGCATATGACATTCTCTTTGCCTTGTGGTCCACGGAAAAGGTTAGCGGGACCCGCCGTGCACGTGTCTTATAAAATCCCAGCTGCACAATCTGGGCAATGTTCCACGTGACAGACTCAGATCATGCGTCAGTTTGTTAGCAGTCACTCATCTCTTTTCCAGTATCGCACGTTTTTAAGCTTCTTTCTACCTTCTGTCGTGGATCTGCCCGTCCGCGCTACGTCCCTGGTTACCACTCGCCCGTATCGAAATTCTGCACACCGTTTTGCCACACGCTGTCGACTCATCACAATGTCTGCATAGACTTCCAACAACTGGCCATGAACTTCCTCGGCTGGCGCCTGCTTCATTTTCAGAAATCCTATCACAAAAAGAACCTCAATGTGTGGACCACTGGTCCAGTTGACCGACCATCTTTAACTGACAGACGCTGCCTAATTGGCTGCTGCACGGTGTTGCCATTTGGCATGGCGTTGCCAGCTGACGAATACAGAAACTTCCACAACCACGGCCGTTAGTTGGACATCACTGTTACATGCCGTGTAAACTTACTTCTGGGGCGTCTTCATAAATACCTGTCTGCAGTGAGCCAAAATGGATGAGAAAAAGGAACAAAAATACCAATTCTTTTCTTATCCACTTAGTGACCATTTTGACTCAACAAAATAGCTAACTCTCACATTTATTCTCAGACTTGAGCTAATGGGGACTAGTAGCTCATTGCTCCCCCCACCCCTCCCCCGAACTGTTGCAAGAGAAAAGCCAGACTCAGAAGTGAACACAATAATATGTCCCATTAAGCATAATCACTCAGTCACGTCCACAAGCACGCAAACTTTCTATATAGCGCTAGAAACATTTAAAACTTTGACTTTTTTTCCCATTAATTACTTCAATTATTTTACGTGTAACTTAAGGATTTCTTGAAAAAAAAAAAGATTCTTTGTTTAAAAAAAAAAAAATTTCAAGCCGGTTAAGAAATATCATCAGCAGCAATAAAAGAAGAAGATTTAATGTTTCACTGTAAACATTCTCAAGAAAGATAACTCCAAATATTCCACACTGCCTAAATAACTTTTCTTGACTTAAGCTGCGACAGAAATGAAATCGCAGGATAACTCCAATAGTTAACGTTTTCTATAATAACATGCTTAGACTTTAAAATACATTTTCTTTTTAAAAATAGTTGTGTTACAATATTTAACGAGAATGTACAAGGTTACTGATAAGTCTGTGAAACATTTTAAAAATTAGCAACAAATAAACTACTTAACGCAATCATGATTATTCTTACGCCAAGAGAGAGAGAGAGAGAGGGGGGGGGGGGGGGGGAGAGAGAGAGAGGAGAGGGAGTCTTCAAGTTTTTTTGGTAATAAACCTCGCGAGCGTAGCTCCAGTGGTTTGCAACTAGGAGGCAGCAAATATGTTATTCAGTAAACGTGAGCAGTCATTTTGTGTTACGGAATACGCACGAACCTCCCCTGTTGTGGATATGCAGCGACGATTTAGTGCGGAACTTGAGAAGGCTGACACTGAGTGTCAAGAAGAGGTACGCGAAATTCCGTGAAGAAGGTGGTGGCTTCACTGGTAAGCTTCTCTAACACGACTCACAGTTTCTTCGCTTGGTCCTGATCGTCTCTACCGAGGAGCTGTGCACAGACAGCCTTCAATCCTGAATTTCGCATACCACTTCTTGATACTGTTGAAAACAGGTACTGCCTTCTGGAATTTCGCTCGAAATCGTCGCTGCACAGCCACAACGGACGAGATTCTTGCGTATTCCAAACACAAAATGACTGCTTATGTTTACTGAACGCCATATTTGCTACTGCTGCCTCCTAGCGGCAAACCACGGGAGCTATGCACGCGGGCTTATTTTAAAAAAACTTGAAGAGTTTCTCTCTCTCTCTCTCTCTCTCTCTCTGTCTCTCTCTCTTGTCATGGTCCGTTAAGTAGTTTATTTGCTGCGAATTTTTAAAAAAATATTTCACAGACTTATGAATAACCCTGAAGTTCTACATGTAAGCAGAAATCTTGAAAGATTAATAAAATCACAAACGATTTCATTCAATACACCTTTAACAGGAAGTGGGTGTCGGAAATGTCTTAATGCCAGATGTGACCATAACGTCCCAGCACAAAGTGAATAGAAAGTTGCTCTCGCTAGATTACTTGTGACTGGTATGTAATAGATTACTTGTGACTGGTATGTAGTAGAGTACTTGTGTCTGGTATGTAGTAGATTACTTGTGACTGGTATGTAGTAGATTACTTGTGACCGGTATGTAGTAGATTACTTGTGACTGGTGTGTACTAGATTACTTGTGACTAGTACATATAGAGTACTTGTGACCGGTATGTACTAGATTACTTGTGATTAGTATGTAGTAGATTACTTTTGACTGGTACGTAAATAGATTACTTGTGATTGGTATATAGTAGATTACTTGTGGTTGGTATGTATTAGACTACCTGTGATTGGTATGTAGTAGATTTCTTGTGATTGGTATGTACTAGATTACTTGTGAATGATATGTAGTAGATTACTTTTGACTGGTATGTAGTAGATTACTTTTGACTGGTATGTACTAGATTACTTGTGACTGGTATGTACTAGATTACTTGTGACTGGTATGTACTAGATTAACTATGGCTGGTATGTACTAATTTGCTAAACTGTCTTTCTTCAGTTTTCCATGAACTAACTTAATCTTATAAATGTCGTATTTTGCAAAAAGTTTCTTTCCCATGCTTGCCGTTGTAAAAAGAATCAACTTCAATGCAAAGGGCATATGCCAAATCGTTTATATGCCCAATGCCAGATATCTCAGATGAGTGAATCCCAGCCAATTTGTGGTGGTAGATCCGTGTGTGGAAACAGCAAACTTAGATGTACGTTTGAAAGCCGGTAACCGTGCTGTTCTAAAAGGCCAGCTTCTGGCGTGAAGGAGGTCCACAGATGCCACTAACCCGTCCCAGAACGACGAAGCTCTTTAGATTATTAGAGGAAGAATTTCCACCTCTGATAAGAGTTTCAGAGCTTTACATTAATGCTTTACTTTAATGCTATATCGGCTTTTCATCGAGCAGAGGAGTAGCGTAATCGATAGTGGAGTAACTTCTAAATGCAAGAAAACAAACAAACAAACAAAAAACGAACTTGCTGTAACGAATTAAGTTACATAAAATTAGATGCATGGCATCGCGCTACGACAAGATGCATGAGCAAGAAAGAGAATTTCTTCATGAGAGAGGCACACCAGAACGAACTTTTAATTCTTTTACTACGAGACAAAATACCAAGACCAGAAATCTTCTAAACAAAAATATATCTGCTGTGTTTTTAGCCGGAACGGACGTAAGGTCTATGTTCAGATTATATTGCACCTTTAATTTGAATCTCCATTTTAAAAAAAAATGGAAGAAGATAGCGCAGAAGTAGTTATTTTATTTGCAATATGTTCTCATCTATTTCACTGGTAATAGGAAAATATGAAAAGACTTATAGGAAAAGTAAAATATTTTCATATATTACATATGCAGGAAACTTTCTACCGTAGAGAGCGGAACAACAACACAACTCCTTTAGATCATCAGAGGTAGTACCCCCCCCCCCCCCAGACAAGTGCTTCGGCCCTTTAAACTCCTGACACTCTAAGGGGGGTGGGCCCCTCTGGGTCATGACTCCCAGAGGTCTTGTGAGTTGTTGTTTTTTTTCCCACTAACATATATATATGTGTGTGTGTGTGTGTGGGGGTGTGTGTGTACGAGAGTAAGTTAAAAAGTAACCATAATATATTTTAATCTTATCTTATCTTATATCCTTCCCGTGCCGTTAAACGTCACATAGGGCTCGCAATGTAATTCGCCAATTTTTCCTGTCTTCGGCGAGTCATTCAACTTCATCAAGGGATTTTATGCCTGCTAATTTGGCCTCTCTTAACAATGTCCTCTTCAGAGTTTCACGCGGTCTGCCTCTTTTTCTTTGGCCTGTTGTGTTCCACTTGATAGCTTGTTTTGGGATTCTCTGATCATTTCTTCTCATCAAGTGACCAACATATGTCCATCTTCTTTTCCTGATCACCCATGAGACTGATTGTTGTTCAGTCATCTGTCTTATCTCTGCATTGTTCCTGAATTCGTTCCACTTGGTGCCAAGTATTTATATTTTAATAATATGTATTAAATATCATTTATCTTTATCGCTATCATTTTTAACATAGTCTCCCAGTACATTCAATGTAGGTTAACCACTACTTCACTAATGCCTGGATTCCTGGAGGGAAAAGAACAACATCATCAGATTGACCCTGTTGCCAACTATGCATGGCCTCCTAATCTCGTCCTGCATGCTTAGCGTCACTCACCTAGCGCCTGATTGAGAGATCCAGACGAAATATAACCATGTGGTGCGATATGATGAATATGCTTGATGTGGAAGACCCTCCAAATGCAGATTCGTATTTGCTGAGTTGTTGCACATGCTAAATGAGGTCAGGCCTTATCATGCTGTAACAACACACCAGAACCGAGCAGGGTTGGTATCAGTGTTCTCCAGCAGATCACAGTATGCTTTGCTGTTGATAGTGGTTTCTCTGGGCATGCAATGTTCCAGGACTGGACCTTTACAGTCATAGAAGAGTTCGAGGATCAGTATTTTGGCCGACGGAATTGTACTTCTCTTCTCTGGTTTCGGCAAGAAAAATCTCGACACTCCTTGCTGGCCTGCTTTGTCACTGGCTAGATATAATGTAATCAGGAAAAGAGCTTCAAAATGCCAGTTACACAAGGAACGAATAACTGCCCGCTGTTCTTCACTCGTGCGTGTAAACATGGAAGCGGTCATCTTTGATCTGGTATCCTGACATCATATTTCCAAAATAGCCGACATGTCTCCGCACAACTACCTCTAGAGAGGGACGGCGTAACATATCTATACGACAACTACCTCTAGAGAGGGACGGCATAACATATCTATACGACAACTACCTCTAGAGAGGGACGGCGTAACATATCTATACGACAACTACCTCTAGAGAGGGACGGCATAACATATCTATACGACAACTGTCAAGAACTCGATATAGATTTTTTCCGAGCAAAATTAGTTTTTGATTCGCTTTCCTATAAATATAGAAATTATACTAAGTTAGAGACTTCAAACAAAATTAAAAACAAAACAAAACAAAATAAAAACTCGTTCTCTCTAAAATCGATCAACCAATCAGCTTACGAGTATGAAAATGACATGTCATTATCTGACGTTGCACATCATGCGAGCAAGCAGCTCAGCCAGTGGGTAAGGTTAAGCATATGCAGAGACGCCATGACGTGATGGGTTAGCAGCGACTGGTTGAAAAATACATCAGATTACGTCAGTTCTTAGCGAACCACGCCAGATCACGCTGACAAACTATGTCAAAAGATGCCCGTGCCCCTGGGATTTGTGATCTTTCCTTGTCCTGGTTCGATCCTGACATCTCTACCACACTACTTCTTACACTGCTTCTTAGCTCCTCTTCAGTCCGTCCCCTCCCTCTCCTCCTCAAATATTCTCTCCCTCTCTCTCTCTCTCCCTCTTTATCTCTCTCACCCTCTCTCTCTCCATTTCCTCTCTCTCTCCGTCTCTCTCCATCTGTCTCTCTCACCCTCTCGCTCACTCTCTCTCTCCATTTCCTCTCCCTCTCTCTCCCTCTCTCTCTCCCTCTCTCTCTCCCTCTCTCTCTCTCCCTCTCTCTCTCTCTAAATGGCTAATAGAAATACACGGAACCACGGCGTGATCTTTTACTGTGTTGAAAATCTGCAAAGATCGTTAACGTTGGAAACGAAACTATTTTCTTAAAACTACATAAACTTCACTTCGTAACATTTCTATAGTTTAACTCCTGTAAGTTACTTTGGGTAAAACTAGAACATTTTTGCTCGTATAAATGACGCAAAATAACTAAAATGGGTATTCTACTAATTGCGTAATGATTGTGAAGTTTTATGTTCGTAATCATTTGAACGATTGCAGTTTTTTATTTGCTGTGCATAGAACGTAATTTATCTCAGGACTAAAGAGAGCACATGCCGCCAATTTAGTTCTATTTTTAATTCGTTCAATAATTTATACTTGTCTACTCTTAAAATAGGAAATCTGTGCGGGGAATTGATGCTGTTGCTACTTTTGTAGATGTGCAGAAATAATTGCAAAGCAGAATGGGTTTTTTTTCTTTTAAATATACTTTTGCTAAACGGTTATTCAATGCACTAATGTAATCATGTTGACCTAGTTTTGTTAGGATAGTTTCTGAAACAGTAGCTAATCTGTCGTGTTAATTCACACAGAAGGCCGAACTTACTCTCTGAGTTTCCAGCAAAAGTATGGCCGGGCTGAGCTTGTCGTTTCTGCACTATTTCTCCTAACCTCAACTCCGCAGCTCTAACAAAAAAGACATAAAAACGATCAATAAAGTGATTCATCGCTTACTGTGAGTGAAGCGCGTTGCATGGATGATTCACCAATCTTTTCTGTACTCCCCCCCCCCTCCCACCTCCTCTTTTTCTTCTCTTTGTTGCTCCTTCGTGCATGTCTTTCCCTCTGGTTTCATGCATTTTGACGCGTCTTTTCAGAAATGCTAACTTATCTAACCAGTTATCAGAAATTGTTACTGTGTTTCTAAACTCTTGCCTTGACCTCTCTGCTTCGCGGTTTTGAAGAATTAGAAACAATATGACTGTTTTATTATTATTATTATTAATTTCATTACACTGTTTCTTCCATCAGAAACTTTGTTTTTGGTGAAATCGCCTCGTTGTTTTCCCATCTTCGGTGTAATTCCCAGAGTTGTAGCTGAGTTTTCACTTGAATGTCCTGTTTTCGTTATACTGACAGCATTTTCTGCCTGGTGCTCCTCGTCTTTCCAGAACAGAAAGTTTAATGCGCTGGGTCCTCAATTTTTTTTAAAAAGTTGAGTAAACTGGAAAGGGCAGGGGTAAACATGGTGGGGCATCTTGCTGAGACGACCACTTCTTGCTCCCTGTCTAGCAACTAGGAAAGAAAAAGACAACTTGGCGGACGCTTACTTCATCTGAGTTTCAGCATCAGTACCAAAGCTACAATTCCAACATTTTTGCCAAAGCTATAATTCCAACAATTTTCCCAGAGCTACAATTGCACCATTTTCGCCAGACTACAATTCCAACATTTTTGCCAAAGCTACAATTCCGACATTTTGCCAAAGCTACAACTCCAACAACTTTACCAAAGCTACAACACCAACATCTGTACCAAAGCTAACAATCCAACATTTTTTACTAAAAACCACGAAGTAGTTACATGCACCATTCTGCAAAGATGACCAAACAACACATTCTACAGTTTGGCTGAAATCAAGGTACTAGTTTTTACAGAAATCTAACATTGTAATTTTCTAGGTTCGTGGGAATGTAGCCTCGACTAAGCGGCACAGTGACATATGGCTGCGGTGGCTGCGGTGGAGAATGGGGCAGGTACTGTATGCTTGCATGTAAACTGTTTAGCATATTTTCGAATGTTAAGATTAATAAGAGAAATGTTCGTTGTCGTGAGCACAGTACATATATATATAACATATATCTATTATATACAATTCTATATATATATATAATATACAATGGAATAATAGTCCTAAATCGCTCCTGGAGCTTTTTTTTTTAAGGAAAAAATTCTGAGACCGTTTATGTTGTTCTCATGGCTGATAAAACTTCTTTGGGAAGATTAATCCATATCTTTTCCAGTCGTTTCCATGGATTACAGCTTCCAAATAAAACACACTTTTGAATTCCAGCACGCAAGGGGAAGCAACCATCAGCTTCCCGGATAACTGTTCAGAATCTTTCAGTTCACTCTCTCGATCAGCGGAAACGTACAAACACGTGTGCTGTTGCTATGTGGTTAACATTGCCGTTCAAGGCATTAGCCTAAGTGGTGCAGCATGAGTAAGTGAACGTATTGACTAAGCAGTAACGTGTCGTTGATATTACCATGTACTCTACATGTGTCACACTCATTTCAGTGGTCATATCTGAATGGACAGAAACCATTTCCTTGTACAAATGTGTCATCAGGTCTGTTTCAAATATTTGTAGCAAGGATATATTGCTAATGTCTGTCTTTTGTTTCGTCTGTTTCAAATATTTGTAGCAAGGATATATTGCTAATGCCTGTCTTTTGTTTCGTCTGTTTCACACATTTATATCAATGATATATTGCTAATGTCTTTCTATACTCCGCCCATCCATCTATCTGTCCGTCCGTCAGTTTATCTGTCTGCGTATTGTCTTATTTGTCTGTCCGTCTATTTGTCTGTCAGTTTATTTGTCTATTCGTCAGTGCAGTCATCCTACCATTCGTCAAACTCGAAGCACCTGCCTAAAAACCCTACAGCAGCCTTCAGTGACTCCACTCCCTGCCTAGAGTAACGAGAGTTTATGCCTAGAGTAACGAGAGTTTATGCCTAGGGTAACGAGAGTTTATGCCTAGGGTAACGAGAGTTTATGTCTAGAGTAACGAGAGTTTATGCTGCACAGCACACATCAGTACACGCGCACGAGAAAAGTATCAATTAATTACTCTCGTATCTGCTACAGTGCACTTTATGTAAGAAAATACTCCATGCGGGCTGATTCTCAGGCTACTGACCACACACACACGCGCGCGCGCGCACAACACCCCATCGTTAACGTTTGATAAAGCCTTTGTCAACTTTGGTTCAGTGGTTTTAATGACAGTTCTAACAGAACTCTTCAGCCAAAGAGGTGGAATGTGAAAGATTTATTTTGTAATGTGCTCAGGCTCGCTTGTACTGAGCTGAATGTCTGCCACAGAAAGCGAAAGCTGAGAAGAAATGCACAGAGGTGACTGCCTGATTCTTCATACATAGAAAATAAACTTCCTTTGTTTGCTCGATTCACCTTTAACACAAGAAAATAAACTTGCTTTCTTTGCTCCATCCACTTTTAATACAATCAGCTCTGCTTGCGTTATCGATTTTGGTGAGATGTAAATCATTTGCATATCTTTCACAACCCAAAGTTCGACTACGTTTAACTCATTCATTCATTCATTCATTTGCATGTCCCTTGCGGAACTTTGCCTCCCTAACAGCACTCATGTAGGCCTCTCGTTTGTGAGCAAGATGGCATGTTGCTGATGCATCCATTTGCAGATCATCAACGATGTCTTGCAGCCATCATCGCCTTGGTCTTCCTCCCTTTCTATTTCCCATTATATACCCTTCCAAGATGGTCTTCTCTAGATTATCATGACGTTTAATGTGTCCAAAATATTTAAGTTTTCTTTCTTTAATACTCTTTACTAGCCAGCCTTCTTCAATATTAAGCTCTTGTAGTATAGATATATTTGTTCTTTTTTGTGTCCATGATATTTGAAGAACTCTTCTGTAGCATTTACATTCAAAGGCAATTATGTGTTTCTCAGCTGTTTTATTAAGTGTCCAGGTCTCACTTACGTTAAATTTTAACGAAAGAATTTCGGGTCCATTTTGTTGATAAAAAAGAATAGGATTCTATACTGAAAAAAAATATGACACTTCAGGTAACCCATGTTTAAAACCATAAAAAAGGGTTTGCCAATCTATGTATTTATTTTTTAAATCTATGTCTAGATCATTTTTTTTCCATCTTCATGGTGAAATAATCATCTAGATGATAGCTACATATATATCTAGATATTTTCAAAATTCTTCCAACAAGAAGAAGAAGAAGAAGAAGGAAACTGGGTAAATATTCAATAATTGGCTCTTTTTTTTCAATGCAATACTTTAAAAACTAATGTCTCTAAGACTTCTGCACTTGCATATAATGAATCCTTGAATCTTAAAGGATCAATTGTCTTGTTTATGAGTTGCCACTGAGCTATTGCAAACTGTAACCAGCATTTGATTTGCTCCAGATCTACAGCTACTTACAGGAAAGCTATCTCAAAATGCAGGAATATTACATAAACACCCTTTGTGCTCTTTTTGAACATATTTTTATAAGTGATATAGATACTTTTATAGTGATATAGATACTTTTATAAGTGATATAGATACTTTTATAAGTGATATAGATACTTTTATAAGTGATATAGAAACTTTTATAAGTGATATAGAAACTTTTATAAGTGATATAGTTACTAGTAACTTTAGTTTGTTGTTTGACGAGTCGCGTGGTGTCACTTGATATTTCTATAATATAATAAACTACAAAAGTCAGTTGAAAAAAGTGATATCTACTTATTATCGTCAACATGTAGACCTTGATAAATGTAATATCTACTTATTATCGTCAACATGTAGACCTTGATAAATGTGATATCTGCTTATTATCGTCAACTTGTAGAACTTGATAAATGTGATATCTGCGTATTATCGTCATCTTGTAGAACTTGATAAATGTGATGTTCATATTATCTGTTTAAGAATCTATTGACCGAGAGGAAATTGAACTTATGGAAACTTTCATCCACTGATGCAGATAATGCACATAAAAAAGATTGACTTCATTAATGTGAATATATGTAGCATAATTAGTTTCATTTCTTATTTTAAAATAGATGTAAGTGTCATTACTTGCAGTTAGTAATTTTACATTCTCTCCTGAGTATCTCCAAAGAATTGAGTTTTAATTATAGAAAAGCACAAATGGCTTCCGCATTCGTCAGTTAGGAAACTGAAGTACAAAGGTTGCTCTCTCTCTCTCTCTCTCTCTCTCTCTCTCTCTCTCTCTCAAGGCGAAGGATATCATGTCCTTCCATAACCTCTGAACCACTGTGCATCTCAACAGGCTTGTCACTGAGTATTTCCCGTGCCAGGGAACCAAACCATCAAACATCTTTTCTCTCTGTTTACATCTATCTCTTCTACCTTTCATCTTCCCTATTGCCATTAGGTGCTCTAGCCCTCCTGCCCCACGAATATGGATTGTCGTTTTCTGAACTTTGTTATAATTTTTCTAGTTTCTTGTGCCTCTTTCAGAACTTCCTCGTTCGATTTTCTCGCTGTCCTTCAGCATTCTATTAAAAACTACATTTCAGCTGATTCCAGTCTTCTTTGTATCTCATTACTGCCAGTCTCCGGGCTTCATTCCATAGAACAGGACTTGTAACTAATGGTAACAGACCTATTGAAAATCCTTGCTAACTGCAGAACATAATATAGAAGGATACATAATGGGAAAAAAGAAAAAGAGGAAGACCAAAACGAAGATGGCTGCAAGACATCGTTGACGATCTGCAAATGGATGCAGCAGCAGTAGGCCATCTTGCTCACAACCGAGAGGCCTACAGGAGTGCTGTTTGGGAGGCAAAGTTCCGCAAGGGACATGCAAATGAATGAATGAATGAATGAATGAATGAATGAATGAATGAACTGCAGAACTTGGAGTTATCTGTTCAACCAGAAGTACGGAGAATCTTGGAACAATGTCCAGAACTGAGGATCATCTTCGACGTATAAGATGTGAAAAATGTGAAATCCTTTGAGAAATACATTTACAAGAAAAGCAATTAGTTGTTGTTGTTGTTGTTGTTGATGATGTTGTTGTTGTTGTTGTTCCTGCGTACTATTTTAATATAAGAAGCATAAAGTGAACACATTATTTGAATCCAAGACTGCTGACACAGTTAAATTATTTAGACCATCTCATACTCCTTTTTAAACAATCGGCAATAAGTCGACACTTCCAAACTGTAATGTTGATTTGTTATCGTGTAATACTGAAGAGTATTTGAACTACAAACCGTAATTAGGCTACCAGTTTGAATGCGGGAAAAAACTCGAAGAGTTACAAACTAAAGCAGTTTATAGACAACAAACAAACAAACAAACCGAGGACAACTTCTTAAGAGATGAATGTGAAGATTTCCATATACTTTTTATATTGTTGAGAGAGAGAGAGAGAGAGAGGCTGAGAATGTGGAGATTTCCACATTCTTTTTATATTGTTGAGAGAGAGAGAGACTGAGAATGTGGAGATTTCCACATGCTTTTTATATTGTTGAGAGAGAGAGAGAGAGAGAGAGAGAGAGAGAGAGGCTGAGAATGTGGAGATTTCCACATTCTTTTTATATTGTTGAGAGAGAGAGAGAGAGAGGCTGAGAATGTGGAGATTTCCACATGCTTTTTATGTTGTTGAGAGAGAGAGAGAGAGAAAGAGAGAGAGAGTGAGAAAGAGAGGCTGAGCATGTGGAGATTTCCACATTCTTTTTATATTGTTGAGAGAGAGAGAGTGAGAGAGAGAGGTTGAGAATGTGAAGATTTCCACATGCTTTTTATATTGTTGAGAGAGAGAGAGAGAGAGAGAGAGAGAGAGAGAGGTTGAGAATGTGAAGATTTCCACATGCTTTTTATATTGTTGAGAGAGAGAGAGAGAGGCTGAGAATGTGGAGATTTCCACATGCTTTTTATATTGTTGAGAGAGAGAGAGAGAGTGAGAGAGAGAGGAGAGAGTGAGAGAGAGAGAGAGAGGTTGAGAATGTGAAGATTTCCACATTCTTTTTATATTGTTGAGAGAGAGAGAGAGAGAGAGAGAGAGAGAGAGAGAGAGAGAGAGAGAGGATGAGAATGTGGAGATTTTCATATGCTTTTTATATTGTTGAGAGAGAGAGAGAGAGAGGCTGAGAATGTGGAAATTTCCACATGCTTTTTATATTGTTGAGAGAGAGGATGAGAATGTGGAGATTTTCATATGCTTTTTATATTGTTGAGAGAGAGAGAGAGGAGAGAGAGAGAGGATGAGAATGCTTTTTATATTGTAGAGACAGAGGTAAAGGCCAAGAATTTGGGAGCAGTGCTGAATGTATCTCTCATCTGCAACACCATGAAGACAGTGCTGAATGTATCTCTCATCTGCAACACCATGAAGACAGTGCTGAATGTATCTCTCATCTGCAACACCATGAAGACAGTGCTGTTATCTTACACCATGAAGACAGTGTTGTTATCTTACACCATGAAGACAGTGTTGTTATCTTACACCATAAAGACAGTGTTGTTATCTTACACCATGAAGACAGTGCTGTTATCTTACACCATGAAGACAGTGCTGTTATCTTACACCATGAAGACAGTGCTGTTATCTTACACCATGAAGACAGTGTTGTTATCTTACACCATGAAGACAGTGTTGTTATCTTACACCATGAAGACAGTGTTGTTATCTTACACCATGAAGACAGTGCTGTTATCTTACACCATGAAGACAGTGCTGTTATCTTACACATGAAGACAGTGCTGTTATCTTACACATGAAGACAGTGCTGTTATCTTACACATGAAGACAGTGCTGTTATCTTACACCATGAAGACAGTGCTGTTATCTTACACATGAAGACAGTGCTGTTATCTTACACATGAAGACAGTGTGTTATCTTACACATGAAGACAGTGCTGTTATCTTACACATGAAGACAGTGCTGTTATCTTACACATGAAGACAGTGCTGTTATCTTACACCATGAAGACAGTGCTGTTATCTTACATATGAAGACAGTGCTGTTATCTTACACATGAAGACAGTGCTGTTATCTTACACATGAAGACAGTGCTGTTATCTTACACATGAAGACAGTGTTGTTATCTTACACCACGAAGACAGTGTTGTTATCTTACACCACGAAGACAGTGCTGTTATCTTACACCATGAAGACAGTGCTGTTATCTTACACCATGAAGACAGTGTTGTTATCTTACACCACGAAGACAGTGCTGTTATCCAGAAATCTGCCCATAAAAACAAAATTCAGATTTGTAAAATGTTATACCTACTCTCTTTTACTGTATGGATCAGAAACTTGGACTCTAAGCAAAAAAGATGGAGAGAATAATTAATGCAGCAGAAATGTGGTTCTACAGAAAACTAGGTCATATAACATGGAGAATGAAAAGAACAAATGCACAAAGTTTTAGGACAGCTCCAAGTACAATGTGAACTTCTCAAAGAAATAAAGATGAAGAGAAGAAAATAGTTTGGCCATATCAAAAGACATAAGAATATACTGAAGACCATACTCGAGGGAAAGGTGGAAGGTAAAAGAGCAAGAGGAAGACAGAGGAAGATAACATACGAGAATGGGCAGGACACAGCCTGGCTGCACCATCGAGGCAGGGACCGAGGGAGCTGGAGATTCATTACCGCCAACCTTTGTTCTGGAGAAGGCACATGATGATGATGATATATCTATTCTCCGCAAATATTATGCTACAACCTACAACGGATATCTATCCATTAATGAAAAGTAATCTTCTTCTTCGTACACATAATGTAAAGTAATGAAATATTTAGGCGCATTGAAAATTCACTTAGTGAACTTACAATTAACTAGAATTTAAGCTTTGACTGGACATAGATGCCGAGGTTTCTCGGAGAGATGTAAGCACAGAAATACCTCAGGGTGTAATCCATTTCAAAACCTTTGTGAATGTGACATCTCAGATCTCAGTTGTAATACTACCACATTCAAATGCTGACGTCGACATGTTTTGTTTTTGCTTCTCCCTAGCAGGGCTACTCTGGTCAAACGTAAACGTAAAAATACAAATCTAGAACTTTTGCTGGCATCTCAGTAGCCAGATTCTGCTTGTTAAAACATGAAAAAAAAATGCTGATGCACTTTCTCCTCAAAGAGCTAACAGATTACATGGAAGAGCGGTAATTTGAAAAGGGAAGAAGGGTGTGGCTGCCCTAAGTGACAGCTAGATATGGCGGGTATAAGAGGCGCCATTAGGGTACCAAAACCAAATTTCAAATTTTAAAATTATTGATAAAGTTGGGAGAACTAAATGAATGAGCCTGTTCAGGCACACTAAAGCGTACGTTTATTTACAATACCACGAAAAACTCAACTGCATGTAAGGATTAAATGATACAAATGTGCGTTCATATTTTGCGCATTCTGCAGAAATATTTCCTAGTTTGTTTTTTTTTCAGATACGAAACTGCGGCCGTCTTGTCATGACTTCTATATCCAGGTGCACTTGAACTTGGAATCTTGTTTTAAAAATGTGTGCTTCATAACAGCACTTGTTGACATGATTTACGTCATTTCATTAAAAAAAAAACATCATGGGCTGATCATATGACACTATTGGTGTTCCTGCAGCAAGTCCATCAGTATCAGTAATAAAATGCACATTTTCTTTTCAAATTGGTATTTCGTAGTCGTCTATATTTATATAGCTCAATGACTGGAGTAAACAGGTTAGACTAAAATAGATCGATTTGAATTTCCAGTTTCACATTGCCAGCACTTGAATTTCCAGTTTCTCATAACCAACGCATGCTGAACAGAAAGTAAATTTACTGCAAGAAATGTAATACCCGTAATGTTAGTGTGTGTGTGTGTTTTTTTTTTTTGTGGACTTTTTGAGCGGCACGGAACTATTTAAACGCATGCAATAGTTTTAAGACAACCAATCAACACACAGGCAAAACACAGAACAATAGAAATAATTAATTTTCATCCGCATCATCGAAAACTGCAAGAGCCATTGATCTACGACAGTGGTTCCCAAATGGTGGTCCGCGGGGGTCAGTGATAAAAATTGAAGGTCCTATCTTTAATGTCAAGTTCTGTGTATTAAAAGAAAACGACTATACTGTTGTCATTTTGAAAATCCACCAAGTTTTACTGTGTTTCTTTGGTATAATATGGCGTTTATTCATTAAAGGTTACCCATATTTCCTGAAAAAAAATATTTTGCATTTAAAGCACATAGCTACCATACAGATAGGAAACTTTCAAGGAATGGGAGTCCGTAGCCAGGATTTGGAACAGACGGGAGTCTGCAAACTTTTGTTAATTGGGAATCACTGATCGACGATATTGAAAGTATAGAAAGTCCTATCACATTTATGTTATAGATTTAATCTTGATACTTAGAAAGGGTTTAAATGAGTAGTTATATAGGTGTGCTTTAACTATAACACCAGACGCTCATGTCTGTGTGACACATAAGATATATTGTAGGTAAGAATTATATGGATAAGAAACATTACAGAATAACCCTCTTAGAATCACGAAGCTGATAAATATACACATCATTATGACTTGCCTATTTCATAAAGGAAACAACAACAACAACAAATAAATAAAATAAAACAAAATAACAAACACTGTGAGATGTGGAAGAAACAAAATAAAAGAGGCAGCTTCGTCAACTCCAACTCCTTGAGGTTTGAGTTTTTATGTTAACATTTCTTGCTGCCTTATAACTGTAGTTAAACAGACACGCATGGTTCGCTTTTACAAAAGCAAAAAAAGTGAGAAAAGTGGACAGAAGCAAGAGTGGCAGAAAGTAAGGTGAGCAGGTATAAACGAAGAACATACAAAAATCAAATATTTTGGCTAATGTCTTTGTCAAGGATCATATACAAAAACACTACAGCAGATAAATACATGAAACACTGAAAAATAAAATGAACCTCTTTAGCATCCTCCTCGTAAGAAAGTCGGTTTTTTTTTTTGGAAAGGGGATGGGGCATTCTGTGCCCCTTTCGTTTCTGTCCACTTTTCTCATTCTTTCTATCTTCATTGGTTGTAAAACTGAACCGTGTGCCTCTGCTTATCTTTATTACTATTACCAGTTTTACTGCAGTCGTACTTTCTCTTATACTCCCACATAATCACGAAATATGAAAAAGAAAATGGCAATGTCAACAAATAGACCAAAAATTCAGAACTTTTAAATATTTACATTTTCATTTATTTCCCCGTAATTCTTTTATGAATAGAAAAAGAGTGGTTGGGGGGAGGGGGTTACAACTGATTGGTCTACATCATTTGAAAAAAAAAAGTTGTATTTAGAAAGGCCACTGTATATACTGGTATTATTCAGTGAAGACAAATTTCGATATATCCACTTTAATCCTTTGTCTTATGCCTGGTAATTTCTTTTACAAAGTTTTGATGTTCAGAGTTTGTGTCAAAGTTTTTTTTTCTTATATAAACAGTTGGTCCACATTACAAAAGAATTTTATTGAGATATAGACCTACACGCAGAAAAATATGATCATTGATCACGTTTATAAATTAAATTATCTTTTATAAAAGACAAAAAAAGCAACTGAAAAAAGGTAGTAGCAAAGTAGACAATCATCATCAGGTGCCGTGCCGACTGGCGTTGGCTATTATGCTTCTCCAGAGTACATGATCCTTCATGCAGACCATCAGTTCAGTTGGTGATCTCCTCTCACACCATCCCGTCAGACTGTCCAGTATCATTTCTCTTGGTTTTCCCTTGGCTCTTCTTCCTTCTATTTTTCCTGTTGTTATATTTTCTGTGCCCCCTCTTCTCATTGCATGTCCTATGAAAATACATTGTCTCTCTCTTATCTTTTTGACAAGATTTTTTCTATCTCCATCTCTTCTCAAACATTCTTCATTAGCTATTTTTGCTGTCCATGGAATTCGCAACATTCTTCTAATAAACCACATTTCTGCTGCTTCCAATGATTTTTGTGCTGACCTACCTATTGTCCATGATTCACTTCCATATAACAAGATAGGTTCCATATAGCATTTTAGGACTCGTTTTCTGACATTCATTGATAAGGATGTGTTGGCTAATATGTTTCTCATTCTCTGAAATGCAGTCTTTGTTTGTCCTATTCTGTTCTTAATTTCTGTTTTCCGTTTCCCATCTGAAGTTATTACTGCTCCAAGGTATTTGAATTTCTGCACCTGCTTTAGAATTGTTCCGTTTAATTTTATACTGCATGCTGGTGGATTCTGTTTCTTAGATATAACCATAGTCTCTGTCTTTTTGATGTTCAAAGTAAGGCCTTTCTGTTCACTTTCTTTGGCGACTCTATCCAGGAGATTTTGCAGGTCTTGCTGGTTCTCAGCTGTCAGTACTGGCGTCAGCACACCGAAGGTTGTTAGTATTGTATCCTACATTTAAACCTGGTTCTCCAATAAACGAAAGAAATCAGAAGACACAGCTGTATATAAACATGAGTTTACAACACTTATCAAAATATGATATGAAGGGTCAGCGCAGCAAACCAGCACAAAATAGCGACAGAGGGGCATGTACTTGTGCGCCGACAAAGAAAGGCGCTGTATCGACGCTTCGGTCTGGTCATGGCGTGCTTTGCCGAGTCATCACATTGGCACGTCTCTCGCGAACTCATGCGGAGCTACAGCCCAGGCGATTTGCGTAAACTACGTAATTTCTCATGCTGTTAGTAAACGTAGCGACCACTTCGGTGGCTACATCCGTAAATCTTGGGATTTTATGTTTCATTAGGAAGTAAATCTTAGTGGAGTGCATACACATACACGGATAACGGTTGGATAATGAGCAAAAAGGTAGGTAGAAAAGATATTTCTGTTGTTTAGTGCACGTATGTTGATGTGTGCGTGTGCTGGTAACACTTGAGTGAGGGCCTCCATGTCTTTGTTTACGTTCTGTTTACAACACGAGGCTGGATGAATGGGAGTTTATCTCCAGTTGTGCCACAATTTGAACTCGCAAACTGGACAGAATATGAGAGTTTTATGTCTTTTTCAATGTAAATGTTATGACATAACCATGTTTGTGGTGGTTTGATTATTTAAAGAAGAACTCAACGGTTCTATGAGCATTGGGGGACGTATGTCGGCTGACCTGGTGAGATAAAGATGACAGCATGAACGAACAAATCTAATATGCCACATCTTTCGTTGTTTACATTGTCACGCCAATGAAGTCTCGCCGTTTTGCTTGCTCAGTATGTCCTTATGTTTTAGTGTGTGACAAAGTTACACCATCAGTTACCGTTTGGGAATTGACGAGTAGGGCCAGCCATTTTAGAATAAAATGTCAGGCTGCTGTGGACTGGTCAGACTATGAAGTGCTTCTCTTGTAGAAATGATGAATATTTGTAGAGAGTGCGTGTTTCCAGCACAGTTAAGATCACAGAGGACAACCCACAAACACAAAGCGCGCATCAGTATTTTGGAAAGTTCGAGAATTTCCATGTGCACGCTGTCAAAAGTATTGTTTGTAATGTGACTTTCAGCACACTCTTATCAGATTGTATTTGTAACAGCTCCTACAATCAATAACCAACACTCGACAAATATTAACAAATAACTGTAATGAGTGAAACGAAAATAATCTTAAAAAAAAAGAAACTTAAGTAATTTAATTTTAAAGCCAGCTCCATTCCATGGCTTGTATGTAAAGTGAGGTAGCATCCATATTTATCTTGACCTGGTGGGACACTGGTCTGGAGACTGTACTGTACTTTCCCTGCATTTCCTTACCCAGTTTCAAGGGCACCCATTTTTGCAAATGGATTGGAAAAGAAAAAAAAAATCAATAAAATTAAATCGACAAAAACTCAGAAATCTTTTATTCAGTCGAGATGGTATGAGTTAATACAACAATCTTACTTTTGTATTTTAATTGTCCATGAAATCAATTATATACAAGCAGTTCCCGTGCCAGCAAAGAGTTTCGTTCCTAAGTCTGTTCGTAAGTCGGGTCATATCTAACGTTAGTTTATATAGTATACTTTTCTATGCATAAAATACATTAAAGAAAGCGACAAACCGCCCTAGATGCGCAGTGTTTTGATACATGGCGCAAACCAACACCTATTTTTTAAAATTACAAGCCATTCTAACTGGAATTTTATTTTAAACAATGATAACAAACATTGGGGGGGGGGGGGGTCGTTCGTAATAGTGGATTTTACGCAAGTCGCGCATTCGTAACTCGAGGACTGTTTTTGTTTAAAATAACTTTAGTAATGTTCCAGTTTTGTTCACCAAAACGAATATGTACATAAAAGACGCAAATACATGACATAGTTTTTGTAAAATTATTTCTTTTCAACAAACGGAAACAAATGACATATGGGGCTTTTTTTTTGGTCATACAAAGAGAAACCCACATCATTACAAATAGGTACTTGTGTAAATGTAATCATCGGCATGTTTGGTTTGAAAGATTTTGATTTTTTTTTAAATCACCTCCTTGGACCTTGTTTTGTTGTTGGTTACACAGGCGTCATTTCTACCAAAATAATCTGCTTGTTCATGTCTTTGTTTAGTACATCTAAAAATAGTTGTTGGGCTGACACGATCAGTTAGTGCACCCCGATCTTGTTGGCTGGTGCTGACTGAACAAAAATACGAGCGAACGCGGCGCTTTGCGCATTTCCTCGGTCTGGGGCGGAGTTCCGAGGTCACGGCGAGGGCTAGCGGACATGCGCAACTTGTACTTTTAGCGTGTTTACAACGTCAGGGTACAAAAAATGTAAACAAGGACGGGAGTTGTGTGGTAGTAGCTGAGGCTTTACACGGGTTAGGCTGGTGGGGGCACATTCCTTAGTCGCCAAATCTGAAGGGGAGGGAATTGTTAAGGTTAAGTATAAAAAAGTTCACATTTTATATGAAGCGGAATTGTCTACACTTAACATTTTCAAAGAGACGCCATTTTTGATTTTCTCAGGACACCATTTGTCTTACTTACATCCTTCTCACCACAAAATTGGGAAGGGGGGGGGGTAAGGAGGGACACGCGAAATAACATCTCAGAGGGGGTCATGGCCCTCACTAACCTCCATAGAATGGTAGAAGCGAAACACACATCTGAAAAGTGAGACAGTCACTGACTCGGATGGTCTGAGAGATTCTGTGTCATGTCAGTTTCCTGCTGTTATGTCGTAGATTTGACAATTCCTGAAAATAACCACCAAAGGGTGTTTTTTCTAAAGTAAAAGCCGGGAAAACCCAGCTCCTAGACTGTTCTTCCTGCCAAGTATCCTGGTTAGTTCCTAGCAACTCGCATTTATGACAAAAATCATCGTGAATCAGCACACTTATAAAAGCTGATTACTCACTGAAGCGGCTTCTGGAGGAAAGGGGGCTGGTGGGGTGTGAAATAGGACAGTAACATAATTCATTTCACTTCATTTAGGAGTGGTTTTATTCACGTACAGATGCCTAGTCAATGGACCTGTGTTTCAAGAATTTCTGCTGATGCAATGGTTTCGTATGACGAGTTGGGAGCACGTTATACTACCGTTATGTTTCCCCTAGCCATAGCACTATGTTTATATATAGGATTAAACAGAGAAAACTTAAATATTTTTGGACATATTAAACGTCATGATAATCTTGAGAAAACCGCTTGGAAGGGTACATAATGGGGGAAAAGAAAGAGAGGAAGACCAAGGCGAAGATGGCTAAAAGACATCGTTGATGATCTGCAAATGGATGCATCAGCAGCAGGCCGTCTTGCTCACTTCCGAGATGCCTTACAAGAGTGCTGTTAGGGAGGCAAAGTTCCACAAGGGACATGCAAATGAATGAATGAATAGCACTATGCCCTCGTTTGCTTGTGCTGCATATTTTTTATGTTTAGCTATTTGGAGATGTAACTCGTCTAAAATGACGGGAGGAAAAATATTATCTTTACTGGTTACTTTTAGCAAATTACTTTTTACTACCCCCTCAAAAAACAACGTGTTTGTTTTTCATTGCAGATTTTTCTATCACAAGTCAAGTCAGAGGAGATGTTTGCTGCTGCTGCGAGAGCGGCAAGCACAAGTCCTCCTCTGACACCCAACCAAACAACCATCAGCGATGATGAACTCGTCTCATTATCTGTAAAGGAACTCAATCGACTACTGAAGGGGCTTACCAAAGAGGAGGTCATCAAGCTAAAACAACGAAGGCGTACTCTCAAGAATCGAGGATATGCGGCCAATTGCAGGGAAAAACGAATTTCACAAAAGGAAGAACTTGAAACGGAAAAAGACAAACTTCGCGCAGAAGTAGACAGACTTCAGAGAGAGAATGACATTGTAAAAATGGAACTGAATGCTTTGAGAAACAAGTGTGAAGCTCTGGAACATTTTGCTCATAGAAATGACATTCGAGTACTCGCCCAGCCATTGGTTGTATCACCCATGCATAGTTCTCTCGTCATTAAGACCGAGCCCATGCTACCAACCTCTACAGTATCGTAGCATCCTATAGAACTTGTGCCAGACTTGTGGTACAATTCTTAAAGTTTCTTCCAGTTCAGACTAAGTGAAAACAAAACAGACCCACAGCTGAGACATTGCATCACTGTACACAAGAGGCCTTCAAGTGTAACTCAATACTTGACAACATGGACTTCCAGATTGTTTTATGTCTTATTTTGCTGCTATTCAGGACAAATGTTCCAAGTGCTGTACTGTTTTAGGCAACACAGTTGGTGGATTAATACTTTTTATTGTTGCCAGATACAAGATTTTTACAAGTGCACACACTGCACACTTTATGCCAAGTCATTGACAGTGGCACTTCATTTTTGTAGCCAGATTACAAAGAATGAGCAAAAAAAAAGCATGTTATTGTAAGGTAATAAGCATTTTAAATTATCGATGCTGGATTTTTAAAACAAATTTGGAGTTGTTTTTCTTTTTAAGCCTTTCTCTCCTGGCTTTGTTTTCTTGCTCTACCTGAATACATTTTCTTGCTCTATCTGAATCAATTTTCTTGCTCTACCTGAATCAATTTTCTTGCTCTACCTGAATCAATTTTCTTTGCTCTACCTGAATCAATTTTCTTGCTCTACCTGAATCAATTTTCTTGCTCTACCTGAATCAATTTTCTTGCTCTACCTAAATAAATTTTCTTGCTCTACCTAAATAAATTTTCTTGCTCTACCTAAGTAAATTTTCTTGCTCTACCTGAATAAATTTTCTTGCTCTACCTAAATAAATTTTCTTGCTCTACCTGAATAGATTTTCTTGCTCTACCTAAATAAATTTTCTTGCTCTACCTGAATACATTTTCTTGCTCTACCTGAATACATTTTCTTGCTCTACCTGAGTAAATTTTCTTGCTCTACCTAAATAAATTTTCTTGCTCTACCTAAATAAATTTTGATGAGAAATTTTGGTAGAAAGAAACTGGAGGGAAGTTCCTCTATGATTTTTTTAAAAAATGGGTTGAGTTGGAAATGTACTGTTTTGAATTTTATTTAGCTTTTGCTAAATATCACATTGAGCATTGATTCACATCAGTGTGTAAGATCCACCAACATTGCCAGCATTATTTTGGAGTGAAATGGTTAAATTCCAATTTTTTGTTAAAAAATTTATGGATACCGGAATTGAGAATTGGTTTGTGGATCCTTATGTCATTGGCTGAGAATTATTCTGCAACCAAAGGTATTAAAATCAAGCCAGTTGTATAAATCAGTGCTTGGCCGTGGAAAGAGTTGAAGGGAAAAAGGTAATGATACTGATGTAATCACCATCTGGTGTGCCAGAAGGCCAAACAAAGTAACACCATATTCCTTATCTTCCCTTTATTATGTGAAACAGGGTTTATATTACTGTATATCAAGATTAGTGTATCCTAGTTCTCCCAGAACTTTTAGCAATAAGTGTAGCATTCCTGATGTACTTTGATCACGGTGCATAAATTTTCTTATCTTCGAAGGCTAGGCAGTGAAGTTAAGAAATCAAGCTTTAAAGATCACATCCAGCAGTTATTAATAGATGTTGAAACACTTTTTTAGAAACACTTTCTACCTGCATTTACTGCCTAGTCAAGGACAATAAACTCATGACATTGAAATCAGTGATTATCTTTATGTCATTCTATTTAGTCCATTTTTGTGGCTTGTTTTAGGCTGGTTTTAGTTCATTCCAAGTGATTTTGGTCTATGCAGTTAAAAATAACAAAATTAGACTATCTCTGGGATGAGCTTGGGATTCCCATTGTTTTTCACTGACTTTTTAAAAAAAGTTAGGCATCAGGTCCTGTATTTTTTTTTTAACTTTCACATTAAGGCATCCCAGTGCTCAAATTATATCTTGATATACATATCATGGTGATAACAGGTTTAATCATGGACTGATCTTTGTTTCATCATCTGTAAAAACACGGTCTCCACCAAATTATTTCACTTTTTCCCACCTTGTAGAACCTGTCATACTATAGAGATACAAAGATTTCTTTGTGATTCATAATTCCTTCATCTAAATAAGAAGCCAAAATAATAAATATTATGAGGGTCATACCAAAAGTCATGAGTGAAAAATTTTTTAAAAATCAGAATTTATAGATAGAGAAAAAAAATAAATGTATCACCTTAATTTGCATCCTTTTCTTCACTTTTAAATATAATCTCCATTTCTCTGCACGCATTTTTCCCATCGCTCTGCAAGTTTGAAAATACCCTCCTGGTAGAATTCCGTTACAGCTGACTGACGGCACAGATGCATTGCTTTCTGGATGCTGTCTCCTGTGGCACAAACTTTTCTATAGCCTAGGGTTTCAATCATTTCCTGTACTACATTGTATTCTATTCCAAGATTTACAGCGATTTCAGATACTGTGACATGTCTGTCTTCTTTAATGATGTCGTCAAACCTTTCCACGTTGTGTTCAGTGGTGGCAGTTCGAGGGCCACCATTGCGAGGCATATCTTGGATGCTCGTGTTTCCATCTTTGAAATGTTTCACCCAGTTCCTAACACTGCTAGCACCTATACACATATTCCATAAGGAAGTTGAAGTCTTTGGTGAATTTCAGCAGCGGAGATTTCCTCTTTAACGAGGAACTCAATAACAGCACATTGCCGAAAAGAAGCTTCAGCACCCACCATTTTATTTCTGCTCCTTATGGTCATGTGACCTCTACATCTACTGCAAATGATGCAGTTAAGGTGATACATTTATATTTTCTAAATCTATAAATTCTGATTTTTAAAAAAATGTTTGCTGACGACTTGCAGTATGACCCTCGTACATAAGGAAGCAACAGCTGCAAAAAAGTGTGTCCTTAAAGTGACAGACCTTGATGCTCATAGAAATTTTTTTACCTTGATTTTCATAGAAATGGTTACTAAACACTTTCTGGAGAGAAAACTGTAAATAGCAAGTACAGAAAACATCACTGAATTTGTGATTACAATCATTATATTTCATTATTTTGCAGACAAGTAAAATTTTCTGCTGAAATTCTTCCATGTCTTTGGGGAAGAGAAGGCAGTGGGGGGGGGGGGGGGGGGAGGGGGGGGGGAAGAAGAATGAGATCTAGACAATAGTCTAGTCTAGTATGTCTAGTCTAGTATGTCTGGTTCATTTTTTTGCTTTTTCTCACTGGCTGCCATGTTGGTTGTTGGTTGTCTGCTTGAAATGTTTATGCATAAATTGAAATTTTAGCCTGGAAGAAGGTCAAGGAGAGTTTTTAGATATAAAGCTGTGAATTAAAAAGAAAAAGGTTCAGTAATATCTCACATTCTTATAAGTAATCCTAACAGTGGAGAACTGTTTTTGATGAAACAGCTCGTGTTAAGTTTTATGGTAAGTGATATCAGTATGGTGAGGTTAGCTGTAAATTGAGAAAACACAGCCATAAAGTGTTTGTCAATGAATATGATTGTTCACAGTGCTCTGTCGTGATAAATTTTAAATTATTGTTTCTCAAGGCTGAACTTGTTTGCTTTAGAAAGATACTGTTTGAACTTGTTGATTAAGAAAGTATTTTTTTAAGGCAAATGTGAGAAATAGTGACACACTTCTCTTATAAATCACCACTTGTTATTTCATTCATTTAATGTATTTTTTCCATGGAAACATTTATATATATTTGTCTAACCACATCCAGCATGCATGAAGCAAGGGAGATCATTCTTGGGTTTTGATTAGGCTGCGTAATTCAAGCAAATTATTTTTGTGAATAAATTATTGTATTTCATGCATATAAGAACTTTGCTGGATTAAATGTAATTGTTTTTTCACATTGGTTAACAATTATAATTATACTGAGGTTAAATCATAAGTAGTTAAATTTCACATGACAGCTAGAGTACAAGTATTGTGAGACAACTAAAGTAAATGAATTAAGTTTTCTAGTAGGTCTTCTTCCTGTGTTTTTTTTTTTTTCAAACTTGAAGGAAAAGAGATAATTGATCTTTCAGATGGCTAAACAGTCCAGGTGAGATCTGAACACATTTTGTTTATCAGTAACTGCTAATGCTGTAATAAAATATTTGGGGGGGGGGGGGGGTTTTTTTGCATGCATATACAAGCAGATTTTGTGTGGCCAGTTTTTTTCTTTTCGGTGAAAAAAGTTTGTTTTTTTTTCCCAGTGAATTCCTTCAATTGATAGGTTACATTCCTTTTTGTACAAAATCCTGGTTCATCTGACATAGACAATGAGCCAAAATGTCTTGTGGTTTCAAACAAACTAGGCCTTCACCACTTGCCATCCCAGAGTACACTGCCATTATTTTCTGACTGTGAAGTTCAGGAACTTGCAGTGATAACTTCTTCATCAAGACCAGAAATACTTGATATTGTGGCTTTTATTCTCAAAGGAAACTTTTGTTGTAAAGAAAATGAATCACAAATTTGCATGTTTGTTCTATTTTATCACTTGATTGATGAGGCAAGGTGTTGGGTTGTGCAATATAATTAATGGTAGCCAGCAAAGGTTGAAAACCAGTTGTTATATTCATTTGTTATACATATCTGCATTCATGGTTATGCTTAAAACACACTGTGCTGATATAATAGCTTGTTATACTACTTCACAATTTGCAACTTGTGCTGATTTATGTTTTGTTATTATTTATAAGTTTCATATTTCTGTGTACTTGAGAGTTTTGTGAAACTTTATATGCATGCTTTTCATGTTTATCATGGTTTAATGTGTCTTTATGATTGTTAAAATACTTGAAACAAGAATGGCAACCATTTTTTTTTAAATCTTAAGAGTTGAATTAAGAGTTTAGAAACCAGGAAACTAAATCCAAGCTGCTCATTAGAAACTTCTATGGGTCAGCTGTAACTGTTGAGGTCGGTCATATCAGACTCTGCATGTCTTAAGAAAAAGTGATAAAATGTTCTTTCAGGCATATGAAAGATTTATAGGAGCAGTACGACATATGTTTTAACCTGATTAAATAAATAGGGCAGAAAATCCAGTCCTAAAACACTGTCATAGCGTGTTTGGTTAAATAGGGCAGAGAACTAACTTCAGAGTTATAAAATACTATCATAATGTGGTTAATCAGATAGGACAGGAAACAGTCACAAACTGCTATCATACAAAGAAGTGAAATCTTTAATCTAGGTCAGCAGTTGGAATAATAAATATCTTACAGAGACTGTTGCATCGAAGCAAACAATGTACAATTCCTCTCAAGAATAATGAAGACAGCAGAGTTCTACCAGAGACTGCGGAGATATCGAATAAAGGCACATCTAAACAAATGGAAGAGTCTCCAGCTCTTCAGAATGTGACTTCAGGCAGTCTGCATAGCCTGTCCATCCAAGCAGACTTGCAGGAGTCACCTCACTTACCACAGGAGACAGTTGGCTTTATAAAGCAAGCATGTTGTGGCTTGAGAGACATTCAGTGGTTTCATTAGCGTAAGACAAAGTGGAGCATGTGCTCCAAGTGCCAACATCTTTTTTCTGTTTTTGGAGGGGGGGTTGTTATTGCAGTTTTTCTATTGCACTTCACATTTCTCATATGATGTAATTTTTTTTTTTAAATGTCCTGAGCACCATTTACATTTGTTACACCTATGTACACTATACAAGAACTGATTGTTTAGTTAGTGACTAACAAGATTTTGACTAGTGAGAATTTTAACAGTTTCAGAAGTAAGACCAGTAGTGATTTCTTTGTGCATGACACATGAAATGTTAATATCTATCGTATAACAATGAAACTGATTTTCAGTTGCTCAGATTTGTTAATATTTGTCTTCTGCCTTATGGTACATTTGTGTTGACACAATGTGAATTCACCACATGAAAAAAAAATCATCTCATGTAAAGAAGGAGAATTTTATGATTTATAACATCACTTATCATAGAAGCAAATCTCTGAAATGCTACTTTATGATATTGAGTGACATAGGACCCACAAGTGCCATTAGAAAAATTCTAAGGATTACATACAACTGTTTTTGAGAGTTAAATTGCCATAATATTATCACTTTTGATATTCACTCATATCTGATGTATATATTTATTCATGGCAGTCATATATCTCATAAATTCTTTGTTTCTGAATGTAAAATACATGTTTTTTTCTCTGCTTTATATTTTCATCAGCATAAAGGATGAATGAGATGTAACATAAAAGAGTATCTAGTCCGGTGTTCTGTACATCTTTTGTTAATTTTTAAATTGTATTATATACCCATTTTGTTATATATATAATAATAGTAACCAGTTTATTTTGATAGCATTTGTTATACTGAAGCTGTATGCATGCACAATAATTGATAATAATATATGGTTGTTAGTGAAAATTCTTCATCTGAATATAAAAGATAAAGGTAAAGATAGTCCCAGAGCAAATGCCATAGGAAATGAAGCGTTAGAGACCTCATTATGCTGGGCCCTCAGTGTATGAGGTAGGGTGGCCAGTTCCTTTCCTCACTGCCTTTCCTTCCCATGTTTTCTCTGGTACCCATTTTACGAGGCTGGGTTGACCTCGGGGTCTTGTTCTTGTGAACCCATTCTTGAGAATAATGTGAAGCCACAATTTGTCATCGAGTCTCTCCAAGTTTGTTTCTTTAACTCAGAGACCTGTATTTCCAGATAGTGTTTCTGCGTGCTTACTTCTTGATGTAGATTTCAAGATGGTAGTGTTTCTTCATTTCTTAGTTAATAAATTGTAAGCTTTTTGGCCTCTTTAGCAGCATCTTTAGTTTTACTGCTGCCCATAGATGGATGAACTTTTAGTAACCAAAGTAGAGTGATTTTGGAGAATTTCCCAAATGAATTTCACCACAACAACCCCCCCCCCCCCTTTTCAGTGTATTTTTTTCCGTTGTTTTAAATTATGTCCATTTTGAACCAGTGTGGACTGTCAACAATTTCCACAAAAACAACTCCTCCTGACTCGCTGACTTCCAGTCTTTTCCATGATGTCTTTTTCAGCTTTGCCCTTGTTCTTTCTTCCATGTATTTTTTTTTTTGGGGGGGGGGGGGCAGTCATCCAGCATCTTTGCCCCAAGGATGTGAAGGCCGATGTCTTATCATTAGCATAGTCATCTCACTTCTCCAATCCTTTGGTTTCCAACAATTTTACATTTGTAATCATGTTATGTCAGTTTAGATTTCCTATGTGCACTCAAGTGTAACTAGATGAATATCACAAACATAAATACATAACTGTATAACACTTTCTTGTGTCAAAGATGACTTACACAAACAGTTTGTGGAATGTCAGTCCCGAGCCAGATTTTTCTGAGACAAGCAGCTCCTGTCAAAAGATTATTATTAATAATAACATGATTTTCAAACGCTTAATGAAAACAAAAAGAATTAATACATTAAGGTTGGTTATCAGTCTGCATGTTAGAGAAATCAGTCGAAGCAAAATTGGCATATTAAAGCAAATAACTGGGATTTTATAGCAGGTGTCAAGTTTTTAACAGTGGTAGAGAAATGGTTAAAGATGAAATAAAGGCTTCAAGGTAGAATTGTTGGCTTTTTTCCTGCTTTAATAGCTTAGGTTTAAGCTCTGTACAGCCATATTTTACACACATACAGCAGAAGTCTGTAGTCAAGACAGGTTTTTTTTTTTTTTTAAGCAGATTTTCACTGATATAGTGCATATTTGAATGAACTGTGTTGTTTTCCTCATTGCAGGATTTTTGCCAGGCTGTGTTTGGGAAGTTAAGAAGGCTAATGTAAGCAGAGATTTTAGATATATTAATTCATGGTTTTAGCTATCACACGTGTGATATTGAAGAGGTTTTATGAAATATCAGGAACTTTTGTATCCAGGCTGTGTTTTGGCTGTGTTGTACTCAGTTTCCAGATGTGTAAAAATGTTTCATTATGCTTATGAGACTTTAAATGCAGTATAAAGAACAATCACAAGGAGTACTTGTGTTCTTTCTTGTTACCAGATTGAAGTGAAATGTGAAAAAGATGCTGCCATGTAAGTCAAATATTAACTGAGATGTGCAAAGCATTCCAGGGAAGGTCAGATTATTGTGAAGTGCATACAAATTTTTTGATGAATTTATTTTTGTTCCTGTTATTTTCTGCTGTTGAGTTTTTGTTAAGAATGTGTTGAATTTTGGAGAATGAAAGGTCAAGGATTCACTACACTGAAGGACCCGGACAATTGTGTGCACAGAACTGCTCACAGTAGTGTTTTATATTCTGTTGTAATATTTTCTTTATTTGCCTTTTTTTTTTTTTAGATATTATTTTAATCCTTGATATATTGTTTTATTTTTATCAAAATTTGTAAAGAATTGTCCCCATAGTTTATGGAATTAAGTTTAAACTTTTACAAACTTTTTTTGCAGTATATATTGTTACAGTTTTTAGTTTGTACTTAACAGGAATGTAAATGATGCAAATGACTGACATGCTTGTTTTGGTTCAAGCAAGTTCTGTGCAAGTGCGATTCAAATACAGCATCTCACATGAACATTACAGATATCATTTCTGCATGCTCATTCTTCACCAAATATTACCAGGGAGAAAGAGTCATGTCCTGCCACAATTATAACAATTTATATAGTCCTTTTATTAATATCATTTTATGGAAGATTTCTAGCGCCTGTCCAAATAAACAGTTGGACAAACTTTTTTTTTTTTTTCAAAATTCTGAAGTGTAAATTGAAAAATCAGCCTGAATCATTTGCTTACTTAAAATGTAAAATGATTTGGTATTTACAATATAATAATTTTTCGCAAAAAAAATTGTCATTTTTAAAAAATATACTGTAGAACAACACTTATGGCAGATCTGTATACATTGTCTCCATTTCTAAATGTGTATCCTTAATTCTTGTTTCATTTTGTACAGAAGATGTTTTCTGTCTGGAGAAATTTCCTTGTCTTCTTGGTGTTATCACACGGCTTTCTGCTGTTAACTCTTTATGCTGGAGTTTTCCTTTGGGTCAATATTTGCATCTCACTTATTCGGGCTAAGAGGTTAGTGTTTTGTTGTTGTTGTTTTTGTTTTTTTCCATTAAGGACTTTTGCCTGTACAAATTTTGATTTATTTGGCTTTGAAATTGTCACTTTTCTATATCATATTTTTTTATTTGGTACTTAGAAAGAAAAAAAAGCTTTTTCACTTGATTAATTTATGCACGTAAATTTGTTAACAAAATAACCTTTCAGTCAGAACTTTTAAGTAGCCAGAGTATTGGCAAAAGTGAAATCAGAAATATTTGGTGCACAACTTTCTTCATTTATTCAAGATTTGGCAATGAGTTTATTTGAACTGTGGAAATCTTAAACAAAAGAAGCTTGTTATGTTTTACTTTGAATGGTTTGGGCAGACTATGAGTGCATGTTTTCGACATTACCTTAATCATCATCATTCCAGTTTTAACATTTGGCTTCATTTATTTTATTATTATTTTTTTTCTGACACTGCAGTTTTTGCAATGTGAGCAAAATGGTGTTGAAATTTTTTAGAAAAAAAAAATTCAAAGTTTCATAAACCTGTGTTCTGTTTTATTTTGATGTTTTTATGTTGTGTGAACCTGTTGTCAGTAGAGCAAGGACAGATTTACAAGACAAGACAAAGAGAGAATCTTCCAGTCCCGCTATCATGGTCTCTCCTCAAGATTCTGCTTGGAAACTTGACCAGAAAAAAGATGTCACCTCCGGCCGTTCCCCCCCCCCCCCCCCCAAAACAAAGCGTTCAGTCACGCGCAGATCTCGTGCTGCTTTCTTGCGCGTCTACACCTTGTGACGTAATACTAAATAATCTGAGAAGTTTTGAGTGAGCTGTGTAATGAAGTTACTTAACTGCAGCGTGATCACACATTTTAGGTTTCATCTTTGAATATTTGTAGACATCAAGCTGGATATCTTTGAAGAATACAGCAGTTCATCTAATGTTGTTGACATCACCATACAGCAGTTCATCTAATGTTGTTGACATCACCATACAGCAGTTCATCTAATGTTGTTGACATCACCATACAGCAGTGGTTCCTAGTTAACAGAAGTCCGTGGACCCCTTGCTGTTTCAAAGTCCAGGCCACAGACCCCCATAATTTGGAAAAGTTTCATATCTGTATGGTAGCTATGTGCTTCAAATGTAAAATAATTTTTTTGTCAGAAAATGTGGGTAACTTTTAATGAATAAACGCTACACTATGCTAAAATAAATTTTTTTTTAATTTAAAAAGCATTTCAAACTTGGTGAATTTTCAGAATGACAGCAATGTAGTTAAGAAAAAAATAGACAGCAATTAACATTTTTACTTGTTTGACAAATTAAGAGAATATGAAACGTGCGACAACTAACCGACCTAAATATGGTGAGATAAATCATGCCTCATTATTTCCACTATCAAGTGGAACACAACAGGCCGAAGAAAAAGGGGCAGACCACGTGAAACTCTGAAGAGGACATTATTAAGAGAGGCCAAGTTAACAGGCATAAAATCCTTTGATGAGGTTGAAAGACTCGCCGAAGACAGGAAAAATTGGCGAACTACTTTATGAGCCCTATGTGACGTTTAACGGCACGGGAAGGATATAAGATAAGATTATTTCCCACATCTGATTAAATGTTTCCTATTTTAAATGTGAAAAAGTTGCTTTTTTCCTCATAGGATTGGCCGGAAATATTGGTTGTTAAGCATTTCATGATTAAAATAAGAAAAAAAGGACCTGAATTTTTGTCACGGATACCCGGGAGTCACCAGTTGGGAACCACTGCCATATAGCATTGTCAGTGCACTGTTCCCTCTAAGCTGCGCGGCCGCGCACAGAAAAAGAATCATATCACGCACAACATTTTTGGAGCCGCGCAAAAAAAAAAAAACAAAAAACAAAAAAACTGCCACTTTTATTTTCCAATTTCCAGATGTTACTACGTGCTATAATTGCGATCAAGAAAAGTACAATGATGGTACATGCTTTTCCTTTACTGTTTTTTGTTGTTGAGGACTGGCTTTCGGATCGGATGTTTCAAATGGTCTTTTATCGTGTAGTTTCGGTAGAGCTGTAGCAGAATCGTGACGAGGCAAGTGGGCACACAGAGAATAAACGGGTGGATGAATTTCCACTGTACAGCAGGTCTATCCTATTATTAAATTACAGACCTGTAAAGCGTGGGCGTGTTTTATATATATATATATATATATATAAACATGCTGGTTTTAAAGTCTCACTACACTTTCTATGAAAAAAAAATTGAAAAATGAAGTAAATGACATTATCACCAAATGTGCTAAAAAAGTCATTTGTTACAAAAGTGACTGCAACGATACAAGGCTGTTTTGGGTTAGCTGGAATGTACTTCGGAAATATTCAATATAACAGATGGTGGAAATGTCCATCACGGATCACGGGTTTCAAGACATCACGTACACGTCTCTTCATATTGTCAAATACCTTGTGCAACGTGTCTGTTTTTTATTTCTCGAATGGTAATTCTGATTGGTTCTTTCAGATCCTCAATTGTTCTTACATTATTTTTGTAAACATTTCCTTTCAAGAAACCCCATAGATAATAATCTAATGGATTTAGATCTGGAGAACGAGCAGACCAAATTCCACGAGATATGAGATTTGCGAAAATTTCCTCCCTAAAAACCGTGTGTTGTTCTAGCTGTGTGTGCAGTTGCACCATCTTGCTGGAACCACGTTCATTCAGCTGTTCTAAAAAAGGTTCCAGAATGTTAGTACGGTACCGATCGGCATTTATAGTGTTGTTGAAGAAAATTGGTTCAATTAACCATTTTCTACTGACGGCACACCATACCCAAATTTTCGCATCGAGTAGCGGCGCTTCATGAAATGAACTGAGATTAACACTGCTCCAAATACGATTATTTTGACTATTAACGTATCCAGATAGATGAAACCATGCCTCATCAGAGAAGAATGTTAAATCGAGAACTGACTTGTCCTCTTCAGCTAAAAATGCTTGAAACCACGTGGAGTAGTTTACTCTGGATTGATTGTCACACTCTTTTAGTTCAGACATAACAGAAATCTTGTATAGATGAAAATTTAACCGATGTTTAAGAATTTTGTGCACTGTGCTCAGTAACACGTTCACTTCTTGCGACACTTTCCTTAAGGACTTGCATGGACTTTTTAGGATTCTGTCTTGGATATCTAGACAATTTTCTTCAGACACAGCAGGCTTACCAGATCGCGGAGCATCTTCCACAGTTCCCGTATCATGAAACTTATTCAACAAATTTCTAACCGTAGTGCGATGAGGAGGTTGTTTATCAGGAAATTTTGCTATAAATCTTTGAACAACCATCTATGTGTATCGACCGCCATTTCGAAACACTTGTTCAACCAAAAAATTCTTTCTTCCGTTGATAACACCATTCTGTTTTGAGTGCAAAAAATTACTCCAGCAGATGGCAACCATTCACTGAAGTTTTCTTCACGATTGACTGTGCAGCACGTTTTTTATGATGTCATTTTCTTCATTTTTATGGGCACGGGTATCTACTTTTTTTTTAATGCCCGCATGGGCTCGCTAGATAACTTTACCACGTGTGTGGTGAGGGTTTGTAGATTAAAATCTACTTAACCTGGGTATCTACTTTTCTCCTCAAAAACAGAGCAGTCTTCTAGCAGATGCTAGACCGTCATTTTCCCGGTACTTAAGTGTACACATCAGTTGTATATAACTTTAGCTTGTTATACTTGCGATATCTCAGTCTGTTATGAAATGTACAGATCTTGACCTGCTCATCTCTGTCTGGGGGTCATTCCTCTAATAACCAGGATCCTCTCTTTCCTACTTTATTTTGTTTTATATTTGATGAGTGTTTTGGCTTATTCATATGATGTGACTGTTTCTAGTTGTGGTAGTTCTCTGCCCTTCCTTGCAAGTGAATCAGCCTCTTCAATTCCAGTGACGTGGCAGTGAGATGGTATCCACTGTATGTCAACTCTCTCATAGTTGAACCATATTACAAAGTCTTTCACATTCGTCCGGTCATAAGTGCTGTTTTGACTTATATCTTGAAATGATGATAGTTACCATTATCATCCATATACTTCTGATAAGCCCACCGTAGCTTCGATATACTCCTCAGTACATATGGTCCCCGACTTACAAGTAGTCGAGTTACAACGACCCGCAATTACGATCGCCAACGTCGCATATTTCTTTTGTATTAAAATAAGTTTGTTTTTTTAATGATGACATTTTAATTGATTGATATTTAATTCCTAACCTTCTGAAGCAAAGAACAGATGTTACGACACTAATGAGTCGTGAACATTAATTAATAGAAAACAATGTTACTAGAGGAAGTATTCAACTTGCGACGTATCCGACTTAACGACAGGCTCGTTCGAACGGAGTCTTGTCGTTAGTCGGGGACAATCTGTATATCCTTCACTGTGCAACGAATCATCATCATCATGTACCTTATCCAGAACGAAGATTGTTGATAATGAATCTCCAGTTCCCTCCCTTCGATGGTGCACTCAACCATGCCGTGTCCTGTACATCGTCGTATGTTATCTTCTTACCTACATCTCTGTCTTTCTCTTACTCTTTTTCCTTCCACCATTCCTTCTAGTATGGTCTTCAATATATTGTTATGTCTTACGATACGTTCAAAGTATTTGTTTTCCTCGTTTTTATTTCTTTAAGAAGTTCACGTTGAACTTGGAGCTGTCCTAAAACTTGTGAATTTTTTCTTTTTATTCTCTGTTATATGACCCTAGTTTTCTATAGAACCACATTTCTGCTGTATTAATTCTCTCCATATTTATGCTTGGAGTCAAAATGCAACGAATAACGGTTAGGTTTTTTTTTTTTTAAATCAAATCCACTCTGGCAGTATGTGTATCGCTCTCTAATATTAAAGTTACACAAGAGTAATAGACTTGTGAGTTTGATTGGAAAGGCTCGAAAATCATGAATAAATGTATTTTAAAAGCATTTACCTATAAGAACAACTTTCAGACCATTAGTGAAGAAAACTAATAGTGAGTTTAATAAGTTGTCTTTATTATAATAACTATAGGGTTAAATCTTTAAAAAAAATCGATAATCAGCATCTAGCCCAGACACATAATATCGTGACCATGGAGGGTAGTATGGGCAAAGTCGGCGAGCAAACTGCCTATATTTATGCCATAGCTATCGTTATAACAATTCTTGCGCTTGCAATATCGACTAGGTTTTCGCTTCGAAATCTGTTAAATATTCATGCAGTTAGCGACCCAGTTTCTTCAAAAGAATTTAAAGTTGGCACACATGACGCCTGCCCGTATGATGCCGCGGGTAACGATGGAGATGATGAAGCTGAACCAGAACTCGAAGATGTCACAGCTCGGAACGATGTTTCTCAGCGTAAGTGTAATCGCTTTGCTCTTAGCATAATGTAGAGTTGAATAGTTCGACAAATGCGCACAAAGACATCATTGACGTGTCAGATAGCTGTGGCCAATACTGCAATTTAAGTACTGAAAGAGAAAGAAGAAAGTGATTCTAAACAACTTACATATACAGTTAACATCAATAATAAAACACTCTTCGAAGATGAAAAAGAGTTTTTATTATTATGGTGTAAAAGTAACACTTTCTAATAATGACTTTCTCCCTTGCTTTTATTTAGCTTAAAACACACACCAGTCCATTGTGTTATCCTGGCTTTCAACCAAGATTTGATAGGAAGATAGTACTCAAGATGATTGATATTATCAGTTAATGAATGTTTCAGAGCATCCTTTTTATTGAGCACTTTTAATCATGGCTGATTCTATGAATATATTATATGCTTGATTGACTGCAGTATCAGCACCCACATTAGTGTTACATGTTTCAACCTCTTTGCACTAACATATGTCATGTTTTAATATAAGCAGCATATTAGTATAAAAACACATCCTATGCTTATATTAATATAAATGGTACATCATATGCTGTTACTAACATAAAAGACATTCACAGGCTTCTAGTTAGTCAGTGAGATTATACTGTGGAATTTGGCAGAATAACGTAGCTTTAATGGTTTTTATATTTATAGTCAATGCCAGTAAATTTTATGCTTTGTCTTGTTCACTTATTGAGTTACTACACTTGAGGTAAAAGGTAAAAGTAAGCCTATTTTTCCATCAAGGCACCGAGGGAACATGGACTTAGTGCCTATAATTTCCTTGACCTGTCAGCACATTAGAAGGTGATGTGGTCAGTGTCACACTTGGCCATGTTTTTTTTTTTTTTTTTTTTCTCAATTCCAGAAGAACCCAGGGACCCATTTCTACAGCTGGGTGACCGGGACATTTCCAGCTGGATTCAGAACCCCAACCTTTGCCATGAGGGGATAGTGCATAAAGCACTCGGGTGCCCGACCCAGCTGAGCTCCCTAAAGTAGTAAAGATGTGTAATAATTTTTTATTTAAGAAGAAGAAAATATCTTCATGGAAAGTGAGGGATACCATAGTACACTGAACATGTGACTTGGTATGTCAGGGAAAGTAGAATGTTAGCATAAAAAGTAGCCTCAGGTATTAAGGGACAGTCCTGATTTCCATGACATAAACAAACAAAAAATCATCAGGAGTACATTATAGGACAGCTAGATGCTCTTTTTTTTTAAACATGATTGTCTCTGGTTTTTTTTTAACTGCAGCTTTTCATTGTCTCATCTAATAATACTAATAGACATTTTTGTTTTGAAGGAAGGTGTCAGATTTCTTTTTTTTTGTGGTAGATGCCAGCCACAATTTTGCTGAGCAGTTTCTCTCATGGTTGCTTCTACCAAAAATGACTAACATAACTGGCAGCAGTAACAGCAATTGTCTTTTATTTGCAAAATTTAGTATCTCTGTTACCTACTCAAACCTCCAAGCAAAGATCTGGCCCAAGGTAGAGGAAAGCTATGGGGTTCCCAGTCAGATCTGGAGAAGACAGCAGACTTCACCAGGGTGATGGTTCTAAGGACTGCTATTGTCGGAGGTGGGGTGGAGTATTCGATTTCCACTCCAACGGCCCGCGTCACACACAGCCTCTGGCAGTCAAGTCCAGCTCCTGGCCTTCCCGTGGCAGAACTGTTTAAACTGACAGGAGAAGGGGCGAGGGCGAATATCTGGCGCCTGAAACCAGTTACTTAGGGTAGATGAGTGGCACGTTTGGTAGCTCATCTACCGCTGTTGGCGATATTCTTCAGCTGCCGTGTGTGGAGCGGTGCTCCTCCCGGCCAACGAAGAAAGGTGCAAATGGGGTTGCCGCGCAGCATCACTGCGGGAAAGGTGGTAGAAAGGATAAAGCGAAGCAAACAGTCAAATCACGGCACCTCTGGTCTGGAGGTCGGCCACATCCTGAGTGCAGTCCTATCAGGTGAAATGCATGAACCGGCTTGTCCCAGAGGTTAAGACACTGCTGGCGAGACTCTTCGAATGCCGCGCGTGGAGTGAAGCTCCTCCCGGTCAAGGAAGAAAATGCGGAAAAGAAATAAAGGTTGCTGTGCGGTGCGGTGCCGATGTGAAAAGGTGGTGGAAAGGGTAAAGTGAAGTTTAATCGGTATGTCCAGTAGTATCGCTGCGAGAGCTATACATACCATGGCACCTCTGCTCTAGAGGCCGGTCACGTCCGAAATACACCTACACTGGTGAAATTTGCCTAAACCGGCACACACCAGGGGTGGAACTTGATGGCTAGACATGTCATGCCACCTCCGCTCTAGAGGTCGGTCACACCTGATATACACCCATACTGGTGAATTTTGCCTAAACCGGCTCACACCAGGGTTGAATCTTGAAGGCTATGCATGTCACAGTACCTCTGCTCTAGAGGTCGGTCACGTCCCAAACACGCCCATACTGGGATAATATGCCTAAACCGGCTCAACCCAGGGGTGGAAGTCACTAGTGGCGAGGATTCGTCCTCCTGGACAAAAGCTCCATCCTGGTCACAACTATGAAGGGTAGCGGCCACGACCGCAAAATGCTGAAGTCAGAGACACTGGACCAAGGCAGTCTAGATAGGCAACCACCTCTCACCCGGCGGGGATGTTTGCGTATCCTAATCACGCTGAGGTTTTCCGGTGAGAAAGTCCAACTCTGGACTGGATGGGCAACCACCTCTCACCCGGTGGTGATACACGGGTATCTCAGAACACGTCGAGGTTTTCCGGTGAGAAGGTCCAACTCTGGCCTGAGTGGGCTACCGCCTCTCACCCAGTGGGGATGCACTGATATCCTAAACACGTCGAGGTCTTCCGGTGAGAAAGTCCAACTCTAGACTAAACTGGTGCAACGAAAACCACAGTGTCACGCAATCCGCTTCAGAGACCCACCAAGAATACAGGCTAAAGCCCTGCGATACTCTGAACCCCTTGTGGTCCTCTCGTGGATCTCGTGTGGTCCTTTCAGGGACCACACAGGAGACCACGGGACCTAACGAGGACCACAGGCGTAAATTCAGTAGGATCACAGTGCGGTCTTGGTGGTAGAAGCAAACAAAGAAGAAGAAGAGACCAGGGTGATGGGGTGCAGATGTAGCATGACCAGCTAGTACTCGAACACAGAAGAAGAAGAGGAAGTATCTGCACCTGTATTGTCTGAATTAGTAAAAGACATATCCCCAATGTGCCTTAATGGCATGGCGAGAGTGATTCTGCACACAGGCATTGTATCATTTGAGAAGGAAATTAGATGAACAGAAGTTTCATCTTGCACACAAAGATGGTTTGTGGTCACACTGGCCAGTTAAGCACATCAGATATTGAATGAAATCAGCTTGAGAAAAACTACTTAGCAAAATCAGACTGGGCAGCTGGCATCAACCTTCTTCTGAATCATCTTGTAAGACCAAAAGAACTGTCAGATGTACCATGCACATTTTTGTTGAATTAGTTATGCTAGTAAGACACCTTTTATCTTTCATTTCTAGGACATAAGATCCCTCCTCGATATACAGATCCAGTGGAGTATTGTGAACACATTCAAGGTGAAATTAAATATATACAACAGTCATTGGCTGCACAGACAAATGGGAAATCTCTTTCTGAACAGCAGATGTTAGAGGAGAAAGAAGTCCAGTGCAGACAGCTGGCGGAAATATTCCAGATCATGCAGGCACAACAAGACCAGTTTGGTGTTGGGAGTTTGGATGACATGCAAGAGCAGATGAAACTGTATGCTGTTTAAGTAGATTTAAATATACAGCTGCAGTTAAACTCTTAAAAATTAATATTATCATCACAGTCCCCAGCATACACTGAGGGACATAAGACATTAAAGAAAACTTTCCATCTCACTTGGTCATGTCTTTTTATTTTCCACCATATCTTTCATGTTCTTATCTTTTCTGGAAACATCTGCTCATGCAGTGGATCAGAAATGACTACAAGACCATAGGCTGTGTGAAGATCTGAGGAAACAGTTGTAGTTTTTGGTAGTTCCTTGTTATATAGAAATTATTTGGAGATATCATATCCTTGAAAATGTGAACAAAATGTGTATGTATGTGAAGCTAAAGTTGATGTCTTGAAAAGAACAAAGAAGTTCTGTGTGAAAGTTTTTTTTCTGTATACTCATAAGCCTTCTCTGTTATCTTTCTTCTTGTAGAATAAAAAAATAGTGAAGTTAATGGGTGTACTAGACCTGTCATATCTGTCTAAGGATAACACACTTTTAAAGCAAAACTAAATTATACAAGTACATTTACTGGCACTGTTTTCTCTATGCTCTCTTCATCTCTGTAGTTTGGTAGTTTGGCAGACGTGTATTAGTATGCGTCACTTTCTGTACTGAGTGAGTAGATATGAGTAAAAGGTGATGTTTTTCTTTTTCATATTATTGTATTTTCTTCAATGTTCTCAATGTTATTTATGTTTGATATAAGCGCATCATAGTTGTTGAATGTCTGGGACAGGGAGAAAGTTGTTTGATAAGGGGCAGAATGTCAGAAGACCTGTTTGTCTAATTCTTTGGAAATAAAGATAAATCAATCAGTCTATCAATCAATGTCTGATGCAAAAGTTTCTTTTCATCTTTTTACCACATTATGGCTCAAGATGCACTACCACTTACTTGAAACAGCCAGTGTGAAGATGAACCAGATTTTGTTTAAATAAAGGCAGATGCTGCAAACTTAGAAAAAGTTTGTCATGTAACATTAGCCAGCAACTGGATGCACAGTTTTTCTCCTGGTGAAAGGAGGTTTATGTGGTTTTTGTTTTTAATTGGTTGATTTTGGTTGGCTTGTTTATATCTGAACTTTAATTGGTTGATTTTGGTTGGTTGATTATATCTGAGCTTTAATTGGTTGGTTGATTATATCTGAGCTTTAATTGGTTGACGATGTCTGAATTTTTAGTGGTTGATGGCTTTCTCATTATTGACTTGTATTCTCTGCAGCTGATGCTACTGTGGGGATCTTGAAACACAGGAAGGGCTGCGTAGGAGTGGGTAACAGTGAACATTTGTCAGTTATGAAGTAGGATAAATGTGGTGATGGCTGTGCTAAAACTGCTTTTAGCAGAGTTAATGAGTCTAAATTCATAGACTTGCTTACTGGGCTCAAGAGTCTATTTATGGATAGCATTTTTGTCATTATCTGAAGAAATGCAAAAACTTTTTAGTTATTAACTGAAAAAAGGTACATTTTGGGGGGTTTTTTCTCCACATAAACTAAAGAAGCAGTTTTTTGTATTCCCCCCCCCCCCTTTTTTTTTTTTGATTGGTGAGGGGAAGAATCACTGTGTGTAAACAGGAAAGGGTTTTGGCCATATCTGATTCCCAGATCATTATAACCAGCACCCTTCTTTTACTGTCACTTTCTCATGTCCTAGTACAGAGTTAACAAAATTTACCTGCTGCATGTGTCAGTTATTTCTTCTTTTGTAATCTACATACTGCACTGATACATTTTCATTATAACCATATTGGTGCAAAATTTGTTATGAAATGAAATCGGAACACATAGGAAAGTGTTTGTAAAGTAGCTTAACATCTGAAATTGTGGTTTGAGAGTCCATGCAAATGTGATCAGAAAGTATAGAATATATTTTTCGTCTCCTGAGAGGGCTAGCTATCAGCTCAAGAATGATGAAAAGAAATTGCCAGTTTGGGTGGAGAAAAAAATGACATGAACAAAAAATGTCACCCAAAATGCTTGTGAAAAAATTGGGTCTCTTTTTTTAAGGGCACATCGATTTGTGGTCATAAATGAATGAAGGGAACCTACTACTGTGTCCAAAATAAAATCTTTACCTGAAATAAGGATCAAGGTATTTTACTGTAAATGCTAGTCAGTGTCTGTTTTTACAGCATCTGTATTATATTCTTTTACTGTATTATTCCGTCCACACGTATTTTTTTTTTATAGTTTTACAAAAGTTATTTTTTTAACAAAAGCCATGATCATTTATGTATTAGATACATAATGTGTGTTTATCTCTTGTATATTTTTTTATTATGAAGTACTTAAGATTGAAGAGATAGTTGAGGTGTATGGAGAATAGGAGAGTGATCTAGGATTGTTGTGAAGTGAGGATTGTTCTGACAGAGAGCAAAGAGAGTGGTAGAGGATTATTTTGACAGAGAGAGTGAAAGAAAATTGCGAGGATGAGGAAAAAAAAAAGATTAATGCTTATTGCACTGAGTATGGTTGAAATAAACACAAGATGGTATCAGCTTGTGAATTATTTTTCTTAAAAAAATGTTGAAATAGTTTAGGACTGTTGTCTGTGCAATTTCGAAAGTTCCATAGATGCTCCAGTCTTCTTGAAAAAGGTGATCTAAGTATAGCAATAGTGGCAGAGAAGGAATCCATTTCCTTCAATCCAAGAAGCCATGTTGCTGTGTTGTTTGCAGATGAGCGCTGCTCATGAAGGCTTTGGACTGTGGTTTTTGGCTGTCGAAAGACCTATCTCTTTATGTTGAGACTGGAAGTGCTCTGTTGCAGAAGCTGTGGTGATGAACTTGCTATGCAGGTGCCTTATAGAAAGGCAAATAATGTGTTAGTATCTTTCTTAATATTCTGCAGCTGAAGTAAAAATAAACTTGTTAGTAAGCTCCATTGTTAGGAATGAGCAAGTATTCCTTTCATCGTTGTGATGCTGTGGCCTGTTATTGGCATTTACACAGTGAGGTGTCTTAGGGTTTGTTGACTGATTTTAGTGTATTGACATTTACATAACATCACTGTCTATGATTCTGACATCACAGCTCTGGAAGTGAACTATGGGCAGTTTTGTAACTGTCACATCAGTGGCTTGATATATCCCCTATCAGTCAGAAGTTTCTTGAACTTTTCTATAAAACAGAAACATGTGATATTTACTTTTAAATGTATTTGAATAAGACGGTGATCCTGATTAGAAAGTAGTTGTTTAAAAAAATGTATTACTTCTTTTGGATAGCTGAACATTCCAGACAGACATATTACAACTGCATGTTTTACTTATCAAAATGTTCTGCTTTCTTAATAGTTTCATCATTATTAAGAATCTGCTAGTCTTTCTAATACTTCATCAACCTTTAGTTTTGTGGTCATACATCTTGTTGCAGAAATGATATGATAAAACTGTTGCTCATATAAAATGTAAAGACTTTTGGTATAAGCCAACATTCTTATAGTGGTTTGAATATGTCAGCTATCCATCTGCTGAGCAGAGATTCTTGCAACAAGTTTTCTTCTGGTAAAATAGTGTTTCTTCTTACTGCATTTCTGTAGAATAGCATTGCTTACTTCTTACTGTTTTTATATAGAAGAGTGATGCTTACTTCTTGCTTTTTTCTATAGAAGAGTGTTGCTTACTTCTTACTGTTTTTAATATAGAAGAGTGTTGCTTACTTCTTACTGTTTTTAATATAGAAGAGTGTTGCTTACTTCTTACTGCATTTCTTTAGAACAGCATTGCATACTTCTTATTGTTTGTATATAGAAGAGTTGCTTACTTCTAGCTTTTTTCTATAGAATAGCATTGGTTACTTCTTACTGCCTTTCTGTAGAATAGCATTGGTTACTTCTTACTGCCTTTCTATAGAATAATATTGCTTACTTCTTACTGCCTTCCTGTAGAATAACATTGCTTACTGGCTTTCTGTAGAATAACATTGCTTACTTCTTACTGCCTTTCTGTAGTATAACATTGCTTACTTCTTACGGCCTTTCTGTAGAATAACATTGCTTACTTCTTACTGCCTTTCTGTAGAATAACATTGCTTACTTCTTACTGCCTTTCTGTAGAATAACATTGCTTACTTCTTACTGCCTTTCTGTAGTATAACATTGCTTACTTCTTACTGCCTTTCTGTAGTATAACATTGCTTACTTCTTACTGCCTTTCTGTAGTATAACATTGCTTACTTCTTACTGCCTTTCTGTAGAATATCATTACTTACTTCATACTGCCTTTCTGTAGAATAACATTGCTTACTTCTTACTGCCTTTCTGTAGAATAACATTGCTTACTTCTTACTGCCTTTCTGTAGTATAACATTGCTTACTTCTTACTGCCTTTCTGTAGAATAACATTGCTTACTTCTTACTGCCTTTCTGTAGAATAACATTGCTTACTTCTTACTGCCTTTCTGTAGAATAACATTGCTTACTTCTTACTGCCTTTCTGTAGAATAACATTACTTACTTCTTACTGCCTTTCTGTAGAATAACATTACTTACTTCTTACTGCCTTTCTGTAGAATAACATTGATTACTTCTTACTGCCTTTCTGTAGAATAACATTACTTACTTCTTACTGCCTTTCTGTAGAATAACATTGCTTACTTCTTACTGCCTTTCTGTAGAATAACATTGCTTACTTCTTACTGGCTTTCTGTAGAATAACATTGCTTACTTCTTACTGCCTTTCTGTAGAATAACATTGCTTACTTCTTACTGCCTTTCTGCAGAATAACATTACTTACTTCTTACTTCCTTTCTGTAGAATAACATATTACTTACTTCTTACTGCCTTTCTGTAGAATAACATTGCTTACTTCTTACTGCCTTTCTGTAGAATAACATATTACTTACTTCTTACTGCCTTTCTGTAGAATAACATATTACTTACTTCTTACTGCCTTTCTGTAGAATAACATATTACTTACTTCTTACTGGCTTTCTGTAGAATAACATATTACTTACTTCTTACTGGCTTTCTGTAGAATAACATATTACTTACTTCTTACTGGCTTTCTGTAGAATAACATATTACTTACTTCTTACTGGCTTTCTGTAGAATAACATATTATTACTTCTTACTGGCTTTCTGTAGAATAACATATTACTTACTTCTTACTGGCTTTCTGTAGAATAACATATTACTTACTTCTTACTGGCTTTCTGTAGAATAACATATTACTTACTTCTTACTGGCTTTCTGTAGAATAACATATTACTTACTTCTTACTGGCTTTCTGTAGAATAACATATTACTTACTTCTTACTGCCTTTCTGTAGAATAACATATTACTTACTTCTTACTGCCTTTCTGTAGAATAGTGATGTTTACACCTTAGCACTTTAATGTTAAGAAATGTAAAAAAGTACACTTTGACTTTGGTGTTCAGCAGCATAAATAATTTACTTATTTTGTCATTCAAATGTACTGTATATTCTAATGTCTTTGTGTCATTTGTTAGTCATGTGATGCATAACACTGAGTGTTGTTAAGTAAAAACCATGTACACAGAGCTGAAGTGCAGTAACCTTATTTCTAATAATAGTTCTTCTTTTCTTAGACATGTGTGTGTGTTGTTTTTTTTTTCTATAGTTGCTGAGCATTTTTTGTTTAGCAGCATCATTTATGTGTATTGCCAGTGTTTGATGATAAATGAAATCATAGCAGGGTTTATGAGGACATACAAAATGATTAAATTTACCATACAGCTTATAATTGCTGTTGTTTTAGTTACCTTATCTAGATGGATCTTCTTCTTCTTCAGCTTTCCAAGTCATTAAGGCTCATTGCTGCAGATAAAGTTTGTTCACCTCCATTCTTCTCTATTCCTAATCTTCTCTCTCCAGCTGGTGACACCAATTTCTTTTATATCTTCTTCTATGTTGTCTTTCCATCTCTGTCTTGGTCTACTCATTGGTCTTGTTTCCCTCATCTCTTGTGCATACATCATTTTCATTTGTCTGTTCTCTTCCATTCTTTCTACATGCCCCAGAAATCGTAGTCTGTTCAGTTTCAAGACATTTATAATTTGTTGGGATTTAAATAAGCTGTTCATTTCAGTGTTCTTTCCAGCTCTCCATTCCCCACTGTTGATATCTTTTATGCGCCCAACAATTCTTCTTAGGAAGATCTACAATTGTTGTTCATCTTTCTTTGTTGTACTCCACGTTTCTGATCCATACATGATGGCTGGTCTTATTATAGTTTTGTAGATTGTTATTTTGGTGTTTTAAAATAAGATATCTAGATGGATGGAGAGCATAATTTGCATAATTGGTGATGCAAGACAGATGATGGGTTATTATGACCAAATTATGTGTGTGAAATGTCAAGAAAGTTGTATGCTAAGAAGTTTCCATTTTTAATGTAAATTAATTACCATTTTATTTTCGAACAAAAGAAAATGCCTTCTTATTGATTGGTTAATAATCTCTCCTACCTAACTGTTGGTTGACCATCTCCCTTGTACATCCATGAGTTAATAATCTCTCCTACCTAGCTGTTGGTTGACCATCTCCCTTGTACATCCATGAGTTAATAATCTCTCCTACCTAGCTGTTGGTTGACCATCTCCCCTGTACATCCATGGGTTAATAATCTCTCCTACCTAGCTGTTGGTTGACCATCTCCCCTGTACATCCATGAGTTAATAATCTCTCCTACCTAGCTGTTGGTTGACCATCTCCCCTGTACATCCATGGGTTAATAATCTCTCCTACCTAGCTGTTGGTTGACCATCTCCCCTGTACATCCATGAGTTAATAATCTCTCTTACCTAGCTGCTGGTTGACCATCTCCCCTGTACATCCATGAGTTAATAATCTCTCCTACCTAGCTGTTGGTTGACCATCTCCCCTGTACATCCATGGGTTAATGATCTCTCCTAACTAACTGTTGGTTGGCCATCTTCCTGTACATCCATGGGTTAATGATCTTTCCTACCTAACTGTTGGTTGACCATCTCCCTGTACATCCATGGGTTAATGATCTCTCCTAACTAACTGTTAGTTGACCTTCTCCCCTGTACATCCATGGGTTAATGATCTATCCTAACTAACTGTTGGTTGACCATCTCCATTGTACATCCATGGGTTAATGATCTCACCTACTGTGATCTTGTGTTTTTAGCAGCAGATGGTTGAAGTGAAGATCACAGAAGCATCTCTGAGATGAACTGAGAGTGGGTTATCAGTAAAACGATGTAGGCGTGAAGAAGCAGACATACAGCTCTCACCTCTCCTCCCTCTCTCTTTCTTTCTCTCTCTCTCACCTCTTTCTCTTTCTCTCTTTCTTCTCTCTCTCTCTCTCTCCGGCCAGATATAAGTAACACTACAGCTAGAAAATTCTGAGATCAGTCATGTTTTCGGAAGGATGGAATATTTCGTTTGAAAAAGTAACTGAGTAAAAACAATATTTTCATTACTTCTCCCATCATATCACATCGCTTGCACATAGTGACATAAATGACATTGCGAGAGGCGCAGGTAAAACCCTCCTGAACTGATAACGTAGACTTTGAAAACCAGGCTCGCTTCCATAGCAAACGGGAAAGTATTGCATCTACGGCGAGCACAGCCTTTAGTACCACAGAAAATCGTGTCCTCTGACTTGATGCGACTTTGACTAAAAGCTGTTCTTGTTCCTCCTGTACACGTCACTGGTAGGGGTTCCACAGAGAGTTCACGTGTATCAGGCTCGGTCTGGGCTAGATGAAGACAGCGAAACAAGATGTCTTTTTCTGCCAAGCTTTGTTGGTGGTACATAAATACCAGCCCGAGTCTGTCCGAGCTGCAAGTTGGTTCAGGAGTGAGAACTTGTCGCCGCGAGATATGGCGGATGGGGTTTTAGGACGAAGTGAGAACATGTTTCAGACAGCCGCGATGGCGGAAGAAGTTCATCATCCTGTGTACTTGATCATAGCACATAAGAGATCATGAGCACATAGACGTCGCAACCTAAGGAGGTGATAGGGGTGAGAGAAGGGGTAACTGTCAGAATCAGTAGGTTTATAGTAGACTGAAGTGGTAAATTCTGAAGGTTTATAGTAGACTGAAGTGGTAAATTCTGAAGGTTTATAGTAGACTGAAGTGGTAAATTCTGAAGGTTTGTAGTAGACTGAAGTGGTAAATTCTGAAGGTTTATAGTAGACAGAAGTGGTAAATTCTGAAGGTTTATAGTAGACTGAAGTGGTAAATTCTGAAGGTTTGTAGTAGACTGAAGTGGTAAATTCTGAAGGTTTGTAGTAGACTGAAGTGGTAAATTCTGAAGGTTTATAGTAGACTAAAGTGGTAAGTCATGAAGGTTCATAGTAGACTGAAGTGGTCAGTTCTGATTGCTAAAAGTGAAGGGGAGCTACAGGCTCTTCTAGACGTCGTGGTTCGTGAAAGTAAAAGTAAAGGTCTCAGCCTGAATAAAAAGAAGACTGAAGTGACTGTCATCTCAAAGAAAAGAATATCATCAAAATATAGCATTACCATAGATGGCACAGAATTGAAACAAGCTGATAGATTCAAGTACTTAGGAACAATTATAACAGTTAATGAAAATTTCACAATGAGATAAAAAGCAGACGTGCTCAGGCCAAGTCAGCATTTCAGAAAATGAGAGGTTCTAAGGACTGCAAACGCGCCACAAACAGCCTCTGGCAGTCAAGTCCAGCTCCTGGCCTTCCCGTGGCAGAACTGTTTAAACTGACAGGAGAAGGGGCGAGGGCGAATATCTGGCGCCTGAAAACCAGTTACTTAGGGTAGATGAGTGGCACGTTTGGTAGCTCATCTGCCGCTGTTGGCGAGATCTTCAGCTGCCGTGCGTGGAGCGGTGCTCCTCCTGGCCAATGAAGAAATTTGCAAATGAGGTTGCCGCGCAGCATCACTGCGGAAAAGGTGGTAGAAAGGATAAAGCGAAGCAAACAGTCAAATCACGGCACCTCTGGTCTGGAGGTCGGCCACGTCCTGAGTGCAGTCATATCGGGTGAAATGCATGAACCGGCTTGTCCCAGAGGTTAAGACACTGCTGGCGAGACTCTTCAAATGCCGTGCGTGGAGTGAAGCTCCTCCCAGTTAAGGAAGTAAATGCGGAAAAGAAATAAAGGTTGCTGTGCGGAGCTGATGGGAAAAGGTGGTGGAAAGTGAAGTTTAACCGGTATGTCCAGTAGTATCGCTACGAGAGCTATACCACGGCACCTCTGCTCTAGAGGCCGCCCACGTCCGAAATACACCTACACTGGTGAAATATGCCTAAACCGGCACATACCAGGGGTGGAACTTGATGGCTAGACATGTCATGCCACCTCCGCTCTAGAGGTCGGTAACGCCTGATAAACACCCATACTGGTGAATTTTGCCTAAACCGGCTCATACCAGGGGTGAATCTTGAAGGCTATGCATGTCACAGTACCTCTGCCCTAGAGGTCGGTCCCGTCCCAAACACGCCCATACTGGGATAATGCCTAAACCGGCTCAACCCAGGGGTAAAAGTCACTAGTGGCAAGGATTCGTCCTCCTGGACAAAAGCTCCATCCTGGTCACAACTAGGAAGGGTAGCGGCCACGACTGCAAAATGCTGAAGTCGGAGACACTGGACCAGGGAAGTCTAGATAGGCAACCACCTCTCACCCGGCGGGGATGTTTGCGTATCCTAATCACGCTGAGGTTTTCCGGTGAGAAAGTCCAACCCTGGACTGGATGGGCAACCACCTCTCACCCGGCGGTGATACACGGATATCTCAAAACACGTCGAGGTTTTCTGGTGAGAAAGTCCAACTCTGGCCTGGGTGGGCTACCGCCTCTCACCCAGCGGGGATGCACTGATATCCTAAACACGTCAAGGTCTTCCGGTGAGAAAGTCCAACCCTAGACTAAACTGGTGCAATGAAAACCACGGTGTCACGCAATCCCGCTTCCGAGACCCACCAAGAATACCGGCTAAAGCACTGTGATACTCTGAACCCCTTGTGGTCCTCTCGTGTGGTCTAGTTTGGACCACACAGGGGACCACGGGACCTAACGAGGACCACAGGGGTGAATTCAGTAGGTTCACAGTGCGGTTTTTGGTGGTAGAAGTGAACGAAGAAGAAGAAGAAGAAGTAGAAAATGAGAAACATCTTGTGCAACAGACACATATCAATGGAAACAAGATTCCGAGTACTTAAATGTTACATCGAGCCAATTTTGTTTTATGGATGTGAAGCATGGTCCATGAATAAGAGAGTACAGCGAGAAATGGAGGCCATGGAAATGTGGTTTATAAGAAGGATGTTGAAGGTATCATGGAAAACTAAGAAAACCAACGAAGAAGTGTTAAGAGAGGCTGGAGTTAAAAGGCAAATTACAGCAAAGATCAGAGGCAGACAAGCGAGATTTGTACGACATTTTCTGAGAAGAGGAAAATTGGAACACATTGAAACAACTGGAAAAATGGAGAGAAGAAGAGACAGGGGAAGACAGAGAGGTAAGTTACTTGATGTGCTGTCAGTGTGGCTAGGAAGAAAGTCACCGGCGGATCTCATAATTAAGTCTAAAGACAGGGAATTGTGGAGAGAAATGATTGCCACGTGGCATGGCACTTGATTGATTAAAATGGTAAGTCCTGAAGTTATATAGCAGACTAAAGTGGTAAGTCCTGAAGTTTTATAGCAGACTAAAGTGGTAAGTCCTGAAGGTTTATAGTAGACTAAAATGGTAAGTCCCGAAGGTTTATAGTAGACTAAAATGGTAAGTCCTGAAGGTTTATAGTAGACTAAAGTGGTAAATCCTGAAGTTTCATAGTAGACTAAAGTGGTAAGTCCCGAAGGTTTATAGTAGACTAAAGTGGTAAGTCCTGAAGTTTTATAGTAGACTAAAGTGGTAAGTCCTGAAGTTTTATAGTAGACTAAAATGGTAAGTCCTGAAGTTTTATAGTAGACTAAAGTGGTAAGTCCTGAAGTTTTATAGTAGACTAAAGTGGTAAGATTATTGAGGAAAGACACTGGCGATGGTTGGGACATGTGCTCCGAATGACTGACAATTCACTACCAAAAAATAGCACTAAGATGGACACCACAAGGGAACAGAAGTAAGGGTAGACCAAAAGAGACATGGAGAAGAACAACAGAGAGGATGTTGAGCAATAGAGGGCTCACCTGGGCAAGAGCAGAAAAAAAGGCGAAGGACAGGCATTTGTGGAAAACCTTTGCGGAAGCCCCATGTGCCCTGGGCACTTAAGGTTCAGAGAGAGAGAGAGAGAGAGAGAGAGAGAGAGAGAGAGAGAGAGAGAGAGAGAGAGAGAGAAAGTGGTAAGTCCTGAAGTTTTATAGTAGACTAAAGTGGTAAGTCCTAAAGTTTTATAGTAGACTAAAGTGGTAAGTCCTGAAGTTTTATAGTAGACTAAAGTGATAAGTACTGAAGGACTGGGAATGTCGAGAAAGTTTGCAGAAGTTTTAAATATATTGGGGGGGGGGGGGGTAGGTGTGAAAGACGTGACACAATTAAACTACTTAACGAAACTGATGAAAACCCCAGCGTCTTTCTCTGGCATAGATGTGACGCAGATGCCGTCAACAGCATAGCGCTTGTAGAAGAATTGAGTAGATTTTGTGCAAGAGCAATTCAGTTTATGAATCAGGGCAGTCTTAATCTCTAAAGCTTCTAGTCCTTGAGCCTTGAAAGGAAAAGATGACAAGTTCCAACTATCAGCTTTCTGGATGCAGAATATTAAGGACAATAAAAACACTTTTCATGGTGTCGTTTCATCAGTGTTTCGTGCCGGGGTTCATATTGCAAAAAAGAGATTGCTTTAAAGTGTTATTAATACTAGACCTAGCAGGTCCTATTATGTTTTATACATTTTAATAATTTTACTCAATCAGTCAGTCATTTGCATGTCTCTTGGTGTTGTTATTAAGATATCTCTGGCCTGCGTGGCCAATTCATCTGGTGTCATCTCCTTTTGTACAGCCATCAAGATCTCTTCTTCTTCTTCTTCGTTCGCGCTGTCTGTCTATATCTGCAGTCCTGTCTCTTGGACAAATTTCACAGTTTTTGTTGGTAATTCATGTATGGAACCGTAGAGCTTATCTTCTTTAGTGGTTTCACTGGGCCAGTAATTATTTCTCAATGTCTCATATTTGGTGCAGTTTTGGAGGATATGTTCCACAGTTTGGGGCACCTGGGCACATGTACAAAGATTAGTAGTACCAACCTTAAACTTTGTATACATATGACTTCGGAGTCAGCCGTGTCCTGTTCGGATATGCAAAAATGGTGACTTGTTCCTTTCTGTTTAGCATGTGATAGTCATCATGTGGTGGTGTTTGTGGCTTCCTGTAGGTTTTTATCATGCTTTTCTTCTGATTATAGGTGATTGGTATGTCCGGCTGCTCCATTTCAGTGCCCTCTTTGGCCAGACGGTCTGCTTTCTCATTGCCTGGTATCCCACAGTGGGAGGGAATCCACTGTAAGGTGACTCCGTGTTGTAATCCAGTTTTTGACAAGGCATCCTTAAAGTCTGGTAGTTTGTTGCACTGAAGAGCTTCCAGTACTGATCTTGTATCTGTGAGAATTACTACGGGGCACGTATCAGTTCTAGAGTCTGATAGTTTTTCAACTGCAGCAATAATTGCCCTAACTTCTGCATCAAAGTTGTTGCAGTATTTTCCAGTGGGTACGGAAATCTTGTCAGTTGTGTTGTTTGGATATTCAATATGTGCTCCTGCCCCTCCATTCTTTATGGCATTATGTGCAGATCCATCTGTATACACTCGTATCCAGGTGTCACATGGATATTTATCATCTAGCACACTAAGTGTGGCTGTTGATCTTACAAGACTGCTCTGCATCTCACCATTCTGCACACCTTTCACTTCAATCTGAATAGTTATTTGTGTATAATCTGCTTCTTTCCATGGTGTATGCTCTGGTACAAATGATAACGGAGCGACTACAGTTGGAAGGTCAGGCATCAGCTTACACATGCGCTTGGCCCGATGAATGAAGCTGGTTCTTTTAAGCCGTCTATCATGATCTCGAAACAGAAATAACTTTACTACCATATAAATATTGTATCACATCTGTACGTGTGTTGTACTGTATTGCGCCCCCCTCCCCATGTGTGATAACAATCTAAGTCTAATCGTTGATACTTCAGCTTTAAACTTAGAAAAATAAAATGTTGTTGTACAAGTGCTGTGTATGTTGCTGAACTTTACATAAAAAAAGATACGGTAAAGGTAATCCTGTCGAGCCTTAGAGGCACATAGGGATATGGTGTTAGTGCCCATATTTTTACCTTTTTTTTACAGTGCTGTGTATGTTGCTGAACTTTACATAGCGTTCTATCTATTTATTTTGTGCTACATATATAACTGTGCCTGTGTATCTAAACATTACTATATAAAAGATGTACTATACTATGCTGTTTACAATTTGGTAAACAGTCACCCGAGATAAAGAGCAGAATAATGCAAGCCAAAATTATGTTTCAGAAAATGAAGAGCATTCTGTACAATAAATCACTGTCTTTGGGAGTGAGGAAAAGAGTACTCCAGTGCTACATCGGGACAATTTTATTTTACGATTGCGAGCCACGGTCAGTCAATAATGAAGTACAACGTCAGCCGGTACGCACTGAAATGTTCATTAGAAGAATGCTACGAATACAATGGACAACAAAGAAATGAAACGAGGAGGTTCTGAGAGAGGCTGGAGAGACGAGACAAACAATAACTAAAGTCAGAAAAAGACGATCCAAATTCTTAGGACACGTTATAGGGCGATACAAGCTAGAATACATTGTGACAACGGGAAAGACAGAGACCGAAGTAGATAGATAGATAGATAGATAGATAGGTAGGTAGGTAGGTAGGTAGGTAGGTAGGTAGGTAGGTAGGTAGGTAGATAGAGGAGAGAGAATGCCGACGGATTAACTAGATGGGCAAAGAACACCAGCACAGCTTATAATCAGCACCTGGAGCAGGAGGTTGTGGAAAAGCATGATAGCCAATAATCTTTGCAAACTACCATGCGAACCCTATGTGACGTTTAACGGCACGGGAAGGATGTAAGTAAGATAATAACCAATGTCACCCGGCAGGTCAATAGTTTATGTTATTGGTAAGCTTATGATAAACAATATTAGCAGTTAATTAAGTTTAGAGGGTGGAGGGTGGAGAAGTATTCGCAGATTTTCATCTTCCTAGGATTCCATATAAATTAGACTCTTTCGAAAACAAATGCCTAAGGAAAATACTCGGCATCAAGTGGAACGAATTCTAGAACAATGCAGAGATAAGACAGATGAGCGAACAACAAGCAGTCTCATGGGCGATCAGAAAAAGGAGATGGACATATGTTGGTCACATGATGAGAGGAAACGATCAGAGAGTCTCAAAACAAGCTATCAAGTGGAACACAACAGGCTGAAGAAAAAGAGTCCGACCACGTGAAACTCTAAAGATGACGTTAAGAGAGGCCAAATTAGTAGGCATAAAATCCCTTGATGAGGTTGAAAAACTGGCCGAAAAACAGGAAAAATTGGCGAACTACCTTGTGGTATTTAACGGCACATCATCATCATCATCATCATCATCATCATCATCATCATTGCCTTTCATTTCATTGAGAGCATAGGCCAAAGGCTCTCCAGTCATCCCGGTTCTTGTAATTATGGGTGTGCTGTAAGAATGCCATAAGTCATCTATATCTGTCTACCTCATTGAATGCAGCGAACTGTTTGGTAAGTTCCAGATTAAAATTACTCTTAGCATTTTCATCCTGTAGACTTTGACTGTTTATCTTTCTGAGTGTTGCTTTCTTGTGTTGGCTTTTCAGTTTTAGTCTTATTTTTCCTATACACAGATTGTGATCACTGCTGACATCTGCACCCCTATTTGCATCTAACAGAGATGTTCTGAATTGCTTTCTAATACAAAAATGACCTATCTGATTTCTGGTTCTATCATCTGGAGATATCCATGTTGTTTTATGTATCTCTCTGTGTGGAAATACTGTTCCTCCAATGACCTTGCCCTCTGTTAGACATAATTCAATTAATCTTTCTCCATTCTGATTTACCGTACCAATCCCTTCTTTCTCCATAACATTCTCGATGTTGGCATGATCTTTTCCTACTTTTGTGTTAAAATCTCCCATGACAACTAAGATGTTGTGTTTACGAACTTTGTTAATGTTTACTATCTACTGATATTTTAATTCTATTTAGCAAAATCCTGCTGAAGATCTTGCTGGGTATTGCGAGCAGGGAGATGCCTCTATAGTTCTTACATTCTAATAGATCTCCTTTCTTAGGGAGTTTTATAAGATAACCCTCCTTCCAGTCCTCTGGGGCCTTCTCTTCTTCCCAAATCCTGTTAAATAGTAACAGTAGTATTTCTGTTGTTATGTCTGTGTTTGCTAAGAGCACTTCTGCTACAATTCGATCTGGACCCGGCGCCTTATTTCTCTGCAACTCTGAGATAGCGTGTTCAGTTTTGGCCTTGCTGGGTGGTTCTACATTGATGTCTAGCGTATTCTCTGCTGCTGGTTTCTCCTCTGTTTCTGTTGGTGCTGGCCTATTTAGGATTCCGCTGAAGTATTCCATCCATCTTTGCATCTGCTCTTCTTCTGATGTTACTACCTTACCTTACTTGTTTTTGATGGGCTTTTCTATCCTACATGGTCTATTTGCTAACTTCTTGGTGATTTCGTACAGAGCTCTCATATTCTTTTTACCAGCTGCCTCTTCTGCCTGTCCTGCCATATTATCAAAATAGGCCTGTCTGTCTTTCTTTATGCACTTTTCCTGACCTCTTTAAGGGCCAAATTGTAACCTAATCTGAGTTGAGGTATTTGCTGCTCTTGTTTTACTGTCATTTACCTTTGCTTTCATTTCTGTCCTTCTGTCTATCTTCTTTAGTATTTCCAATGTAATCCACTCTTTGTGCTGAGGTTTCTTAAATTCCATTATCTCTTCTCATGATTTGTTCCACATTTCTTTAGCACTATTCCACATAGTGCTCACATTTGGTGTATCTTCTTCATACAACTCCTGCAGAACCTGAAATCTGTTGCTCAGTTTCATTGTAAAGTTCTTTGCGATTTCTGGGTCTTCCAACAGTATCATATTGTATCTTTTCCTTGCAATGTCTATTTTGTGGTGCTTCTTCAGTTTAGTTATCAGTAGCTGGTGGTCAGAAGCTACATCTGCACCTCGTTTCACTCTGACGTTTTGCAATGTTCTGCGAAAGCTTCTAGTTTAACGGCACGGGAAGGATTTATGAAGATAAGAAGAATAAAGATTCCATTTCCGATCCCACGAATGATGTCTACTGTACTAGTTTCGCAGTATTCAAACCTAGTATCAAAAGTTTTCAAATTTTTATTTGGTGTTCACTGCAATAGCAAACTAGGGCTGCTTCGATCTGTTCGTAATTTTCATCCAGTATCGAGATTCTTTCTCAATATCAAATGTGGTCAAATTTTGATTTGGTGCGCTTAGCGTTAGTGAACTAGAGTTATCCCACCCTGTGTACACGTCCGTGGAGGCAATGTTTAATGTCCGTCGCACCACACAAACATAACAGCTGCCATGGCAAAGCTTATCGAAGTCAGTGTAGTAGCAACAATGCTGCTACATTTGCTGGTTTGCCCGTACACCAAGGTGGAAGAAAGCTTTAACATGCAAGCAATTCATGATGTTATTAATCATGGACTGGAAATTGACAAGGTACATTTGCATTTAGTCGCTTTTCTGATCGGTAATCAGTAATGATGTCAAAATACATGCCACTGTAATCAGTAATGATGTCAAAATACATGCCACTGTAATCAGTGATGATGTCAAAATACATGCCGCTGTAATCAGTAATGATGTCAAAATACATACCATTGTAATCAGTAATGATGTCAAAATACATGCCGCTGTATTCAGTAATGATGTCAAAATACATGCCACTGTAATCAGTAATGATGTCAAAATACATACCATTGTAATCAGTAATGATGTCAAAATACATACCATTGTAATCGGTAATAATGTCAAAATACATGCCGCTGTAATCGGTAATGATGTCAAAATACATGCCACTGTAATCAGTAATGATGTCAAAATACATGCCACTGTAATCAGTAATGATGTCAAAATACATGCCGCTGTAATCAGTAATGATGTCAAAATACATACCATTGTAATCAGTAATGATGTCAAAATACATGCTGCTGTATTCAGTAATGATGTCAAAATACATGCCACTGTAATCAGTAATGATGTCAAAATACATGCCGCTGTAATCAGTAATGATATCAAAATACATGCCACTGTAATCAGTAATGATGCCAAAATACACGCCGCTGTAATCGATAATGATGTCAAAATACTTGCCGCTGTAATCAGTAATGATGTCAAAATACATGCCGCTGTAATCAGTAATGATGTCAAAATACATGCCGCTGTAATCGGTAATGATGCCAAAATACACGCCGCTGTAATCGGTAGTGATATCTTTTCTCAATTCATTGAAATCGTTCATGAAGTATGCCCACATGTCGCAGTAATTATTCATCATCATCTCATCATGTGCCTTTTCCAGAACGAAGGTTGGGAGTAATGAATCTCTAGTTTCCTCACTCCCTCACCTTGATGGCACTCTCAGCCAGGCTGTGTTCTGTCCGTTCTTGTGTGTTGATCTTCCCATCTGCATCCCATCCATCTTTCCTTCTAGTATGGTCTTCAGTATATTGTTATGTCTTTTGATATGGTCAGAGTATTTTGTTTTCATCATTTTTATTTCTTTGAGAAGTTCACATTGTACTTGGAGTTGTTCTAAAACTTGTGCATTTGTTCTTTTCATTCCCCATGTTATATGACCTAGTTTTCTGTAGAACCACATTTCTGCTGCATTAATTATTCTCTCCATCTTTTTTGCTTAGAGTCCAGGTTTCTGCTCCACACAGTAAAAGAGAGTATATGTAACACTTTACAATTCTTATTTTTGTTTTTAGAGCAAATTTCTGAATATTAACACTGTTTTCATGGTGTTGAATGTATGATTTGCCAATCCTGTTCTTTTCTTTATCTCCATCTCACATCTCCTATCTTCAGATAATGTATGTCCCAGGTAACAGTAGTTTGTCACTTGTTCCAGTCTCTCTTTGTTTATGATTACATCCATCTGTGGCTTCTGGTCTTTTCTGCTGAGCACCATTACTCTGGTCTTCTTGATCTTGAGTCCCCAATTTTGGCATGTGCTGTGTATCATGTCTATTAATTTCTGTAGGTTCTATGAATTCTCTGATAGAAGTCAAACATGAATAATTAATGTATAAGTATACACAACTGCGTGCTTGTTAATTAATAAAGCTGTTTCTACTTTTTTCCTAGTTTATACATCTCTGTAGAAGGATTGTATCATCTGCATATCTTAAATCATTAAGGTTTCTTCCCCCTGTGTTCAGTCCTGGTAGTTCATCTGAGTGTTTGAAGATGTTCTCATTGTTCAGGTTGAATAGACATGGAGACAGAACACATCCTTGTCTCATTCCCCTCTTTATGGGTACATTTGTTGATGTCACTGTGCCATAATTTTTATTATTACTGATGGCAGTTTGCATGTCTTGATAATCATTAATAATGTCAAATCATATCTTCATGGTAAGTAATGATATCATTTCACTTTGTTATTTCAGTTTGTAAATCTTATCCTTGTTGCTGGTCTTTCTGAGAATGAAGACAGTAATAGAAATGTTTGTAAATGAGAGCTGGTGAAGACTTTAACTTACTTTATCCCTCTACTCCCCCACAAATCCCTAGAGCAGTTACAGGAAACACTACATTACTTCAGCCAAGTCATCCGGTTTGAGATCAGCCAATTCATCTCAGTAGTGGAGCCTGCCAAATCAGTTTTTAACTCAAGAAGTTTTTAGAGAACTTGTAGAATATTGAACATTTAATTGAGGCACTAAGGAAAGGACAATCAAAATGTTTTGAAGAAGTCAGGAGAAAGGGTGAGTTAGAGAACCTGACAGTCACTGGAAAACTCAAGGGAAAAGGAAAGACATTGAGTTTGAGAGAAAGATGTCTGTCTGAATGATAGTGTTCTTTTTCAGGGTCTTCACCAATTTATCAACTGCAGAGAGTTGGCAGTTAAGAAAATAATAGTAACAACAGTGACATCAGATATCATTCATTCATTTGCATGTCCCTTGTGGAACTTTGCCTCCCTAACAGCATTCCTGTAGGCCTCTCGGTTGTGAGCAAGATGGCCTGCCATTCATGCATCCATTTGCAGATCATCAACGATGTCTTGCAGTTATCTTTGTCTTGATCTTTCTCTCTTTCTTTTGCCCATTATGTACCCTTCCAAGACGGTCTTCTCTAGATTATCATGACGTTTAATGTGCCCAAAATATTTAAGTTTTCTCTGTTTAATCCTCTTTCCTAGCCAGCCTTCTTCAATATTAAGTTCTTGTAGTATGGATATATTTGTTCTTTTTTGTGTCCATGATATTTGAAGAACTCTTCTGTAATATTTACATTCAAAGGCATTTATATGTTTCTCATCTGTTTTATTAAGTGTCCAGGTCTCACAGGCGTATGTTGTGATGGGAAAGATGCATGCCCTTAAAAATCTTATTTTTGTAGTTCTGTCTTCTTCTTCTTCATTAGCTTCTACCACCAAGACCGCCCTGTGATCCTACTGAATTTACTTCTGTGGTCCTCGATATCCTGTGGTCCCTGCAAGAACCACATGAGATCCCCGATAGGACCACAAGAGGTTCAGAGTATCGCAGGGCTTGGGTCTGTATTCTTGGTGGGTCTCAGAAGCGGGATTGTGTGACACCGTGGTTTTCGTTGCACCAGTTTAATCTGGAGGTGGACTTTCTCAACGAAAAACCTCGACATGTTTTGGATATCAGTATATCCCGCCGTGTGAGAGGTGGTTGTCTATCCAACCTAGAGTTGGACTTTTTCACCAGAAAACCTCGACGTGTTTTGGGATATCCATGTATCCCCACCAGATGAGAGGTGGTTGCTCATCCAGTCCAGCGTTGGACTTTCTCACCAGAAAACCTCAGCGTGATTAGGATATGCATACACCCCTGTCGGGTGAGAGGTGGTTGCCTATCTAGACTGCACTAGTCCAGTGTCTCCAACTTCAGCATTTTGTGGTTGTGGCCACTGCCTTTCCTAGTTGTGACCAGGATGGAGCTTTTGTCCAGGAGGATGAATCCTCGCCACTAGTAAGTTTCACTCCTGGGTTAAGCCAGTTTAGGTGTATTATCCCAGTATGGGCTTGTTTAGGACATGACCGACCTCTAGAGTGGAGGTACTGTGACATGAGTAATCATCAAGTTTCAGCCCTGAGTTAAGCTACTTTAGGCATATTTCACCAGTATGGGTGTATATTGGATGTGGCCCGCCTCTAGAGCAGAGGTGCCATGGTATGAGTAGCTCTCGGCGTGAGACTACTGGACATACTGATTAAACTTCACTTTATCCTTTCCATCACCATTTTCACGAGGCGCTCCTTGACAACCTTAATCACACTTTCGCATTTTCTTCATTGACTCTGAAGAAATTTACTCCACGCATGGCAGCCGAAGAATCTCACCTGCAATGTCTTAGTTTAACCCCTGGGTTAAGCCAGTTTAGGCAGTCTGCCCCAGTAAGAGTGTATATAGGACGTGGCCGGCCTTTAGAGCAGAGGTGCCATGATTTCAGTAGTCCTGACTTTGAGATTTCTGGCTACTTCACTTAATCCTTTCCTTTACCTTTTCCATGATAGCGCTGTGTGGCAACCCCATTTGCGCCTTTCATCATTGGCCGGGAGGAGTTTCACCCCACCCACGGCAGCTGAAGAATCTTGCCAGCAGCGGGTTTTAAATCAGAGTTTTCCTTCTCCTAGATGAGCTACCAAACAAGATTCTCATCTACCTGAAACATCTGGTTTTCAGGCGCCTTCACCCCTTCTTTTGTCAGTTTGAACAGTTTCTCCATAAAAAGGCCAGGAGCTGGACGTGGACTGTCAGAGGCTATTTGAGATGCACGCCTTGGAAACATTTAATTGTAGTGGAGAACATATCCCCCACCCTATCTCCAGCTATAACAGTCCTTAGAACCGTAGTTTTGTCTGTTCCTCTCCACAAATTCTTTAGTTGTTTTACTTTCTGAAGAGCAATAGATGTCTTCAGTTTAATTTCCCTCATTCTATTTCCATTATTAGTTAGTAGTGATCCAAGATATTCAAAACTCTCCACGTCTTCCAAATTTTCCTCATTGGTACATATTTTAGCTGCCTTGTTTGTTTTGTCAGTTGTCATCAATTTAGTTTTCTTCACATTGAGATAGAGGTTTTGCTCTTCTTACAGACTGACATAATTAGTTTTTCCATTCCTTTTTGTGTTGTGGACAGTAATACTGTGTCATCAGCATATCTAACCTCTGGTATTTCCTAACCTCCACTTGTTATGGCATCATAATATTCTTTGTCTACATCTTCTCTAACATTCCTCATTATATTTTCAGTATACAAGTTAAATAAGTAAGGTGACAATATGCACCCCTGACAGACCCCTTGTTTTATGTCAAACCAAGTTGTTGTTTCACCATTTATTCTTACTGCTGCCTGCTGGTCTAGATACAGCAGTGAGTTAATTGTATCAAATGTGTTGGAAATCTCATTTTTTCCATTATTTTCCAAAGTTTCTGGTGTTGTACACAGTCAAATGCCTTTGAGTAGTCTATAAAGGATAAATATAGATTCACATTAAACTCTCTGCATTTCTCTATTATTAATCTTATATTGAATATATGATCTCTAGATCCTCTTCCTTGCCTGAAACCAGCTTGGACCATATTGACTTCTATTTTCTTACAAAGTCTACTAGTTATGATTTTTAACAGAATTTTACTGGCATGACTAATCAGGGCAACAGTTCTGTAGTTTGTGCATAATTTCAGGTTACCCTTTTTTGGCAGTGGTATCAGTATAGTTTTTTTCCATTCTTTTGGCCAAATACCTGAATGCCATATCTTTTTTACATAGTGCATGATAGATTGTTGCATATTCCATTCCTTCTGCTTTAATAAGTTCAGCTGTTATCTCATCACATCCTGGTAATTTACCATTTTTCAGATTCTTTATTGCCCATAAAACCTCTTCTATTGTCTGTTTGGGTTCTTTCTCCTCCAATAATAATTCACGCTGTTGTTTTCTGCTTTCACAATTAGGTGTTTCATACATTCCTCTGCAATATTCCTTCCATCTTTCTAGAATTTCCTCTGTCTCTGTCAAGGTATTCCCCATCTCGTCACAAATTACATTTTGCTTAAGTGTGACATTTCTCATCAGTGTCTTCATTTCTTTAAATATTTCACTATCTTTTCCACACTTCTGATGTCCTTCTATTCTTTCACAACAATCTTGTATGTAGTGTTTTTTGTCTTTTCTTATGTTTCTTCGTACTTCTTTTGTTAAAGATTTATATGCCTCTTTGTTATTGTTTGTCATTTTCCATTGCATCTTTATTTCTCTACGTTGTTTTATCAGTTCTAGTGTGCCTGCTGTAATCCATCAATTCTTTTGTGTTTTCTTTACTGGAACCATGTCTTTAGCTGTTGTTATTAAGATGTCTCTGGCCTGTGTAGCCAATTCATCTGGTGTCATCTTCTCCTGTACAGCCATCACGATTTTGAAACAGTTCTTCACTTCTATACTATATTGTTCTGGTATTGTTGTAAGATCAAAGTGGAGTGGTCTTGATTCCCTAACTCAAAGGAGAAGTAAGATGCCTCCTTACCTCTGTCAGTCTACGGGACACCCTTGGGCAAGGTGGAGTACCCGTATAACCCCCTGATCAGGGTGACGTGAAGCCATGGGAGCAGGTGGTGAATGGAATGGGAGAGTAGCCGACAGAGGTTAGCGGGGTAGGGGTATCCCCTAAATCAAATATCAGTGTCTTTAAATGATGTTGTTACTCTTTGGTGTCATTAATCTTTAATTATCATTAATCTTTGAAAATCTTATTTTATAATCTTTAGTATGACCACTTGGAGTTTCCAGGAGTTGTACCAAGAAGTTTTCTTGGGCCACTTGCTGTAGCTGCTGTTTCTTCTCCGTTCGTATTGTTGAGCAATGCTACGGGAGCCAGTAAGTTTGCTCAGCAGTACATTGGTAAGATTATGTGTAAGCCTTGTTTGACTGTAACCGTGTAAGATCAGGCACACTGGTGTAAGCATAGGATCTTGTTTATTTTTAGCCAGTTGGTAGTCATAGAAATTTGTTTATTTTTAGCTAGTTGATGGACATAGGATCTTGTTTATTTTTAGCTATTTGGTGGATATAGGATCTTGTTTATTTTTAGCTATTTGGTGGATATAGGATCTTGTTTATTTTTAGCTATTTGGTGGATATAGGATCTTGTTTATTTTTAGCCAGTTGGTAGTCATAGAAATTTGTTTATTTTTAGCTAGTTGATGGACATAGGATCTTGTTTATTTTTAGCTATTTGGTGGATATAGGATCTTGTTTATTTTTAGCCAGTTGGTGGATATAGGATCATATTTATTTTTAGCCAGTTGGTTCATTCATTCCTTTGCATGTCCCTTGCGGAACTTTGCCTCCCAAACAGCACTCCTGTAGGCCTCTCGGTTGTGAGCAAGATGGCCTGCTGCTGCTGCATCCATTTCCAGATCATCAACGATGTCTTGCAGCCATCTTCGTTTCGGTCTTCCTCTTTTTCTTTTTCCCATTATGTATCCTTCCAATACGGTCTTCTCTAAATTATCATGACGTTTAATGTGGCCAAAATATTTAAGTTTTCTCTCTTTAATCCTCTTTACTAGCCAGCCTTCTTCAATATTAAGCTCTTGTAGTATAGATATATTTGTTCTTTTTTGTGTCCACGATATCTGGAGAACTCTTCTATAGCATTTACATTCAAAGGCATTTATGTGCTTCTCAGCTGTTTTGTTAAGTGTCCAGGTCTCACAGGCATATGTTGGTAGACATAGGATCTTGTTTATTTTTAGCCAGTTGGTAGTCATAGAAATTTGTTTATTTTTAGCTAGTTGATGGACATAGGATCTTGTTTATTTTTAGCTATTTGGTGGATATAGGATCTTGTTTATTTTTAGCTATTTGGTGGATATAGGATCTTGTTTTTTTTAGCTATTTGGTGGATATAGGATCTTGTTTATTTTTAGCCAGTTGGTAGTCATAGAAATTTGTTTATTTTTAGCTAGTTGATGGACATAGGATCTTGTTTATTTTTAGCTATTTGGTGGATATAGGATCTTGTTTATTTTTAGCCAGTTGGTGGATATAGGATCATATTATTTTTAGCCAGTTGGTTCATTCATTCCTTTGCATGTCCCTTGCGGAACTTTGCCTCCCAAACAGCACTCCTGTAGGCCTCTCGGTTGTGAGCAAGATGGCCTGCTGCTGCTGCATCCATTTCCAGATCATCAACGATGTCTTGCAGCCATCTTCGTTTCGGTCTTCCTCTTTTTCTTTTTCCCATTATGTATCCTTCCAATACGGTCTTCTCTAAATTATCATGACGTTTAATGTGGCCAAAATATTTAAGTTTTCTCTCTTTAATCCTCTTTACTAGCCAGCCTTCTTCAATATTAAGCTCTTGTAGTATAGATATATTTGTTCTTTTTTGTGTCCACGATATCTGGAGAACTCTTCTATAGCATTTACATTCAAAGGCATTTATGTGCTTCTCAGCTGTTTTGTTAAGTGTCCAGGTCTCACAGGCATATGTTGGTAGACATAGGATTTTGTTTATTTTTAGCCAGTTGGTAGTCGTAGGATTTAAAAAATTTTTAGCCTGTTGGTGGACATAGGATTTTGTTTACTTCTGTTGATAAGATCAGATATACAGTGTGTTGTACAGTGGTTTTTTATTTTTTTTTAATTACAAAATCTTTGCAGCAGAGGCTGCCAAGACTTTCTAACTTGCAAGTGCAGGAAGATGTTGCAGTAACAACTAGAACAATTACATCTGCTCATGACTTTGATGGTCGTGTTTATCAAATATCTCTGAAGTCTGAGTTTTGATACATTTCTTCACTGTGGTAGTAGCCATCTACTCCTCATGTGAAGGCAGCAGGTGTGCGCCTTGTGATCCTTTCAACCCAACATGTAGAAATGGGTACCTGACCAACTTGTGTTAAGTGGTGGGGAACTTTCTGAAACTGGAGAGCATTCATCTGCAGTCCTTGTACACACTAGTCACAGTACATATGGCTGTCAGTGCTTGAAGGGAAATGTTTTATTCATGTAAAAATTCAGAGAGTACGGGAACATGGCGAAGTCCATCATATGCTTCCCTTTTGTTATATGATATCTTTAACAGATGTTTTAAATAAATAAACTAAAAAAAGTTGTGATGTTTTGTCCATTTCTTATTATTTCACATGTGCTTGTCTTACACACAGAGGTCAGTGATATAAGACCAGGCAAAAGCATCTCAGTTACCCAGCTATAGAAAAGGGTTCCTATCTCAGTTACCAAGCTATAGAAAAGGGTGCCTATCTCAGTTACCAAGCTATAGAAAAGGGTGCCTATCTCAGTTACCAAGCTATAGAAAAGGGTGCCTATCTCATTTACCAAGCTATAGAAAAGGGTGCCTATCTCAGTTACCCAGTTATAGAAAAGGGTGCCTTTCTCAGTTACCAATCTATAGAAAAGGGTGCCTATCTCATTTACCAAGCTATAGAAAAGGGTGCCTATCTCAGTTACCCAGTTATAGAAAAGGGTGCCTTTCTCAGTTACCAATCTATAGAAAAGGGTGCCTATCTCATTTACCAAGCTATAGAAAAGGGTGCCTATCTCAGTTACCCAGTTGTAGAAAAGGGTGCCTATCTCAGTTACCAAGCTATAGAAAAGGGTGCCTATCTCAGTTACCCAGCTATAGAAATGGGTGCCTATCTCAGTTACCCAGTTATAGAAAAAGGTGCCTATCTCAGTTACCCAGCTATAGAAATGGGTGCCTATCTGTTACCCAGCTATAGAAAAGGGTGCCTATCTCAGTTACCCAGCTATAGAAAAGGGTGCCTATCTCAGTTACCCAGCTATAGAAATGGGTGCCTATCTCTGTTACCCAGCTATAGAAATGGGTGCCTATCTCAGTTACCCAGTTATAGAAAAGGGTGCCTATCTCAGTTACCAAGCTATAGAAATGGGTGCCTATCTCAGTTACCAAGCTATAGAAAAGGGTGCCTATCTCAATTACCCAGCTATAGAAAAGGGTGCCTGTCCCAATTACCCAGCTATAGAAAAGGGTGCCTATCTCAGTTAGCCAGCTGTAGAAAAGAGTGCCTATCTCAGTTACCCAGCTATAGAAAAGGGTGCCTATCTCAGTTACCCAGCTATAGAAAAGGGTGCCTGTCCCAATTACCCAGCTATAGAAAAGAGTGCCTGTCTCAGTTACCCAGCTATAGAAAAGGGTACCTATCTCAGTTACCCAGCTATAGAAAAGAGTGCCTATCTCAGTTACCCAGCTATAGAAAAGGGTGCCTATCTCAGTTACCCAGCTATAGAAAAGGGTGCCTATCTCAGTTACCCAGCTGTAGAAAAGAGTGCCTATCTCAGTTACCCAGCTATAGAAAAGGGTACCTATCTCAGTTACCCAGCTGTAGAAAAGAGTGCCTATCTCAGTTACCCAGCTATAGAAAAGGGTACCTATCTCAGTTACCCAGCTGTAGAAAAGGGTACCTATCTCAGTTACCCAGCTGTAGAAAAGAGTGCCTATCTCAGTTACCCAGCTATAGAAAAGGGTACCTATCTCAGTTACCCAGCTATAGAAAAGGGTGCCTATCTCAGTTACCCAGCTATAGAAGAGGGTGCCTATCTCAGTTACCCAGCTATAGAAAAGGGTGCCTGTCTCTCCACTGAACTTGGGGAAGGAAAAGCAGCCAGGCTTGATGCTGACCACATTAACCTTTAGTGTTCTATGAGGTCAAGAAAAGTTTGGACACTTAACACCAAAACCACAGGTTCTTCTCTGAAATGAAGTGACTACATTTCTTTATTTCACAGCCAGAGCCACCATTGGCCTAGCAACTGCCATCTCCTTCATTGTGTTCTGCCGAGCAGTCGAGTCCGGTTTTGGAAACGGCGTGAAGAATTGGTTGATTCTGGTCACAGTCACACAGTTTCATTTCATGTTTTATATGTCAAGACCCCTGCCCAATGTACTGGCATTGAGTTTTGGTAATTATAAATTCAGCATATACATTTTTTACACTTATCTTGACCTCCACATTACCAGATGTGGTATTTATGTCTGTCATTTGTAAATCAGTCAGTGCAAGTTTTAATTAAATACAAATCAAGAATTCAAGAGTTGAATAATACAGAACTAACAGATATCCTCTTTCATAATTAGTATCCCATCCTTGATGATATTGGAATATTTCAACTATGGCTATAGAACTCAGGTCATCAGAGAAATGGAGAGATACCATCTAGACATACTAGGCATCAGCGAAATGCGATGGCCAGAAGCAGGTAAAAGATCAGCGGAAAACGGTAAGTTAATTATACATTCAGGCAGAAATGACGGTAAATTCCGAGAAGGAGTGGGCATTATTATGTCAAATGTAGCTGCAAAGAGCCTTGTAGAATGGGAACCGGTGAACAGTCGTATAATAAGAGCACGATACAACCTACGACACGGAAGAATGACAATAATACAGTGTTATGCACCCACGAATGATGCAGATGATGATGTGAAAGACGACTTCTATCACCAACTACAACAAATCATCAACAAAGTCCCTAAACACGACATCTTAATTGCTATGGGGGACTTCAACGCTAAGGTAGGGAAGGATAATACCGACGTTGAAAAAGTGATGGGGAAAGAAGGAATTGACATGGTTAATCAGAACGGAGAAAGATTAATTGAAGTATGTCTAACAGAGGGCATGGTCATTGGAGGCACAATATTCCCACACAAAGAGATACATAAAACAACATGGATATCTCCAGATGATAGAACTAGAAACCAGATAGACCATTTTTGTATTAGAAAGCAATACAGAACATCTCTCATGGATGTAAGGGCTTATAGGGGTGCAGATGTTAACAGTGATCACAACCTGTGCATAGGGAAAATAAAACTAAAATTGAAAAGTCAACACAAGAAATCAGTACACAGAAAGATAAACAGCCACAGCCTACAAGAAGAAAATACTAACATTAATTTCAATCAGGAACTTGCCAATCATTCCAAAACTCCCAGTGAAGTTGAGGAGATAGGTATAGATGAGTTATGGAATTCTTACAGCACAGCCATAATCACAGCAGCAAAAGTAAGCGCTGGATTGGAAAAACCAAATAGAAAAGGATGGATATCAGATAAAACATGGAAGTATATACATGAAAGACGAGCAGTCAGATTAGACATGTTGAATGCAAAAACAGATCATGAAAGAGATTTGGCAAAAGCAAAATACAAAGACATAGACAAGAAAGTAAAAAGTTCAGCTAGAAGGGATAAAAGAGAATACATAGACAATATGGCGAAAGAGGCAGAAAAAGCAGCAAAAACAGGAGACAGCAAAACTTTATATAACATACAAAAGAGGCTAACAGGTACTATTACATCTAAAGAAAGACCAATCCTTAGCAAAACTGGAATACTATTAACATCAAATAAAGACCAAAAGCAAAGATGGGCTGAACACTTCCAAGAAATACTCAATCGACCACACCCAAAAGAATTGTTAAACCTTGAAACTGACTTATCAGCCCCACAACTAAATGTCAACCTAGATGAAATTAAATTGCATGAAATTGAAACAGCAGTGAATTTAATGGCTAACAACAAAGCTGCAGGTGAAGATGAAATAACAGCTGAGATGCTAAAAGATATCAATAGTGACAACATGAGACAACTACAGAGAATGTTTAACAAGATTTGGAAAGAAGAAAAGGTCCCTTCTAATTGGAAGAAAGGAATCATTGTTAAAATACCAAAAAAGGGCAACCTTAGTGACTGTAACAACTGGAGAGGAGTAACCTTAATATCAGTTGTGTCAAAAGTATTTTGCAAGGTCATTTTGAATAGACTCAAAGATATAGTGGATACTGCAATGAGAGAAGAACAAGCAGGATTTCGAAAAGGGAGAAGCTGTCTCGACCAGATCTTTACTCTCAGAATAATACTTGAAGAACATATTGAAAAGCAGAAACCATTAATACTGAACTTCATAGATTTTAAAAAGGCATTTGATAGCATACACAGAGATTCATTATGGAGAATTTTATGTCTATATGGAATACCATCTAAAATTGTCAACATCATTAAGGACTTATACAATGGATATGGTTTGCAGTCAAGACAGAAGAAGGGATGAGTGAATGGTTCCAGATTGAAACAGGCATGAAACAAGGATGTATACTGTCTCCCTTACTTTTTGGGATTACAATAGACTTCATAATGAAAAAATGCTGCACAGGTAACACAGGTATTGACTGGGTACATGGGACCCAACTAAAAGATCTTGATTTTGCTGATGACATAACTCTTATCAGTAATAATGTGAATTCCATGCAAGAAAAAACAGATAGCCTGTCTTCACTGGCTAGCAAAATAGGACTTGAAATTAACAAGGACAAAACAAAAATAATGAAAATTCCCATCAATCAAAATGGAAAAATACACATAGAAGGGACAGATACTGAAGAAGTCAATCAGTTTGCATACCTTGGCAGCTACATAGACCAGGATGGTGACACTAGAAAGGAAGTTAGGATCAGAATTGCAAAAGCAGCATCAATCTTCAAGAATCTTGAGAACATATGGAATTCAAAAGTTATAAGCACAAAAACCAAGTTAAGACTATTCAATTCAAATGTAATATCCGCCCTCATTTATGCATGCGAAAGCTGGAAAAGAACTAAAGAAATAGAAAAGAAATTAGACTCTTTTGAAAACAAATGCCTAAGGAAAATACTCGGCATCAAGTGGATTGAATTCAAGAACAATGCAGAGATAAGACAGATGACTGAACAACAACCAGTCTCATGGGTGATCAGGAAAAGGAGATGGACATATGTTGGTCACTTGATGAGAAGAAATGATCAGAGAATCCCAAAACAAGCTATCAAGTGGAACACAACAGGCCGAAGAAAAAGGGGCAGACCGTGTGAAACTCTGAAGAGGACATTATTAAGAGAGGCCAAGCTAACAGGCATAAAATCCTTTGATGAGGTTGAAAGACTCGCCGAAGACAGGAAAAATTGGCGAACTACTTTACAAGCCCTATGTGACGTTTAACGGCACGGGAAGGATATAAGATATAAGATATAGAACTAAAAATAATTGATTAAAAAGCGTTATTGAAATTTGAAAGGTCTGCATGGCAGTCAAATGGACAATGGACGAAGCCTGTGGGGGTACTAAAAGGTCACCAACTTGGACCACGTCCCAAAATTTGAGTGTAATGTTGTCACTGCAGCTGGAATGAGTGTTATTTTGTAATATAAAATACCAGTATGCAGGATCATAGCACTATATATTTTTTTCTTTTTTCATATCAATGACAGAACCATGTCAGAACCATGTCAGGACCATGTCAGTGAAAGATGTGGAGCTCCAGGCTGTCAGAGTTCCTGTTCCTGCAGAAGAAAAGTCCGCAGGAGATCCACGAGTGTTTGCTGCAGGCATTGAGTGACAAGTGCCGTCATACTCAGCTGTGAAGAAGTGGCATGCTAACTTTCAGTGTGGAGATTTCCAGACCAGAGATTCAGCAAGATCTGGAAGGCTTTCAGCAGTGTCAACTCCAGAAATTTTTGATCATGCATAACCTAACTTTGTTAGATTGGTGGATTTCAGCTAAAACAATTCCTGGTAAACTGAAGATGTCCACAGAATGTATTGGGTTTATAATTTGTGAACATTTGGGTATGCAGAAACTTCTGGCCAAGTGGGTGCCAAAATGTTTGAATGTTGATGAGAAACAGTATTGAGTGGACATCTTCAAGTTGATTTTGTGGCATTTTGAGCAATCTAGTGATAACTAGTGATTTATATCACCAAGGAAAAGCGAGATTTATAGGACATTTCCTGAGAAGAGGAAAATTGGAACACACTGTGGCAGCTGGAAAAACTGAAGGAAGAAGAGACAGAGGAAGACAGAGAGAAAAGTTTCTGGATGGGCTGTCAGTGTGGCTAGGAAGAAAGTCACTGGCAGATCTCATAATCAAGTCTAAAGACAGGGAATTGTGGAGAGAAATTATCGCCTACACCACCTGGCACGGTACTTGAATTGAATTGAACATTACCAACTACAACTCATTAACAGAGTTTCTAAACATGACATTGTAATTGTCATGGGAGACTTCAGCATCAAGGTAGGAGAATATAACACTGATGTAAAAAAAAAAGTAATGGGGAAAAAAGGAGTTGATATGGTAAATGAGAACAGAGAAAGATTAATTGACCTATGGGGAAAGAAAAGCTCGATGAAAACAGGAAAACTTGGTAAACTACCATGCACACCTTGTGTGACGTTTAACAACACAGGAAGGATGTAAGTGATAACTTTTAGGAACAACTCAGCACTGTTTATGAAACATGGTTATACAACTATGATCCTGAGACCAAAGAACAGTCCTTGCAGCGGTGATATTTGCTTCATCACTGCCAAAGAAATTCAAGACCCAGAAGTCAGTAGAAAAGGTCATGGACTCTGGGGTTTTTATTTGTGTGGATAAAGAAGGTGCTTTTATGATGGACTGTCTTCCACAGGACAAAAGAGTTAATGCAGAATACTACTCTAACTTGCTGCGCCAATTAGAGGATGAACTGAAAGTAAAATGGTGAGGGAAGCTGTGAGAAAGTATCTCTTTTGGCAGGACGCCTGCTAACAAGGCTCATAAGACTTATGTTTCCAAGAATTTGCTGTTTGAAGAAAAGATCATCTGCTTATTCACCAGATCCTGGTTCACCCAACCATTACCTGTTTCCCAACCTTAAAAAGTGTTTGAAAGGGAGGTCATAACAGCAACAGAGCAGTTATTTCAGTGACCAGATATAGTTTTTTTTTTTTTTGGAAGAGTTAAAGAAACTTGAAAAAATGATGTGCCAAGTATGTTGATCTTCATATATGGAATAAGATGTACAGTAAGTTTTGTAGCTCTAGGTCATTCCTTTCTTGGCTGGGCTGATAACCTTCCAGCACCCTCGTAACAGGCACAGAACCTTGAACGTGGTCATAATTTATTTCAGTTCTTCTGGCCTTGTCAAGTTGGCTGCATCAGAAACATGGGTTTTTCATCTGGTTGTCTGGAGTATCAGTCATCATTTTCCGCTTTGACCTGGTCATGTTCCTTGGACTGATTGTCCTCGGTGAGCTGACTTCTGGAAGATTGAGTCTATTGCGCTTTATATCTACAACTTTTGTTGCTGGCACATGTTTGTTAGGTAAGATAAAACTACCATCATAATTGTTTTTCGCTTCATCCCTGTTCTTCATCCTTTTCTTATTCTCCATCTTCTGGTAAGTGTTCTTCCTTACTTTTTATTTTGTCTTTAGCCTACCTTTCCTGTTTACTATGAAGGAATGAGGACTCGAGCAATTATCAGAGGCAGTAAACCACAAACTACCTTCCCATAGTGCACCTGGAAACATGATATTGCATTAGTTCAGTCTAGCTGGCAGTGTAGGAATTAACTTGTAATTCATGATGGTTGTGGGTCTTTAAATGTTGATTCAGTCAGTTTGTATTGACTTAGAGTTTTGATTTCATTGTCTCTCTCATGAGTTGTTGCCTTGTCATGATGAAAGAGCTTGTTTGTCCCCATGACCTAAAGAGCTATGCTGGCAGGGCCACCCAAGCAAGACTGGTCTGAGGGTAGGGGCCAGGCAAAGCACAACTCAAACCCTACTGTCTTGCAGAATGGCTGGGGCCAGGCAAAGCACAACTCAAACCCTACTGTCTTACAGGATGGCTGGGGACAGCCAAAGCATACAGCAAACCCTACTGTCTTGCAGGATGGCTGGGGCCAGGCAAATCACAACTCAAACCCTACTGTCTTGCAGGATGGCTAGGGACAGCCAAATGCTACAGAAGGAAACATGAAAAAAAAAAGAGTGCTGAAGATGGATGTACTGGGTCCAGGGTACACAGTGATGCAGATTTGTGAAGAGTTACAGTACAACACACCTTATGCTCACATGACACAACAACCAATCTCATCCATATGTGGTGTTCTACCTGTGGAGCCCCACCATATAGGGAGAATGCCAAATAGGTCCACCCAAAGTGACTGGTGGTCACCTTTCTTCACACTGTGCGGCAAGGGCATAAAGACAAAGTGACTGGTGGGTCACCTTTCTTCACACTGTATGGCAAGGGCATAAAGACAAAGTGACTGGTGGTCACCTTTCTTCACACTGTGCGGCAAGGGCATAAAGACAAAGTGACTGGTGGTCACCTTTCTTCACACTGTGCGGCAAGGGCATAGAGACAAAGTGACTGGTGGTCACCTTTCTTCACACTGTGCGGCAAGGACTTAAAGACAAAGTGACTGGTGGGTCACCTTTCTTCACACTGTGCGGCAAGGACATAAAGACAAAGTGACTGGTGGTCACCTTTCTTCACACTGTGCGGCAAGGACATAAAGACAAAGTGACTGGTGGTCACCTTTCTTCACACTGTGCGGCAAGGACATAAAGACAAAGTGACTGGTGATCACCTTTCTTCACACTGTATAGCAAGGACATAAAGACAAAGGGGGAAAGCTATTACTGAAGACAGCACAAAGAAACACAAAAAAAATTCAGTATCCTATAATGGAACACTGAATGAGTCAGAAATAAAAAGATCGAACTCACAAAAAAACTCATGGAAGAGGAGATAGACCTTGCCTGTATACAGGAAACACACTTGAAACCAGACAGCTGATTCAGAGTAAGAGGTTACCAGACTTTTAGACATCACAGAGAAGGACACAAGGGAGGAGTTATAACACTGATTTGAAACCAAATAACAGGCAAAGAAATAGAACAACAAGGATGAGGAAGCACCGAGTGATAGGACCGGACATAATAATACAAGGGAAACAACCAAGAATTTACAATATATACTGTAAACCCCCCCCCACCCCCCAGAAAAGCCCATGATGCTCACAGAAACAGAAACTACACAGTCTCAGTGCATACTCACAGGTAACTTCAACAGTCTCTCAGAACAGTGGGGATATGATGAAACAGTCCCTCAGAACAGTGGGGATATGATGAAACAGTCTCTCAGAACAGTGGGGATATGATGAAACAGTCTCTCAGAACAATGGGGATATGATGAAACAGTCTCTCAGAACAGTGGGGATATGATGAAACAGTCTCTCAGAACAGTGGGGATATGATGAAACAGTCTCTCAGAACAGTGGGGATATGATGAAACAGTCAGCAGAGGAGAGGAAGTACAAGAATGGGAAATAGATATTTAAAGAGCAACAGACACCTTATCACATCCTACAGAGTTGCAGGTTACACAGCCCACACATGTTGCCACTCAGGCAAAGGACCTGGCCAGACCCCCCACAACAGAACCTCTGTGGTGATGCTGAAAACCTGAGATGAACTGCCACATTTGTGAGAGAGGTTGCTGTCAGTGTCTGAGTGAATGACGAAGGTTTCCTTGTTACACAAACTGTCTGCAAGACTTCTCATGCTGAATAAGATATCAGTAAATTAGACCAGTTGACACAGTCAAAGAGTACCTGGTGAGTCAAATGGTTAGCACATTTGTGTTACAGCTGAAGGTTGGTGGTGAAATGGTTAGCACATTTGTGTTACAGCATTGTATTGGCATGGGAGCGAGTTATGGCAGCTATTTTTTAAGTCCCGGAGTACAGCTAAAAAGCAGGGGGTGTGCAGTGCTTCTTTAGCAGACTCCACCACCATGGGGACTATGGCAATCCCTGCCCTGTTAGCCAGGCTAGGCCTCCAGGCTAGGGCTGTTACTGGGGGTACCACGGAGAGGTGGGACAGGGTCTTGGTCAGCTATGGTTTGCTAACCCTGACGCTGGCATATCAACTACAGGTCACTGATTGCCTCACTGGACAGCGTCTTCACCCCAATCCCAGAGGTAGAAGTGGGTAGCAGGCTGTTCCAAGATTTGAGAAAGGAAAGGCAGCCACCTGGAGCAGAGATTTATAGAGAAGCCTGTTTTTTGAGCGCTTTTTTGAACTTCAAGAAATCACCGTACTGTGCTCTAACATCAAACTTGAGACCTGTGATTCAGGATTGTCGAATTGTTAAAAGTCAAGCAAAAAAAAAAAAACATGCCTGTGATTTTTGTGCAAACAGTGGGGCCTTTTTTTCGGTAGGTGCTCGGACAGGGATACCCAGGTAAGTGCTGCCAGGCTGCTGAATGTTGAGTGTGTTAGTCTTCAGGTGGTTCTGTCTGGGAAAATCAGGACACACATGCAGCAGTGAGAAATGGTCATGCAACAATCTCGGCTCATGTGATGTAAAAGGGAAGCGAAAAAAGGCAGGCCCACAGTCACAGCAAGAAACAAAATCAAATGTTGACAGTTCAGTCAGTTCAGTATTGATGAAATCACATTGACTACAGATTTCAAGATTGATGAAATCACATTGACTACAGATTTCAAGATTGATGAAATTACATGACATTGATTAGTTGTTCCATCTTGCAGGGGTGAAATCACTTGGCATTAATTAGTTGTTCCATCTTGCAGGTCTGACAGTTTTGGTGGACTCGTACTTCTGGCAGCGATGGCTGTGGCCAGAAGGCGAGGTCATGTGGTTTAATCTTGTGCTGAATAAGAGCTCAGACTGGGGCGTATCCTTTCACGCATTAAAGTTGCCAGATTTTTTTCTGCGTTTTTTTTTTTTTTTTTAAATGTAATAAACTGTTTGTGCATATTTCCCCCAGTTGAACATTTGAGCTGTCCATGTATTTTTATTTGCTAGGAGTGTAAAGATGGAGGGTTTGAGGTAAATATGAAATAAATAAACTTTGGACAGCCTGGGGAACACAAACAGCATGGATATGTGAGAAACCAGTGCTGCAAGAGAGAGAGAGAGAATCAAACTCAGAATATGTAAGCAGGCCCTACGAGAGGAGGGCCCTCCTGGTTGGTGAGCTGTTTCAGGGGGCAGAGGGTTTTCTCTGTTTTAAGGCTGGGCTTAGAGGGTTCTGGAGAAGGGGGGTGGGGTTGTGTGTGTGTCTATCACTTTACAGTATTTTTCTTAGAGGCCCTGCATGTAACCACCGAGCCACAAGGAGATAATCAGTGTAATACTTAATTTATGTGCAAATTTAGACAGTATTATGTTACTTAATTTATTATGTATGAAAACCTTCATACTTATTTTATACAGAATATGACATTACTGTAATACTTAATTTAAGCAGAGTTTGTGATATTACATTGATACAGTAGAAGCATTGTATTCATGGTGGGTGTTATATTCTAAGACTTACCACAAATGCCTGAAAATTACTGAGAGTAGCAAGGTCTATATATGTCTTTTTTTTTTCTTGTTTACAAGCCTATGATGTTTAGTTGTTTAAAAGCACTTTAAAAGTTTAATAAATTGTGCCAGTAAGACACTACCAATATTATTATTATACTTCTGCTGTCTCTCTCTCCCTCTCTCTCTCTCTCTCTCTCTCTCTCTCGCTTATCAATCTCATAATTGGGATTTTAATGTTTTAGCTTAACTGTCAAGGGAAGTTGAGCAATGATAGATACCTTGTACAGTTTTAGATTAAATACATTTTTACATTACATTTTATATTTATTTTTTAAAACATATCTTAGACTACTGGAATACTAACTGCCAACATCACTGCTTTGGGGCCATTTTTAAGCACAATTAAGAATTCTTTTCACAACAACAGTGTAGTGACACCACAGGGAATACAGACAGCTAGAGTGCTGAAGGATAACTGGATGTCAGGCCAGGGTGGGTTTCAGAGAGCAGAGATCAGTCATGCACAGGCTGAAAATCAGGCCTGAAACTCTGCTCAGAGTTAACCATTTTGGCTGATATGCCAAAAGTTTTTATTTTTTTCACAATATCACATTGTTCTAAGCACCTGTTTGAGTCAAAAGATGTTTATTTTTTAAATCGTCGCCTAGCAATGTATTAAACTTATGGCCAGCATTTAGCATAAATCGACCAGAAAGTGGAATTTCATGCCTAATTCTAAGTGCCATGCCATTCTCTCCACAATTTCTTTTGTGTTGATTATGAGATCCGCAGGTAACTTTCTTCCTAGCCACACTGACAGCCCATCCAGTAACTTCTCTCTCTGTCTTCCTTTGTCTCTTCTTCCCTCAATTTTTCCAGTTGCCACAGTGATTTCCAGTTTTCCTCTTCTCAGAAAATGTCCTATAAATCTCGCTTGTCAGCCTCTGATCTTTGCTGTAATTTGCCTTTTGACTCTGGCCTCTCTTAAGACTTTTTCATTGGTTTTCTTGGCTGAAAATTTGTACTTTCAACATTCTTATAAACCACATTTCTATGGCCTCCATTTCTCGCCATTCTCTCTTATTCATAGACTATGCTTCACACCCATAAAACAAAATTAGCTAGCTCGATGTAACATTTAAGTACTCAGAATCTTGTTTCTATTGATATGGATCTGTTGCACAAGATGTCTCATTGTTTGGAATGCTGACTTGGCCTGAGCACGTCTGCTTTTTAATTCGTTGTGACATTTCCCATCAGTTGCTGTAATGGTTAATTTCATGTCACCTAAATTTTGCCTAATAGAAATTTCACATTGCTGTGAATATTCCTTTTAGGCAAAATTTGACTGAGAAAACAATGGTTGCTTTTACTTGCTTTCAGTATTTTCAGGCAGTGGTAAACCTTGTATAACTGAAGTGGGGGAGGAAGGTTCTACTGTATTTCATTTACATACACATTCTGATCATTACCTTAACAACCAAAACAACCAGACATCTCCGTTCCTGTGGTACTTTTATTCAGTTCTCCCACGTGCCCTGTCAGCTACTATTATACTTGTACCTGTTGGGATCTACCTGACTCGGCACGTGATGGTCTTGGTGTGGCCCACTCTCGGATACATTGTGCTGTTTTCCTTTCTCCCGCACAAAGAACTGAGATTCATCATTTACACGTTTCCTGTTCTAAACACAGTAGCAGCTTGTGCTGTTTCTACACTGTGAGTAGGTGTGCTAAAATCTTTAGTTCTCACCTAGATCATTGAGAAAATGAGTCTTACATATCCACTAGATCATTGACAAAATGAGTCTTATATATCCACTAGATCATTGACAAAATGAGTCTTATATATCCACTAGATCATTGACAAAATGAGTCTTATATATCCACTAGATCATTGAGAAAATGAGTCTTACATATCCACTAGATCATTGACAAAATGAGTCTTATATATCCACTAGATCATTGACAAAATGAGTCTTATATATCCACTAGATCATTGACAAAATGAGTCTTATATATCCACTAGATCATTGACAAAATGAGTCTTATATATCCACTAGATCATTGACAAAATGAGTCTTATATATCCACTAGATCATTGACAAAATGAGTCTTATATATCCACTAGATCATTGATAAGAAGACCTTTTTTTTCCTATTACTGTAGATCATTGAAAATAAGATTGTTATGTTAGACTTCCACGCTAAATCAGCATAATGTAAGATTTCTTTCTTTGATACATATAAGATCTTCTCATGTACCATTTGGTAGGAACTTCTAATAAAAGCAACATAGTGGGGAATGTGTTAAGATGCCAGTTCTTACTTTTTAAAGTGGACCTAAGAGGCAGGCCCAACCCCTGGATGGGACCCATTAATCTTACCTTTCAATATCAAGTTGTAGTGTAAGAATATCTTACCATGAGCATCACGTGATGGTAAACCAGGGTCATTAAAGGTTTAGCTCCCTGACCCAGATATAATCTCTAACATGGTCACCTCAGCTCCAAACCTGAACTCACACAATCTCTGACATGGTCACCTCAGCTCCAAACCTGAACCCACACAAAGTCTTACATGGTCACCTCAGCTCCAAACCTGAACCCACACAATCTCTTACATGGTCACCTCAGCTCCAAACCTGAACCCACACAATCTCTTACATAGTCACCTCAGCTCCAAACCTGAACCCACACAGTCTCTTACATGGTCACCTCAGCTCCAAACCTGAACCCACACAGTCTCTTACATGGTCACCTCAGCTCCAAACCTGAACCCACACAGTCTCTTACATGGTCACCTCAGCTTCAAACTTGAACCCACACAATCTCTGACATGGTCACCTCAGCTCCAAACCAAAGCCTACACAATCTCTTACATGGTCACCTCAGCTTCAAACTTGAACCCACACAATCTCTTACATGGTCACCTCAGCTCTGAATCTTAATCCAAACAATCTCTTACATGGTCATCTCAGCTCTGAATTTTAACCCAAACAATCTCTTACATGGTCATCTCAGCTCTGAATCTTAACCCAAACAATCTCTTACATGGTCACCTCAGCTCCAAACCTGAACCCACACAGTCTCTTACATGGTCACCTCAGCTCCAAACCTGAACCTACACAATCTCTTTCATGGTCACCTCAGCTCTAAACCTAAGCCTACACAATCTCTGACATGGTCACCTCAGCTCTAAACCTAAGCCTACACAATCTCTTACATGGTCACCTCATCTCTAAACCTAAGCCTACACAATCTCTGACATGGTCACCTCAGCTCTAAACCTGAACCTACACAATCTCTTACATGGTCACCTCATCTCCAAACCTGAACCTACACAATCTCTTACATGGTCACCTCAGCTCCAAACCTGAACCTACACAATCTCTTACATGGCCACCTCAGCTCCAAACCTGAACCCACACAATCTCTTACATGGTCACCTCAGCTCCAAACCTGAACCTACACAATCTCTTACATGGTCACCTCAGCTCTGAATCTTAACCCACACAATCTCTTACATGGTCACCTCAGCTCCAAACCAAAGCCTACACAATCTCTTACATGGTCACCTCATCTCTAAACCAAAGCCTACAAATCTCTTACATGGTCACCTCAGCTCCAAACCAAAGCCTACACAATCTCTTACATGGTCACCTCATCTCTAAACCAAAGCCTACACAATCTCTTACATGGTCACCTCATCTCTAAACCAAAGCCTACACAATCTCTTACATGGTCATCTCAGCTCCAAACCTGAACCCACACAATCTCTTACATGGTCACCTCAGCTCTGAATCTTAACCCACACAATCTCTTACATGGTCACCTCAGCTCTGAATCTTAACCCACACAATCTCTTACATGGTCACCTCAGCTCTGAATCTTAACCCACACAATCTCTTACATGGTCACCTCAGCTCTGAATCTTAACCCACACAATCTCTTACATGGTCACCTCAGCTTTGAATCTGAACCCACACAACTAACATGTTGCAGGTTAATAAAATGCCAAGCACTCTTTTAAACATGAAAGGAAATGTGTATGATGTTTGAGTTAACCATTAATGATAATTTAGTGACCTACTAAGCAAAGATAATATCAATTTCTTTATTCCCATCATCACCTTATTCTTTAGTTTTAACCAGTCACTCATGACAGATTATGGTTAAGAGATTTCAATCTTTACATTGTTATTTCCTGTATATGTCAGCAGTGATATGTGGCTAGAATAGTTTAAGGAAGATGCTGATGATGAAAGTCACTTGCAACCAGCAGCAGGTTGCCGTGGTTACCCAGCTCCTCAAGCAGGCTTCTGGCTACATCTTTGAGAAACTCATCGTTTACTCCATCTGTCGGCTGATAGTTATACAGGCTGAGCATAGTCTTTCCCTGATTTCAAACATTTATTATGTGAAAACTACTCCAGATACACAACTTGTGTAAATTTTACCTCAGTGTAAAAAGTTGTTTGTTTTACTTTATTCATGCGCTTCAGTATGTGCTGTGTCTGTGGCCCAGAGAATGATGTTGTCAGATGCCTAAGCAGTACTCACTTTCTTTCTATATGCTCTCTAACATATCTTTAGTCACTGTCGCTAAAGTATTCATTTATCCTTGCCTTCAGAATTTCAGTATCAGGAACTGTTGAACTGAACACTTTGTCCTTAGTATACTTCCATAAAAAAAGTCAAGAGAGATGTTGTTTTGATGTGATGGTCATGGCGTTGGACCATCCCTCTCAAACCATTGGTGTGGAAAGTTTGTATTCAAGAATTGACAAACAACTAAACCCCGGTGTGGCGGCATATCATATTGTTGGAGACTGCCCGTTGCTGAAACTTAAGAATCAGCCTATGGAATGCCACAGTGTTCATTCTTCTGTCTAGCATAGTTTTTGTGATACAGTTTTTCTTAGTCAGTGAGGGACTTATGATCATCCTGTACATGTCAGGTCAGTCATTCATTCATTCATTTGCATGTCCCTTGCGGAACTTTGCCTCCCAAACAGCACTCCTGTAGGCCTCTCGGTTGTGAGCAAGATGGCCTGCTGCTGCTGCGTCCATTTGCAGATCGTCAACGAGTCAGGTCAGTCAGACAAATAATCATAAAACTGCACTCTTTCAAGCTGATAGAAAGCTAGTTTCATTATCACTTAGAAGATGTCAGTCCTTAATCTGACCAGGTTGTTGTATGGCAAAAGTTGGTGTTGGGACACCTAATGAGGAGTAGAACAGGTTATTGGCCAAATTTAGTTTGCCAGCCGTGACAAGACAGCCCTCGTTGCCACGCTGTTTTAAACTTTTGTTAACTAAATGAGGGGTTGGCAACTCTTACCAACAAAATGAATTGTTTTTCAAGCAAAGAAGCAGCTTCGTAATTGTTGATTCTTCCCTACATGATCCTAACAGTTGGCAAAATAAAGGCAAGTCTGCATACAGAAAGCTGCTAGCTATAGGATCGTCAAGTTTGTTACTGGGAAATGTGGTGATAACGTCAGGGTTTCTTTATATAGCACATCACAACTATCCAGGAGGGGAGGCAGTTCGGCTCTTACACCAGCTGGAGCGAGAAAATTCAAGTATGTGCTGTTTGAAAATTTAGCATGAACATTAATGTAAAGGAGAGTTTTTTGTCTAAAAATAGGTGTACATGTTTATCTGTGAAATAAGCAGACTTAAAAGATTGGGTAGATCTAGTTCTGAGTACTGCAGAACTATGGTTGCAGTCTTCTGGTAATGGAAGCACAAATAACTTTGTCTTGTAGAACATGTTCATAGCACAGACAACTCTTGTGTACAGTATGTTGAAAGTAATACAAAATGTTGATAACATGTAGAAATATATAACGCATACAACAGTATTGTTGAAGTATTTCTATATTTCTGTATATACAACAATATATTGATAGCACATTAGAGATATGTTTTGCTAAATAAATGCCAAGTAGATAAATTGTGGAGTCCTTCATTTTATGAAAAAATTTGAACACATCTTTCTTGTGTGAAAACATATTTATGTAATACAATTGTCTATGAAAAATGTATAAACTGACATTTCTGTATCTTCAGACGTCCATGTTCACATTGACGTGTTCACCGCACAGACAGGTGTTACACGGTTTATTCAGCTCAGGCCAGACTGGATGTAAGTCATATTTGGTTGACTATTGTAGAAAGTCTGGTCACAATAAAGTGAATGCCTTTTGTGATATTGTTATCGATAATTAAATAGATGTTTACAGTTACATGTATGAAGTGTTTGATAAGTAAGTGGAAAATACATAGAGAAGTATTTATGAGCAACTTATTCGAGAAATTGTCTGTTACAGTGAGGACAAAAATACTTGATCTGATAATTTTTCTATGCCACAACAGCAGAAGCCAAATAATTGACAGCTGAGCCAACACACAAACACTTTTTGAATGTTACTGCCCCTGGCAGCTGTAGTAAGGATGTTGAATATATCACCTGCTAATGAGTTTCTGCAGTTTCTGCCATGTATCATTCCCAGAATGCTCAGACATTGTCATGAAGGAGGATGATTTACACACAATAACTCTCCCAGGTCCAGCCATACGTATTGCAGGCCTCGGTGTTTCTTACAGTGGTTGGAGTTGATAGCAGTGCTCTTTGGTGCTTTCTTGGTTTTAAAAAAAAGTGAACATGGTCTTGCCCATGCTGGATATAGAAAGCATTTGTTTTGGTGGTGAAACTAATGTTTCTGTAGCTGCCGCACATGCATTTGGGCAAATCCACTATCTACTACTGCCAGTACTAATGTTTTAACAGGCTTAAATGTAGAGCTACATCTATAACCATATAGATGTTGTTGCATACTCTGCTCTCTATATGCTGTACACTTAATATAAATTTAGGCACTACAGGGACTGTATATATAGAACATACCTTTAGCTGTTGTAAATTAAATATTTATTGATCATGAAATATTCTTTTTTTTTTCGTGTTGCTGAAAAAAATGCAAAAAGAAAATACAGATTTGGTCACTTCATCCATGTAGGAAGTATTAAAAATCAAGCACATTTGTTTCTTGTTTTTGCTTGGACAAGTGTAATAGTCTACCCTTGTTTGTACTTTTTAAAAATCGAATGGTTATCTTATAGACTTATGTCAGTAAATCTGAGACAATACCTCAACATTGCTTCATAAGAGTATGTTCTTCTGTCAGGATTTATTCTTTTAGCCCAGCTCTCCTGAAGCATCTGTTCTTCTGTCAGGATTTATTCTTTTAGCCTAGCTCTCCTGAAGCATCTGTTCTTCTGTCAGGGTTTTCAACTCTCCTGAAGCATCTGTTTTTCTGTCAGTGTTTATTCTTTTAGCCCAACTCTCCTGAAGCATCTGTTCTTTTGTCAGTGTTTATTCTTTTAGCCCAACTCTCCTGAAGCGCTTTCACAGGCATGGGTCCACAGTGTATTAGCAGATGAACCTGAATTTATTTAATAGAAAATATGTGTAAAAAAACAAATGTTTTAATGGTCTTTTTTTTGGTGAAAATTTACAAAGGTAGGAAAAATGGAATTCATGAAATTAAATGGTTAATAGTGAAATGTTAAAAAATTCATTCACATGTTATAAGGCATGTTCAGTAAGTAAATAAGCCACATGTTATGAAGTGTGTTCAGTAAGTAAATCAGTCACATGTTTAAGGCGTGTTCAGTAAGTAAATCAGTCACATGTTATGAAGCATGTTCAGTAAGTGAATCAGCCACATGTTATGAAGTGTGTTCAGTAAGTAAATCAGTCACATGTTATGAAGCATGTTCAGTAAGTGAATCAGCCACATGTTATGAAGTGTGTTCAGTAAGTAAATAAGCCACATGTTATGAAGTGTGTTCAGTAAGTAAATCAGTCACATGTTATGAAGCATGTTCAGTAAGTGAATCAGCCACATGTTATAAAGTGTGTTCAGTAAATAAATCAGTCACATGTTTAACTCTTTCCGTGCGTTTGGTCGTTATAGTGACACTTCCGGACGTGTTCTGGAGTGCGGGAGTAAAAACGCGGGTCTTGGTCTGTTAGGGGGTCTAGTTGTAAAATGGAATGGAAAACAGTATTTCCATGTGCTTCTGTATACTTAATATGTTTCAGAGTATAGCTAAATGAATGAAAATTTCATAAATGCAGAGTTTTTTAGAAAAAAAGAAGTAATGTGATGTGATTGTGGCCAGCTCACCATCGGCGAGGTCTAGATCTGCACTATTTACCATCTGAGATGTGTAGATCTGCTTGTCGATCTCGTATTGTGATACTGTGTTGCATTCTCACTGAATGAATGTCTGAACTAACCTCCTAACTACTCCTCCAGTCATCTAAATATGTCTAGATCTACTTAGAAAATATTCAAGAGCAGCGGGGTGGCCATAGGCTGTGTCCATACCCCTATCTACATCGTCAAAAATTGAAAAATTTCCTTTTTCTTGCTTGGCATCGCTCGTAACTAGGCACTCTTTCGCCATTTTGAAAAGTGTCACCGGAATCGCGGACGAAATATGTACAATCTAAATGTTACACCGGTTGTTTTTATTGAAACAAACAATTGTCACTATAATGACCATACAGTAGCTTCGGAATACCAGAAGTGTCACTATAATGACCAAATGCACGGAAAGAGTTAAGGCGTGTTCAGTAAGTAAATCAGCCACATGTTATAAGGCATGTTAAATAAGTAAATCAGCCACATGTTGTAAGTGTATTCAGTAAGTAAATCAGCCACATGATGTAAGGTGTGTTATATAAGTAGGTAAACTCTGTGAGCCATTTAAATTTGTATAAAATAAAGAGTAGGCTAACTCTGTACAGGTAAGTAGATGGTGCTGATAGCGGCAACTGTAGCACAGTTATAAACCTGCCACTTGTGGGCCTCACATTACTTTCTGGTTACCAGCAGCAGGTCATTCATGCATACAGAGTATGCAGTGATCCAGCTGTTATATACAGAAGGTGTACAACTAGCGGACATTTTCTTCATAAAATGAAAAAATGTGTTCAGAAGATAGAGAATTATTGTTTAGGTAATGACATATAAGGAAAGCGAGCTGTTAAGTAGTTTCATCAACAACAGTAAGTTTAAATGTGATCCAGGGATGGAATAGATGATTCATTAAAAAAAAAAAGCATGTTCCTTGCTGAGCACTGGTAAAGTCATGCTCATTTTCTTTGTTATAAGAAACTAATGCACTAACTACTTCGCCACAGAGTGTCCAGTTTTACATTAACTAACTCCTAAATTTAGTTTGCACCTTACCTTCCGAGCTCAGTTTCAAGACCAAGATTGTCGCTACCTTGTTCCTCGTAAAATTTTTGACAAATATGACTTCAGAAATTTAAGCTGGATGCTGGTCTTTTAATTTTTCAGCTACAACAAAACTGAAGATCTTCCAACAGCAGGCCCAGATATGCTGTCCTACACACATTTGCTGATTGGTACACCAACCAGTGACCAGTCACAGCTTGCTGTCTATGCTAATACTCATTCAGTGCTGGCTGCTGTACCTGCTTTCAACAGAATTGTGCTGGTAAAAGGATCATTTCCCCCAGTTCAGTTACATTTTATAGAAAAGGTGCACATCTTGAAGAAGCATTCTTAGTTTTTGTCTACTAAAATAACTGTTGTGTAATTTTCTTTGTATTAAGCTGTTAGTATGTACCTGTAACACAGTCATGTTGCCAGGATGTAAAGGAGGAAACAACTCTCAGAGACCAATTACAGGAGTCTCATGCTTATTTGGTTGGGGAAAAGAGCCTGTTCAAACATCGGAATTGGTCAGACAGCGGAGTCCAGTCTTATTTTTGCTGCTGAAAAACATGCACAGCATACAATAAATCAGCTGCTGATGTGTGCAAAAGATGAACAGAAATAAACTTGAGCTGGAAACTAAAGAAACAAGCATAATTTCCTCAAACAATTTGGCTTTGTCCTTAAAAATTGTACTAACAGTTGAGTATGGCATACTTAGCTTGTGACCTATTTGTGCATCAGACATGGCGTGGGCACCAAGTTTTTTTGTTTTTTTTTTCAGTCTTGCTTTTCTTACAAATTAAGAAGCTTATGGGCTCTTCCAGATTTATTTCTGCATTTAGGATGCATTATGAATACTATAAGCACAAATATTAAAGTATTATAAACACAAATATAGGAATATTTAGTAGGAACGCAAGAGATCCACTCAGAAAAGTTTCTGAAAACAGGTTTATGGTGCTGACACGAAGTGTCTGGTTGGTCATAGGGAAACCATGCAGAAGGTCAGTGAAACTGGTTGAAAGAAAGGTCCACAAAGTCAAATATGTGGGCTCTGGTTGTAATTGAAAATGGTTGAAAGACTGAGTGGTTGAAAAATGGGTGATGCATGTGCTAAGCTTGAGGTTAATAACTTATTACTCATACCATTTCTGATTGCAAGATTGCATGTCAGAGGTTTCCTAGATAAGAAGACTGGGAGAATGGTTATCAAATAGCTAGACATCTTGAATGATGGAATGATGATGGTGGTTCACAACTCTATGTAACTGCAAGTCTGAACAATGAAACGAAATGACCTAGCAACTGATCTAACAACTTCCCTCTAACTCGGACTAACTGATGACAAATTACACTTAAATTTGAGGAAATTTGAGAACTTTTGATAGTCAGTGTCAAAGCAGTTGCAGTTCTCAATAGTGATTTTTATAATGAGCTCTATTGCTCAGCAGCTAAGGTGTGGCTTTATTTACTTCAACTGTTGCTAGTAGGGACATTGTTCCATACTTGTTCTAACTAGTTCTAGAGGGACAGTTTTCCATATTGTTCCATACTTATTCTAACTAGTTCTAGAGGGACAGTTTTCCATATTGTTCCATACTTATTCTAACTAGTTCTAGAGGGACAGTTTTCCATATTGTTCCATACTTATTCTAACTAGTTCTAGAGGGACAGTTTTCCATATTGTTCCATACTTATTCTAACTAGTTCTAGAGGGACAGTTTTCCATATCCATTTTTAAACTAGTTCTAGAATGGACATTGTCCTATAGCCATTTTAACTACTTTTAGAAGGGACAGTGTTCCATTCTCATTTTAACTAGTTCTAGGAGGGACAGTGTTCTGTAGCCATCCTATTTCTAGAAGGTTCCATTCCTGTAATACAAAAAACCTGAGATGCTGTGTGACTGAGAACATGGTTTTGTTACCTGTACTTTTGGTCAGGTCATATTGAACTTGGCACATCTGACTGTATTTGACATATGTTAAAAATATTTGTTGGATCCATGTTAAGTTTACAAGTACTGTTTTTCAAGAATTCTTCCTAATTTACCATGATTTTTTCCAAGTATGTGATTATATGAATTATTCTTCCACATTTTTTTCCCTCAATTTTTTGAACAAGCCATGATCCTTTTTTTTTTTTTTTAAAATTTCATTGTTCATTTGTATATGTCTTCAATATGTTCTGGTACGTTATTGTAAAATCTTGTCTCCCTAGTATTAATGTAGTAAGCTCTTACAGAGAAAGGGTCTTGACCATGAACAGCAGTATATTTGCAAACAATAAAAAAAAAAGTTTACAGATTGTCAGTTTTATTAAAACATATAAATGTAAATTGATAAATCAAGTTTGGGCTTATATTGTAATTTATTGCTTGATATTCGATGGTAGCCACCAGATGATTGTTATGTAAATCATTTTTTTTTCTAATAGATGAACTATAGTTAACTTAGTGAATTTGGTATTTTTACTTACCGTGAATGAGGGCAAAATAGTTTTCTTGCTGTTTTCAGAATGTCAGTAAACTTGAACTTCATGTTAGGACACATGGTTAATAACTATTTTAGGCTGAATAATGCCACATGTGGCCTGTTAGTTTGCTGAAAACCTGGCATAACTTGAATTAAAAACAAATACCTCTCCAGATAAAGAGTTTTGTTTGTTCCTGTCAGTATTCATGTTTGTAAGATCCTGTCTGAGGTCATCAAAGTGCCTCTTGGAGATAAGCTGTGTGAGAACTCTCAGATGAATGATGTGATTCCCATCGTGATGTACTGTACTTAGAAGCCTGGCTTTTACTGTCAACTTGTATAATCCAGGAACCTGCCTGTTACATACATCAACAATGCTTTAGGAGAGCAATAGCAGTTTGTCATTATCATCACATGGCACCAGGAACTTTGGGTAAATTAACAGCCTGTCCTGTAACTTAGAGGAACACAAATGAATTAACAGTCTGTCCCATGACTTAGAGGAACACAAATGAATTAACAGTCTGTCCCATGACTTAGAGGAACACAAATGAATTAACAGTCTGTCCCATGACTTAGAGGAACGCAAATGAATTAACAGTCTGTCCTGTAACTTAGAGGAACACAAGTGAATTAACAGTCTGTCCTGTGACTTAGAGGAACACAAATGAATTAACAGTCTGTCTCATGACTTAGAGGAACACAAATGAATTAAGAGTCTGTCCTGTAACTTAGAGGAACACAAGTGAATTAACAGTCTGTCCTGTAACTTAGAGGAACACAAATGAATTAACAGTCTGTCTCATGACTTAGAGGAACACAAATGAATTAAGAGTCTGTCCTGTAACTTAGAGGAACACAAGTGAATTAACAGTCTGTCCTGTAACTTAGAGGAACACAAGTGAATTAACAGTCTGTCCTGTAACTTAGAGGAACACAAATGAATTAACAGTCTGTCTCATGACTTAGAGGAACACAAATGAATTAAGAGTCTGTCCTGTAACTTAGAGGAACACAAATGAATTAACAGTCTGTCCTGTAACTTAGAGGAACACAAATGAATTAACAGTCTGTCCCATGACTTAGAGGAACACAAATGAATTAACAGTCTGTCCCATGACTTAGAGGAACGCAAATGAATTAACAGTCTGTCCTGTAACTTAGAGGAACACAAGTGAATTAACAGTCTGTCCTGTGACTTAGAGGAACACAAATGAATTAACAGTCTGTCTCATGACTTAGAGGAACACAAATGAATTAAGAGTCTGTCCTGTAACTTAGAGGAACACAAGTGAATTAACAGTCTGTCCTGTAACTTAGAGGAACACAAATGAATTAACAGTCTGTCTCATGACTTAGAGGAACACAAATGAATTAAGAGTCTGTCCTGTAACTTAGAGGAACACAAGTGAATTAACAGTCTGTCCTGTAACTTAGAGGAACACAAGTGAATTAACAGTCTGTCCTGTAACTTAGAGGAACACAAATGAATTAACAGTCTGTCTCATGACTTAGAGGAACACAAATGAATTAAGAGTCTGTCCTGTAACTTAGAGGAACACAAATGAATTAACAGTCTGTCCTGTAACTTAGAGGAACACAAGTGAATTAACAGTCTGTCCTGTGACTTAGAGGAACACAAATGAATTAACAGTCTGTCTCATGACTTAGAGGAACACAAATGAATTAAGAGTCTGTCCTGTAACTTAAAGGAACACAAGTGAATTAACAGTCTGTCCTGTAACTTAGAGGAACACAAGTGAAGATGTATTTTGTATTGTGTGATCAAACCATGATGAGAGTAATCAAAAATAATAGTTATATCAACAAAGTATTGTAGCAAAAATGCACTGGAACTTGGTGGACAAATGATATTAGAATTTGGGCATGACAAGCTTCACTAGCTCTAGGACTTTAGAACTTGGGCATGACAAGCTTCACTAGCTCTAGGACTTTAGAACTTGGGCATGACAAGCTTCACTAGCTCTAGGACTTTAGAACTTGGGCATGACACGCTTCATTAGCTCTAGGACTTTAGAACTTGGGCATGACAAGCTTCATTAGCTCTAGGATTTTAGAACTTGGGCATGACAAGCTTCATTAGCTCTAGGACTTTAGAACTTGGGCATGACAAGCTTCATTAGCTCTAGGACTTTAGAACTTGGGCATGACAAGCTTCATTAGCTCTAGGACTTTAGAACTTGGGCATGACAAGCTTCATTAGCTCTAGGACTTTAGAACTTGGGCATGACAAGCTTCATTAGCTCTAGGACTTTAGAACTTGGGCATGACAAGCTTCATTAGCTCTAGGACTTTAGAACTTGGGCATGACAAGCTTCACTAGCTCTAGGACTTTAGAACTTGGGCATGACAAGCTTCACTAGCTCTAGGACTTTAGAACAATGTATGAACAATACATACCACACTAAACTGATAAAACAAGACTTAGTTTTGTTAATCTGATGTTTATTCAAATTATTCTTTCAAGACCTGATATATGATGATGATATATTTGACAATAATTTTGATATGGAAGATTATGAAGTATATGAAATGTTTATAGATAATACAAAATATGAGTACAGAATGTAAAAATACAGTCACAGACTAAAGTAACATGGTGGAAATATATTGACCGAACGTGATAAACACTGAACTTAGGACTGAAAAAAAAATACGCTCATGAAAATGTTGAAAAAAAATTCTGGTCATAGCACAGAGAGAAAGATTTTCATTTTCTTGTTTTTTTTTTTCTCTCATGTCTATTAGCTTTGTCTGTTTTGTTTTTCTTTGTTTCATTTTTTTTGTCACTGTTGGCTGAATAAGCAGCATAAAGATAATGTAAGTCCTCTAAATAAACAATATGCTGTAAAATGTTTAAGGTCCAGGTTTTGTCACAAGTCACAGTCAAAACAGAATTACAGCAGAGCAAATAATAATTATTTTTCAGCAGTAATTCAGCACATATTCCAATGCTGTATATCTTTATGTGAAAAAAATGTGTATAAAATAAAAATAGGATGAGAGTTTTGATTTTATAATAGTTTCTCTTATGAGAGTCAAGTTAGCCAATATAAAATATGTCAATCATATCATTTTACCTTGAAATGTAAAAGGCTACAGATCATATACAACTGACAGATAAAATTCACATTTCCATGCCATTAAGGCATATTGAGGATTATCATGTTGGGCCCATATTTTCCATGACCTTTGACACATGAAAGTGTGATGTCAGTATCACACCTGGCGGATTTACCTTCCAAGAATTCTCTGGTACCCATTTTTAGAGGCTGGGTGAACCTTGGGGCCTTTTTGGTGTGTACCAGAAAAAAATCACACTGCTGGGACTGAACCCGGTACCCCTGAATTAGTAAACCAGGTGCCTAACCACTCAGCTAACCAGGCATATACAACTGATGCAAGAGTTAAATAATTGAGACAATAACAAAATGAAAAGTGAAAGGAAGAAAGTGTTTAGTAAAGAAAAAAAAAAGGCAAACTGGTAATAAAAGTGAGGAAAAAAACAAACTGAATTAACTTGTACTAAAGGAAAAAAAGTATTTTAAAGAGATGGCAAACTGCAATGAGTAATGCACAAAATAATGCACTGGATAATGAACTGCTTCATTATTATTTCTGCTATTATAAACATCCTCAATATAGACAATAAATTCTGTATCATTTTTCCTGTCAGCAAATCAATCATTAAATAAAAAATTTCACATGATCATGATTTCTTTCTGAGGTTTTTCTAACAATTATTCAAGTGCTAGTGTTGTCTTAAAGATCAATCACTGAAAAAGTTCGCTGCCAAAAGTTTACGAACCTGCATGCAGTATCACTTTGTGTCGCTTATAGGACAGTGCAAGAAAATATATAATGATCAAAAGGTGTATCATACTTTACAGGACACATAATGGAAGATAATGAATGCCACAGTTAAAAACAATCATCAAAACAATTATCACAAGATGGAAATAGGAATGACTATACAAAGATTACAATTGGAATGCATTCTGCATTTATAAAACTATCATAACTGACCTCACATTACCAAACAGTGTACAAATCCTCAATATGCTGTTTCCAAAATTTAACTGTTCTACACTCTCTATTCTTATTCATATTGTTTAAACATTTTTTTCTAATTCATTTTTTTTTCCTTTTGTGTTTTCTTCTTATTTATATATTCACCACACAATATCTTGTCTTTCTCTAGTTTTTGCAAAACTATTCAGCACAGTATGACCTAAGTGAGAATTCATATCCTTTATGTGTGTGATTTTGGCTTTTATACAGTTATAATAATAGAACCCAAGTGAAATTTAAACAAAAATGATTAGACATATTTCTCACACGAATTTAGCAGACAAGAAACATGACTTAACTTCTCCAATTATGATTGGTTGACTTTTGAAAAGAAAAGTACATTGCAATTTGATACTACTTTGTTTAAATATTCTAACTTTATATATATATATATTTTTTTTTTTTAAAAATGATTTATATTAGTGTTAGTGTCCGGGATGGTACACTACGCCAAATGGCTAGAATAAGCCTGCAGATTTTAAATTTCTATAAGAGAAATGACTGTTTTATGTTCTAGAGTTGGATTACAGTCCAGTTCAAACAAAACTTACTTGCACGATCATTCTTCTTACAAGTTACCTTCCCATGCTGTTAAACGTCACATAGGGCTCGTACGGTAGTTGCCAAGTTTTCCTGTTTTCGGTGAGTTTTTTCAACCTCATAAAGGAATTTTATGCCTACTAATTTGGCCTCTCTTAATAATGTTCTCTTTGGAGTTTCACATGGTCGACCTCTTTTTCTTTGGCCTGATGTGTTCCATTTGATAGTTTGTTTTGGGATTCTCTGATTGTTTCTTCGCATCACATGACTGATATATGTCCATCTCCTTTTTCTGATCACCCATGAGAAAGGTTTTTGTTTGCTCATTTGCCTTATCTCTGCATTGTTCTTGAATTCATTCCACTTTATACTGAGTAGTTTCCTTAGGCATTTGTTTTTACAACAGTCTAATTTGTTGTTTATTTCTTTAGTTATTTTCCAGCATCCGAATGCATAAATGAGGGTGGATATTACATTTGAAATAAATAATCTTCACTTGGTTTTAGTGCTTATAACTTTTGAGTGTATAGTCATTAGCTAACTATAAATTTCTTATTAAATGTTAAAATCTGAACATTTCAAAAAGAAATAATTGTACAAATGTGTTACTTAAATAGCTGTAAGTCTTTTAACATTTTCTTATTAAATATTTAAACATTGAAAAAATAAGGAGTTTTACACACAATTTACTCAAGCCTGCATCATCTTTTAACTCTCAATCTCCCTCCAGTGCCAAATATCAGTTTTGGGATCTCCATAACCAATTGCAGGATAGCTTCTGGCATAATACTCTGGAGCCAGAGGTCCCAAATAGGCCCTTGGGTAACCATAATGTTTGGTATAGTAAGGATCTGCTCCAATGGCATACACAGGTTCCATAGCAATGGGGTATTCTCTGCCGCGGTATTTGTCCAGAACTTCATGATCTTCGTAATGCTCACTGGTGATGTAGCAACCAGCAATGGAGTACAGTGTGGCTGAGATTGAAGCTAGTATCATGCCAACCCATCCCAAAGCATAAGACCATCCATAATTACGGGTGGTTGCATTTTTCAAATACTGAAAGAAATAAAATGAAGAAAACCAATGAAATTCAGTATGAGCCCTCCATTTTGTGCTAATGTATAGAATTTAGAGTACATTAAAGGTAATAATAAAAGCAATGAATAATGAAACAGTGTTCATTGTGCATTTTAAAAACATATTTTTAAACAAATTATTCAGGGATATGTAACTTATTAAAATTCTAGAAATAATAAGACATATTTCAACAAGAGATGCCTACACAACCATTTTACAAGAACTGGAACTAGAACTTCCAGAACTTGTGGCTGCTTCATCACTTGGAGGATGATCTCAATGTAACTGAAGTTTAGGTCTCTACAGCTGACATTGCGATGAAGATCTTGATATACAGGTATTGAGCTGAATGAGGAAGGACTACTGAGCATTTCTGAAACATTCCCAGAAAGAGGCTTCTAGTTAAAACAGTCTTGTGTTGGTGAATGCTGTGGAAAAGTAGGATGCACTTTTTCTGGCTTCCGATGGTTCCCACTGCCATTTTAGTGCAGTAAACTTTGTGTGCCTTATAGCTCATCTCTGAATTAGAAGGGAGAACCAGGCCTGATCTTTCCTATTGTCTCCCTCAACAAATAAAATATTAATGCCACAGGTATAAATGAGTCTGTTCTAGAGATCTGGCACAATTTATGAACCTTAGCATTAGATTATTTTAAAGAATGCACAGTAATATAGGGGGAAACGAATGAATGCAGTCATATATAAATTAGATACTCCTTTCTTTCCTTTTCTCTGTTTCTCTCTCATTCATATTAGATATTTGATAGATTAGATATCTAATATGAGGTCTTTTGACAAACACAGACAATCAGATGGATGTCCATATCAGATTAAAAAGTAAATGTTATAAGCAATCTTTAACAAAATACAAAAAGATAAAAAACATGATGATGAATATATTGCTAAACAGATCATGGGCTGAGAGACAATATTAATATAGTAAGATAAGATACAGGACATGAAAAGCACAAAAGCAAATGGACAAAATTATTTTAAAAATATGGTTTTAAAAAAAAGTATACTCTCATACCATTCCAAATGTCTGTGAAGACAGCTCTCCTGAGAAATTATTTTTGTGTTATTCTTTTTTTTTTCCATATTTATTTTGAAAGCCTTTTGTCCCTAAACAAGGACTCTCACAAAATATTTGTTTCATTTCCTCTTTATTGCAATTTTCCCCTTCCTTTTTTTTCTGTTGTCATCTGATTTTTTTTCTGTCTTTTCTTTAAACTGTTTCATTTATCTACATTTTCTCTTGTTTCATGTCATTTATCTACATTTTCTCTTGTTTCATGTCATTTATCTATATTTTCTCTTGTTTCATGTCATTTATCTATATTTTCTCTTGTTTCATGCATATAAGCATAAGCACTTTAAAAGAAATATGAAAGAAGTCAGGGTCAGATAATTTGCTGCAGTATAATGAAGTTTAAAAAAATATATAAATCTTGATGAGATAAATTTAAATTTACCTGGGGCCAGCTTGGATAAAACTCAGCTTCATATGAATATTCTCCACGATCAAGTTTATTTCTTTCTATATATTCAGCACCATGGAAGAATGCTATGGCTGCTGCAAGGAAGAAGGCTAAAAAAGAAAGTCAATAAATGTAAAGAATGAAGACTATAATAATAATGCTATTAATAATAACACCAACAAGAATAATAATAATAGCACCATGTGATAATGTGATTTTTTCTGTGCTTTGGGAACTAAAATCTCTTGGATAATGATGTCACACTGAAGAACTTTGCCAGTTTTTTAAGTTATGCAGTTATGAAGTACAGTGTCTGATTGTAGAGGCAAATTCACAGGTTTTTTTTTTCATATTTCATTTAATTTTGGGTATATTTTTCCATACACAGCGCCTGAAAGCTGTGGAAGAACTTGACCACCTCTGATGTTGAAAAAGTTGTCTCTGCTTCCGGTGAGAAAGATATTTTTATACCGTGGCGCTGGCTTCACTTCTGGAGGACCCTTGTCGGGCAGGCAACACAAGCAGGAGATCTAAAAGAAGTGCCGACATTTGCTGTAATAGTGACACAGATGTAAACAGAGCAGAATAAATTGTGTCCTTACCTGAAATATATGAGCACATGCCCGCAGTGTATGCCCATTTTGAGACTCTCATGCAGCATAAGATGAGGCCAAAAATGTATGCCAATACGAACACGACAATGGATATGATGAAGAATGCAAGAAAGCTTCTGTTCAGATCTAAACCAAAGTAATAAGAAGAAAGTCTGGTTTAAAACATAATGACTAAACCAAAGTAATGAGAAGAAAGTTTGGTTTAAAACATAATGACTTTAACAGTGAGCGTAACAGTTACCACCATTGTTATAGTCTTGCCTGGTCTTATCTTCTATCTCACTGTAGCTGCGAGCTGGTGTACTTTGCTGCCGATGCTGTGAAGATGTTGGAGCACAGCATCGTATCGGCGTGGGAGCGGGTTATGGCAGCTACTTTTTAAGTCCCAGAGTACAGCTAAAAAGCAGGGGGTGTGCAATGCTTCTTTAGCAGACTCCACCACCATGGAGACTATGGCAATCCCTGCCCCGTTAGCCAGGCTAAGCCTGTTACTGGGGTACCAAGGTGAGGTGGAACAGGGTCTTGGTCAGCTATGGTTCACTAACCCTGACGCTGGCATATCAGCTATGGGTCGCTGATTGCCTCGTTGGACAGGCGTTTTTACCTCTGTCGTTGTTTTAAAGCAAAGATATGGATTAAAACATGTTATCAAGTTCCCCCCTTTTCTCTGTCTCAGAAGATTGTGCAAACATATATACTGTCCAAAAAAAAAAAAAACATAACTACTGATGATCCAATTTTAGCCATAACCTTGATATTTTATAGCTTTTTAAATTGAATGAAGAGAATGAATAACATTTTCAAAATTGCACACAATATTACCTAACGGTTTAAACATTCACTTGACAGTTTCTGATATCTGTGTGACGAGAATTTGTTAGTCTCAGGGGTTCTCAACTTAGTATGGTGTGTGGCCTCCGCTTGCATCGATCAGCCACTGGCATCTCCTGGGCATAGATGCGATCAGATGTATGATGTGCACCTGTGGGATGGCTGCCCACTCTTCCTGGAGTGCCTGCCACAGATCACGACGATTGGCTGAAGAAACGTTTCGGCGACAAACATGTCTTTGCAGCTCATCCCATAGGTGCTCTATCGGATTCATGTCTGGAGACAGGGATAGCCAAGGAAGGGTGAGAATGTTGTTGGCAGTCAGGAACTGTCTGGTGAACAGTGCAGAATGGGGTCTGGCGTTGTCCTGTTGAAACACAGACCTTTGCGCAGCCAAAAATGGAAGGACGTGAGGTCGAAGAATTTCATTGACTTATCGTTGCGCATTCAAGCCTCCTTCACTATGCAGCAATGGACTCCTTCCTTTTGAAATTGATCATTCCCCATACCATTACACCTCCACCACCGTGCGGTGGAGCTTCATCAACGCAATTTTGAGCAAAACGTTCATTTGGCCTACGGTAGACCCTTCTCCGTATATCATGGCGGTGCAACAAAAAGGAAGATTCGTCACTAAACCAGACACGTCTCCATTGATTGTCAGTTGTCCAGGACCGATGCTGGTTGGTCCAAACAAGTCGATTTTGGCGATGGCGTCTCGTTAAGATAGGACCTCGGTGAGGTCTTTGTGCCACCAGTCCAGCTTCATGCAGTCTATCCCGGATAGTTTGATTAGACACACGACGTCCTGCAAGCAATTACTGAACACTTGAGGAAGCTGTTGTAAACCTGTTTCTGAGGTGATGAACCAGAATAAAGCGATCATCAGCTGTTGTTGTCACTCTGGATCGTCCACTGTGGTGCGGTCTTCAGCTGAGCCAGTGGCTTGGAAATGGTGCCAAAGTCGATTGATGGTACTCTGCTGCACGTTAAATGCCTGGCAACCTGACTTAAACTTTTTTAGGAATGTTTCGTAAATTTTGCGATAGACGCGCCATAACTGTCTGCTTGAAAATGAACTGAATTTGTTTGTGTAACCTCATCCTTTTATAGGATTTCATTTGCGTGGGAAGTGAGTTGTGCTCACCACAAAAATCACGACTTTTCCATAAACGCAACGTGAGTTATGGTAAAAAAATGCATGATTAGCTAGGCCAGCTATTGCGTTATGACTATACAAGAGAATAGCAAAATTCACTCTAAATCATGGACCTGCTATCTTGGTGACAATTTTTGGTTTGGTTTGAGACACCCGGGAAAACTTTTTGTCATAACATATAAAAAATAAAGCTTATATAAGCTATGCGTATATTTTTTGGACAGTAACATATCGAATCACTAAAAAGCATAATTAGCAATGCTTATTAACATGGCACTCAATAATGTTGAAAGTGATCGTGATATGAAAGATGGATAGTATAACTTTTCATAATTTTCAATATTCTTTCCTGTCATAAGGTAATGCGATAGATAAACGAATGTTGAAAACTTACGAAGTCTGGACATGAAACTGTCACTGGGATTTTCTGGTGACAATGGTTGGTCATAGTCGATGTTAAAACAGTTCCCATCCACAACCCCTTGGGCTGTATCCAAAACTGATGATACAAAAACGTTTTATTAACATAGCAGTTAAAAAAAACATTTTGGGTTAAGATAAAGTGATCAGTTGTCCTGAATTATACGCGACAGTCTATATTTTAAGGATTTGCCCTGGGAATCACATTACTTCAGTCGGGATATCTCCTATTTTAAAACGTGTGTCACATAATGTCCTGTATTTTGGAAATGCCCAGAATTTTAAAATGATCTTAGTGGAGATGTTGCTGTTTGAAGAAAATTCACTATGTAGAAAAGTACAAGAAGTTGGCCTCACTGGAACATTTGCAAGTCAAGTTATAGATCTAGTCTACTGATTCAAATTTTAGATAAAAAAATTAAGATATTAATTTTAAACACATTTTTCTGTTTGTTTTCATTAACCTTAACTGTTCCCCCACCCCCACCCCACCACCACCACTATCATCATCTTTATGTGATAATATGCATGCGTTGCAATATAATGCATAACTTATTATATACCAAAGATATCGGCTTACCATTAGGAGATCGATTCCGCTAACAGCTCAGTAACATCTCCAACAAGGCCCACAAACCTGTTACTCAGCATTATAATCAAAGAGACCACAAGGGTAAACGCAACACTGCAGTCACTGCTATCCGCTCTCGTTATGAGAGTACTCATGAAGCTCCGGAACATTGCCTTATTCTTATACCCGGCCGGTCTGAATTCTCCAGCTTAGCTTTCTCTGAAAAAACTCTTTCCTTAGTTCGATTATAATTACTTCCATATCCCTGTTCTTTTTCATTTTCCATGTCCTTTCCCATTTTGTCTAATAGACTTTCTTATTTGTCCTGTGAGACAGCAAAGGTCAACATAACTACTCTTTCGCGCCCCCCCCCTTTCCTTCATGCTGCTTCAGTCTCTAGAATGACCTAATCCACGCCTGACTGCCCACATATCTCTTCTTCCGCCTGCACCCATTGTCTGACTGCCTCTTTAAACCCACATATCTCTTCTTCCGCCTGCACCCATTGTCTGACTGCCTCTTTAAACCTACATATCTCTTCTTCCGCCTGCACCCATTGTCTGACTGCCCACATATCTCCTCTTCCGCCTGCACCCATTGTCTGACTGCCTCTTTAAATCCACATATTTCCTCTTCCGCCTGCATCCATTGTCTGACTGTCTCCGCAGATAAAGTGGGTCGCAGATAAGGTTTTGCGTGTTTTTATCTGTTTGTTTTGTATTTTCTGTTGTCCTTTGTAAAGACAACTGTGCCGAAATATTGGTGGTTATTGTCTTTCATAACCATTTCATTGCTCTCACTCCTTACAGCTAACTTTCCTTCCTTCATCTCCCTACCTGTTCTCGTAAAACTGCACTAATACAACTTCCTATAACTCTGTTTCGCATAATGTAGCCGCATCGAGTTACAATTATGAAAACACAAATGATTGTGCTGGACACTGTGTAAGAAAAGGTAGAAAAATGTGGGTGGATTATGAAGGTGAAGAGTATAGACCTAACCTTGTATGATGGGATTAACCCATCTATGAAACAGAGAAGGTAGTAGACAAATGTGTCAGAGAACTAACTCTGAAAGCAGAACATCTGTTAATAAAGTACACTGATCGTAAGGTCACTACAAGTGAAAATCAGACACAAGGCTTATACAACTGTGTTAGACCAAAACCATATAAACAGGCAACAACAACAAAAAAAAAATGACAGAAAGAGCAGCCGATTAATGGCTGTTTGGGCTTATGATCAGCTCTTTAAAAATGTCTGTTTTAAAAATTACATTTGTTAACACAGCACATAAATCCACTTCGCCCAGTTAATCTGACAGCGCTTGACACGTTGCTACATTTTGAACGAAGCAGCGACAGGCGCATGCAAGTCTATTAATAGTAACAGCAGGCGGCGTCTCCGAGGGAAATATTTGAGAGCCGGCCTCTCCCTCCTCCCCGCCTCACCCCCACTCGCTTACCGTTTTCATACACTACGGGCCCACCGAAGTCCTCCGGGCCCACCTTTAAAACAAGGTTAATCCTTCGGGCCCCGGAGCTACGAACCAATCTGACTCCCTCCCCCTCATAGGGCCCAGTGACAGATCAGAGGTGTTAGCTACGCATTCTCGATCTGTTGCCACACTACAGAGTTACCGAGGGTGAGATGAGAGAGAGAGAGAGAGAGAGAGAGAGAGAGAGAGAGGCAACGTTGTTTCCTACTCAATGATCCTTCCACGGCTCTGTCACTTCTAACATGTTTTTTTTTTTTTAACCGTTCTTCAAAGACTTAAACTAATACCCAACCTCCCACATTTACTGCGAACTGCGCTGGACGCTTATTTCAAACATCTCAAATGCTTAGAAAGCATGAACAGGCAGGACAGATAAGCGAGGTCTGCAGCTCTTCTGGAAACTTCTGACCAGCTTGATATGATCAACACAACCAGAAAAAAAAATGCACTGAAAGAAAATGTGAATGCATCAACTGTCAACGAACTCTAAAGATGAGCCACTGATGCCTCCATGAAAATAGTGGTTGAGCGACACAGACTTCAGCAACAAATTGACGCTGACTTGGCTTCAATACATTGGAGGAAACTACAGGAAGATAAGAAATCAGTTAGCTGGAAAATAATTAGCAACTCCGACTTGATCCATTTGTTTCCCGTATCTGCATATATTTGTATTGTTTATATATAAAAATAGCATCTATTGAACGACTAGTGTAAATAAACTGATCTGCTTGGACAGCCGACTGAATGAATAATTTAACAGCGTGAGAATACATTACTTTTCATCTTCATATTATTGCAAAGATAGAACCAGTCAAAGAGCTAGACTAGTTTGCCTTGTGATCTGGCTAATTTTTTTAAAGCGTACTATAAATAGCGTTTCACTGTGTAATCAGCTCTTTATGTTAAATAAAGTTGTTATTAAACTAATATAATCAGCTATTTATGTTATATAAAGTTGTTATTAAACCAGTCATCATCACCGCATTTCACTCCCTTGAGAGCATAGGCCACGGATAAAGGCTCCTCAGTCACTTGGAATTATTCTCTGCTTCCTTCCATGGGTATCCCATGTCTCTGAGCACTGTCATAATTTCTGTTTACCAAGTAAGTCTAGGTCTTCTTCGTTTTCTATTTCCTTCAGGATTCCATATCAGTGCTTGTCTTGCTATGTCGAGTTTTCTCAGAGTGTGGCCATTCCACCTCCATTTTATTAAACCAATGTAATCAGCTATTTATGTTATATAAAGCTGTTTTATATTAGAGGCAAGTGGTTAGTTAAAGCTGTTTTATATTAGAGGCAAGTGGTTATTTAACGCTGTTTTATATTAGAGGCAAGTGGTTATTTAACGCTGTTTTATATTAGAGGCAAGTGGTTATTTAACGCTGTTTTATATTAGAAAGTCAGAAACTGAGCTATTTCCGCTGTACAAAACTATGCTTAATCAGAACATACATATTCTCAACGGCAACGTACAGATGCGAAACATGGACACTTAACAAATACCTAGAAAAGAGAATAACAACATCTGAAATGAAGGGCATGTAGAATATCCTGGATAGAAAGAAAATCAAATAAAAAAAAGAGATACTGATGGGACCAGGCATCGCAGGGACTGGCTTGTAAACACCATCAAAAGTAGGAAGATGGGATAGTTCGGCCACATCAAGAGACACAATAGCTTGGAGAGGTTGGTAGCAGAAGGCATGGTATGTATTTATCCCAGAGAAAGAGAAAAGGGACGACCTAATCGCATGTGGACTCGAGACATCACGGAAAGTCTGAATATGCCACTGCAAGACGCCAGTCAACTTTTGCAAGACCGTACTGCATTCAGGGAAGTTGTGAAAGGAACAACGTTCTGGAAAGTCACTTGAAGAGAGAGCAAAACAATGTTATTATGCTTGATGAAAATGCATAAAACGTTAATTAATATGCAGTTAATTTTGAGTTAAAACAATGATTGTATTATTAATGACAGCACTCACATTCGGTGTCACTGCCTGAGTAACACTCTCTGAAGAGTCCTCTGTCTCTAGATACATGATATCGTGCAAATGCTGTATCATTCTTGATTCTGTTTTTGACAGTCTGGTCAAAGTTGGCACTGCTAACACGAAACTCCAGCCAGTGGTCAGTTCCGAAAGACACGGACATGAAGACCAAGGTGACCGGTCCAAGAATTGTGGCGATGATGATCAGAGTTGTGGCACAGGCACTCATGCTTGCTGGAAATGACACATAAAATGTTTATACTTTCAGGGAGTGTCAAATACCTGATTCTCATTTGTGCTAGTATTTCTAGAAAGTGCCAAACGTGTGATGCTCATTTGTGATATTTCTAGAAAGTACCAAACATGTGATGCTCATTTGTGCTAGTATTTCTAGAAAGTGCCAAACGTGTGATGCTCATTTGTGCTAGTATTTCTAGAAAGTGCCAAACATGTGATGCTTATTTATGGTAGAATTTCTAGAAAACGACAAATATATAACACTCATTTGTTTTAGCACTTTCATGAAGTAATAAATATGACATGTTCATTTTGTTTTAACGTTTACTAGAAATTGCAAAAGTATGATCTTCAGAAGTGCTACAGTATGTTCAGAAGTGCTACAGTATGTTTAGAAGTGCTACAATATGCTCAGAAGTGCTACAATATGTTCAGAAGTGCTACAGTATGTTCAGAAGTGCTACAATATGTTCAGAAGTGCTACAATATGCTGGAAGTTATGGATGCATAATGTGAATAAATTTGATAACTTCATAAACAACACGTGCAACAGTTAGAATTATTAGATAGCTTCATAAACAAGAGGCGTTATATGTTGCCATTTTCAATGGAAATTCTGGGGAACAGAAATATTTGAACATTGAAAGTAGAATTCTCAGCCCAGTCTTCCCTCAGCGACTCTTTGAGAATCTGGTAGAAACAAAGCTGAGTAAAGGATAGGAAACAATCTCAGCCTAGAAACATTAACATTCATTAATGAAAGAAACTTTTGCGATATATAGATATTGATGGGATTTAGGGATAATGTTGACTGTTACACGTGATGTTTATGAAGTTATAAAAGTTGTTCACATTATGCATACGTAACATTGTGAAATAAATGTCAGATGGTTTATCTATAATCTCTTTCTTATTGATTTAAAAACCATATCTCATATATCTCATCCATTTTTTTAAGTAGTTCCTGTAATTATTTATTGATTTAGACTTTCGAAAAATTATTTCAAACTTCTTATAGAAGAAAACAGGAACAAAGAATTACAGGATCTAAATTTCTTGATATTTTGCTTCTTCGTAGTTTGTTATTGTTTTTACTTCGGGTGGTAAATTTGTTCTGGTTGTTTTCTTAGTAAACTATCGCTGTTGCTTGGGGAAATGCTTTGGTTGCCTGACGGTTTAACTAAGAGGATCTCATCCAGCTAAGAAAGAAGGAAAAATATACGTAGAAGGAACAACTGTTGAAGAAGTAGTTGCTTACTTCGGCAGCCATATAGACCAGGATGGTGACACCAGAAATGAAGTTAGAACTGCAAAATCAGCACTGACCTTCAAGAATCTTGAGAACATATGGCACTCAAAAGTTATAAGCACAAAAAAACCAAGCTAAGATTATAATGTAATATCCACATTCATTTATGGATGTGAAAGCTGGAAAACAACTGAAGAAATAGACAATAAATTAGACTCTTTTGATAACAAATGTCTAAGGAAAATACTTGGTATAACGTGGAATGAATTCAAGAACAACGCAGAGATAAGGCAGATGAGCGAACAACCAGTCTCATGGGTGATCAGAAAAAGACATATATCGGTCACATGATGAGAAGAAACCGTCAGAGAATCCCAAAACAAGCTATCAAGTAGAACACAACAGGCCGAAGAAAAACAGGTCGATCACGTGAAGTTCTAAAGAAAGCATTGTTAAGAGAGGCCAAATAAGTAAGCATAAAATCCTTTTGTGATGTTGAAAAGCTTACTGAAAACAGGAAAACTTTACAAACTTGAATGCGAGCCCCATGTGATGTTGTAATTGTTGTGTGTATTTGTTGTTTCTTTATTTTGTTGTCATTGATAAAGGCATATCAGAATAATATTAGCATTTTGCTGGGGTTTTTTTTTACATTTTCATGTGATCATCTAATTCTTATTTTGCTTAAAAAAAAAAACAACAAACAAACTACATCATACACCTCTGTCTCCACGTTCAGTTCAAAGTAGCCGTTCACAATGCAGCACGTTAAAGCTAAGAACAGAATGGACTACACCTACTTTTTGGAAAGTGCGTTTACCTTCGGTGTATTGGCACAGAATATAGTTTTAAAAAATGATATTGAAAGCCCCTCCCATGTCTGGCGGATCTGCGCTCTAAAGCATTCCACCTCTCTCTCCAAGCAGAGATCCTTGATTCACTGTCACAAAGACGCCTGTGGGACCTTAGGTCCCCACTATAGCTTTGTGCACACACACACAGTTCGTGCTCTCAGCCGTGTTACACGTAGATTTCATGATCGACGCTTGTAAGCCACGTAACTTCACACTCACATTTGGTGTTTCATGATCGACGCTTGTAAGCCACGTAACTTCACACTCACATTTGGTGTTTCATGGGTAGTTTTAGCGAATGCCTTTCTGGCAGAAAAGCTTACAAATGTAAGAGAGAATACTGGCGTTAGGTAAATGTCTTGTGTGTTTATGTATGATTAGAAAACTACTAAAGGAGAGATTAAGACTGTTCTGTACAACATTGTACAGGCGATATAACGTCAAAGATCACGTGGTCATTCAAGTTGGCCAAGCACGATTTATCAATAACCCATCTTTATTCGAGACAACGGTTTATAATGACTGACACAGGCAATGATTTCATTTATAATCTCATATGTTTGAGTAAAATGGGGAGTCTTCTTCTTTCTTCTTTATATCTGAAACTGCCACTATAATATTATCTTCAGTCTATGTTTGATGACCTTGAAACATAGGTATCATGTAGCACCGGAAGTCACTACCAAGGTTTTCCTGAAGGTCAGCAGTGAACCAACGAACCGAGTTTCTCAACAGATTCCACTGCCTCCAGACTGAAGGAGTGGAACAACGAGCATCTTGAGAAAAAGGGATAGTGGTAACGTTTTGGTCATTTCCAGTTAACTGTTCTTCACCTATCAGTCTTCTCTCTCTCCTCCCCCTCCCCCCTTTACTCTTCCTGTCTGCCGTCTATCCTTTCACCCCCCTCTCCTCCTCCATTCCGTCTCTTTTCTTCCTACCCCACCCCACCCCACCCCACCTTACCAGACCAAAAGAAAGTTCTGATGTACTTCCAGGTTTGTTCACAGTTGCAGCAAAGAAGCCATTTCTCTGTGCCTGGGAAAAAACTGGCACACAAGGGTGTTATGGCTGAGTGTACAAACAGAAAAAAACAATTAAAATATTCACAGTCCTCTCAACAACAGGGAGATACCTTCTATTTGCATATTAAAATCAGTTCGTAACTGGAACACGGAACGACATTTTTTGAGAGGAAAAACTTGTGCGAAGTTCACAGCGGGATAGGCTATAGACGGCGGCCTCGGCAATAGACAAATGCCATTTCCCTTTTTGTTGGCTTACTGGGGATTTACAAAGGTTTATTGTTGTGAATCATTTTCGTGGGCTGTCTAAGATAAGGAGACAGAAAAGAGACTTAACAGAAGTGCATGTTTTTTTTTTTTGTGTGGAGGGAGGGGAGATATCCATATCAGAGAGAAAAATAACTGGCAGTGAATTGGTCGATGTATCTGTTTTTCCAATTTTATCAGTTGTGTACAATGAACACATCTAGAAGCTACGAGAAAAGAAACAGATTGTTGGACAAAGATCTCTGAAGGTTTCTGAAAAGAAAGTGAGTTTAACGAAATCTGTAACACCGAACAATAGAAACATATAACATAACTGAAAGGGAACAAAAGCAACATTTACTTAAACAACTGAGCAATAACAACAGCAACATTTACTTAAACAACTGAGCAATAACATCAGAAACATTTACTTAAACAACTGAGCAATAACAACAGAAACATTTACTTAAACAACTGAGCAATAACAACAACAACATTTACTTAAACAACTGAGCAATAACATCAGAAACATTTACTTAAACAACTGAGCAATAACAACAGCAACATTTACTTAAACAACTGAGCAATAACAACAACAACATTTACTTAAACAACTGAGCAATAACATCAGGAACATTTACTTAAACAAGTGAACAGGTACTACAGGCAGGCACCGTTTGCGTCCTGTTGTCTATGTTCGTATTTACCTAGTCTATACATGTTTTTTTTTATCAGTGAAAACCTTCACTATATAGTGAACTCCACTGATAGACCAGCAGTATCAGCGACAAGCATGACCGAGAAGAAAGTACAACTTGCATTTTCACAAGTCCGTACTACAGGAACGAAGGAAGGAACTTTATTCTCAAAGGGTTAAGAATTGAGAGCTCAGCTTCGCCTAACATTGTGCCCTTCATCATACAGCTTTCACTCAGCCACAGTCAGTCAGCTTTTGTTAATGAGCACAATAAGCATGAAGAAGCAAGCAAACAAATAAATAAATAAATAATAAATTATCTTTTGTCCATACACTCCATATTCTGATTTATGAAACTACATGAAATAAACGCAGTTGCATTCTCACATTCATTCTAAACTAACAAACTTACAGAATAGCAGTATAAGAAATATAACAATCAAGCCGTACTTTTGATCAAAGTAATTTAGACTTTGACCATATATATATATATACGCAAGTATATGCAGATACATATATTCACACACAAGTGCAAGTACATACAACATATATACGAACACATACACACATATACATATATACACATATACGTACGAATACACATACAACATATGCTGACATGTACGTATACATAAACATATACATATATACATATACATGTATAAATATACACATACATAAATATACACACACCCATATATATGTATAGATATACACACATATATCCATATATATATACGTACATAATACAAATTCTTACATACACACATGGATACATATACATACAATCATACACATATATATAAACATAGACACGTATACAAATACATATTTACACATATTCATACATGTAAACACGTACATATAAAGATTCAGGAGGAAGGGAGGAGCCTGTTTGTGTGGAAAGACACAGCCCGCTTTAGATTTCGTAACAACACAAGATGATGATTGTATAAGAAAAAAATTCCTGTTTTCCGTTTCTAATAGTTTGTGAACAACCCCTCGCTGACAAAGATGTTAAAAACTGGAGGTGAATAGTAAGTGAATAGAGCCTAGTTTTTGCATGGCGAACTTCACATTGAAATACTATGCACCATGAAGCGCATATAAAGTTTGATAATATTTTTAATAACAGAAACTAGACATGGAGAACAAAGAATAAACGTCTAAAAAATGACTCACATCAAATTTGGATTACCAAAACGATGACCAACGCAAGACATTTTAACTTGTAAATCTTCCCCTTCCCCTCCCCCTTCCCTCCCCCCTTCCTCCTCCTCCTCTTCTTCTTCTTCTGAGTTTTTAAGCAAACAGATCTATGCTCCCTGCCTCACAAATACTATGTTAAGACAAGTGTGTTCTTAACACAGTTGTTCCAAAGGAAACTTGTAAAGTTCAATTTGCCAGTCATTTTCAAAATCCTAGTAACAAATTCAACAGTTTCAGAATTAACAACATCGTTTAACAAGGGTACAGCTTTGTTGATGAAAGCAGAAAGCGTCAAGATTTCTTCTCCTGCAATTTTTTTTCAGACCAGAAGAGGTTTCTTGGGTATATCAGCAAACCTGTGACAACTTAAAAAAAAAAAGAACACCTAAAGAAGCTGAGGAGAGGAACAGACAGAACCACAAAAATAAGATATGCCTGTGAGACCTGGACACTTAACATAACAGCTGAGAAACACATAAATGCCTTTGAATGTAAATAATTGCTACAGAAGAGTTCTTCAAATATCATGGACACAAAAAAAGAACAAATATATCCATACTACAACAAATTAATATTGAAGAAGGCTGGCTAGTAAAGAGAAAACTTTTTGGACACATTAAACGTCAGGATAATCTAGAGAAGACCGTCTTGGAAGGGTACATAATGGGAAAAATAAAGAGAGGAAGACCAAGGCGAAGATGGCTGCAAGACATCGTTGATAATCTGCAAATGGGTGCGTCAGTAGCAGGGCATCTTGCTTACAGTCGAGAGGCCTACAGGAGTGCTGTTAAGGAGGCCACAGTTGCTCAAGGGACATGCACATGACTGACTGACTGGGACAACTAAGTAAAAGGTCACACTCTGATCAGGGTCAATGAAAATGAGCTGGTCAAGACCACATGTGCTAGTTGGCTAAGTCGATAGTACGCTGTTCTCTCGTGGCTAGACGGCTGCTCGTCCTACCGGAGTGTTCGAATCCCAGGTAATTCTCTTGTGATTTTTCTTTCTCTCACGTCTCACTAAAGTGCTTTGTCTACGATTTTTTCGAGGTTTAATCCTACAATATTTGTTCTCTTACTTTACCAAGACCACATGTCAGTGCCACACGTACCACTTTCAGTAACTGGTCCTTGTCAAACTAAAGCCTGACCAGCTGCATTTCTTCTCAGTAGAGTTGTCTTAAAAAATACATTCCAGTAGTGAGGAGTAACAAGACACACGCAGGCAAGCTCCTTTCTTGTATGATACCCTGTGTTCAAGTTCATCAACAAGACATCGCCTACCAAAAGTTTGTTACTTTCTTGCTACAAGAAGGTAATTAGGACAACGATGTCACAAAACACACTTAATACGGGAATCTCTGTTTGAGTTAGCATTAAGCGCGTTAGAAAGTTCAATTTAGTTCATCAGAAGTGAATGTATGGTGGGACACAGTTAGCATTAAGTACGTTAGAAAGTTCAGTTTAGTTCATCAGGAATGAATGTATGGTGGGATACAGTTAGCATTAAGCACGTTAGAAAGTTCAATTTAGTTCATCAGGAATGAATGTATGGTGGGATACAGCGTCATCAGTTTAGAACAGTGATTCTTGCACTTTTATTTGGCCACAGCTAACAAGTATAAAAACTAGTAACCCTGCGACTCTCTCACAGCCAGTAGCCGTAATATGAACTTAATGCAAGTAAACAGATTATATCTGTGAACTTGCTAATTAATAGCATACAAACATACAGTATTACAATGACAGATGGGATCTTTTGAAGCACACGGTTGCATTTATTTATTTATCAGTGCCTGATATTTCTTATAAATTACTTAATGTGATGTATAAGTTTGATGATTTTAGGCTAAACGATGGGTATTTTAAATCACCGATCAGTGAGAAAGTCTCCGTTAGTGTTCCTTAGTGCATAATGTGAAAACCACTGGTCAAGGATGTCTTATGTACAAGATTTGGATCTCTGACACAGAGCTTACTTTGAAATGATATGTTCTATGAGATGTTGGTTCTCGGATACAGAACTTACTCTGAAGTGATATGTTCTATGAGATGTTGGTTCTTAGATACATAACTTACTCTGAAGTGATGTGTTCTATGAGATGTTGGTTCTCAGATACATAACTTACTCTGAAGTGGTTTGTTGTAGAAGATTTTAGTTCAAACCCGAAACTACAAAAATTCCTAATTTTTATATTTATAGCAGTCCACCCCCACCCCACCAGTTTGCTCAATTTATTTGCTCCCCTTCTGTGTCTTCTTCTTAAAAAAAAAAATATATATATATATATATATAGCTGTCTGATGAAAACACAGCTGAAACATTTTGTTATTGTTGTCTTAACAGGTAAAACGTACTTTTATCTTTGTTTTCCTACCTGTCATGGCGATTATTATCAGTTGTTTGTCCACAAGACAGATGGATCTGTTTATTTTATGTCGGATTTGCTTTCTCTGTTTACATAAAATGTAAATTTAACAGTTCATTCATTCATTTGCATGTCCCTTGCGGAACTTTGCCTCCCTAACAACACTCTTGTAGGCCTCTCGGTTGTGAGCAAGATGGCCTGCTGCTGATGCATCCATTTGCAGATTATCAACGATGTCTTGCAGCCATCTTCGCCTTGGTCTTCCTCTCTTTCTTTTTCTCATTATGTACCCTTCCAAGATGGTCTTCTCTAGATTATCCTGACGTTTAATGTGTCCAAAATATTTAAGTTTCCTCTCTTTAATCCTCTTTACTAGCCAGCCTTCTTCAATATTAAGTTCCTGTAGTATGGATATATTTGTTCTTTTTTGTGTCCACGATATTTAAAGAACTCTTCTGTAGCATTTACATTCAAAGGCATTTATGTGTTTCTCAGCTGTTTTGTTAAGTGTCCAGGTGGAAATAATATATTCGCCATTTACTCTTGCTGATGATGATTGATAAGTGTACATTTAAATACAACCCATTTCCTCTTGCGATGGTTGTTACAAATATTGATTGTTCGAAAACAAAAACCGTGTGCCATTTAGTTATAAGATTGTGTCTGTGCGCCATTTAGTTACAGGACTGTGTCTGTGTACCATTTAGTTACAGGATTGTGTCTGTGTACCATTTAGTTACAGGATTGTGTCTGTGCGCCATTTAGTTACAGGATTGTGTCTGTGCGCCATTTAGTTACAAGATTGTGTCTGTGCGCCATTTAGTTACAAGATTGTGTCTGTGTACCATTTAGTTACAAGATTGTGTCTGTGCGCCATTTAGTTACAGGATTGTGTCTGTGCGCCATTTAATTACAAGATTGTGTCTGTGCGCCATTTAGTTACAAGATTGTGTCTGTGCGCCATTTAGTTACAAGATTGTGTCTGTGCGCCATTTAGTTACAAGATTGTGTCTGTGTACCATTTAGTTACAAGACTGTGTCTGTGCGCCATTTAATTACAAGATTGTATCTGTGTACCATTTAGTTACAAGACTGTGTCTGTGCGCCATTTAGTTAAAATATTGTGTCTGTGCGCCATTTAGTTACAAGATTGTGTCCCTTGTATCAGATTTTGTCTGTGCTCGAAGCCTACATGATGGAGAATTTTATTCTATTGCAGACTTTCTCAGCTGGAACAGTACGGTTCGAATGTGTGGGTACCACATCTTAATAACGTTTCCATGTTGTTTCCATATAACCGACGGGAGAGAGGTCTCAGAGAAAATTTTCAATAAAGAAAACGGGGGCACGAAGGAGAGAAAAAGTTGCAAGGTGGCGCTGGTGATCTTGCTGATTTGCTGGTTGTTATAACTTCTGTGATTTCCCAGGGACTTGTACATGAAGATATCCCGAGGTCTTCTATGATAGCTGCACCACCAGCTTGATAAATGTTATGAAAGCGGGCACGCCATACGTGTACATGATTTCAAGGTATAAAAATAGCAGATCGCTGTGTACTGTAATACCCTGGCTATATGTGTTCCGCTAGAGAAGCATTGTGAAACACGCGGATCTAACAGAATACCGGTCAAAGATCGCAGGACTTTTCAACCTACACAAGCCTTTCACTTTTGTCGGTCCCAGCTGACAGCCGTGACAGAGACTCTGGGAAGAGTAAATATGTACGTCACGATATCTAGGTATACAAGTTCCCTGGAAGGTCTGCATTCTGGAGTAGACAAGAGCAAAGTTAAGTGTGATACAGAGACGGCGTAGTGTTCGCGAGAGGCCGCGAACAAGTTATACAGAAAACTTCCAAGCAGAGACAGGGGTATGGCAGGGATTCTTGTTATCGCCTTCTCTAGTCCTTGTGGCAGTGCACTGGGCCATTAAAAATGGCTACACAGAGGAAGAAAATAAGGATCCAGTGGACTTCATAGCGGCAACTAGAGGATTCGGATATCGCAAATGTTATTTCATGCATGGCACGGCCAAATGGAAGATAAGATTTAGATCTTTCATTCAAAATCAGCAAAACTAGGGTTGTACATTAACATCAGCAAAACAAAAGTTGTACATCAACATCGGCAAAACAAAGATTGTATATCAACATCAGCAAAACAAAGGTTGTATATCAACATCGGCAAAACAAAGGTTGTACATCAACATCGGCAAAACAAAGGTTGTACATCAACATCAGTAAAACAAAGGTTGTATATCAACATCAGCAAAACAAGGGTTGTACATCAACATCAGCAAAACAAGGGTTGTACTTCAACATTAGCAAAACAAGGGTTGTACATCAAACACATTGAAAAAACAAAGATAATAAAAAACATAATAATACATATGACAACCCGATAAATATTAAAACTCGCCAGGCTGAAAAAGTGGACAATCTGACATATCTAGGTGGCGTTATTGGCAAAGAAGGAAAGAACGAACGAAGGAACGAACGAAGGAAGATTCTTTACTTTCAAAGGATTAATAATTGGGCACGCAGGGCCGTCCAACATTCTGCTCTTCATCATACAGCTTTCACTCAGTCAAAGTCAAAAGACGCACGAAGGAAACAATCAAATTATTACATAAATAAATATAAGACTGCATGCACTCCAGACCCTGATTTATGTAACTACGTGAAATAAACTTAATTACATTCTCAATTCATTCTGAACTAACAAATTTATAGAAAAGCAGTATATGTAACAATACAACAATCAAGACATACTTTAGAGCAATTCTAGACTTTGACAGGCTAATAACTTTACTTTTCATATACTCGAGTACATGCCGATACATATTTCACACACCAAATGCAAGTATATAATATATATATATATATATATATATATATATATATATATACACATAAATGTGCATATATGTATATATATACATATATACACATATATACATACATACACACATGCACACATATACATATATACAGACATACATATGTATACATATAAACATATGCTACCATATGTTTATAGATGCATATGCCAGCAGTAGTACTAAAAAATACGTGATTTTGCGCTGTGTAGTGATAACTGATCTATTAATAAAAAAACTCATTTAAACATGATAGAGCACTAAAAACGTCCTGCGTCACGTCAGACATACTGTAAATGAAAGAGTGCACAGTCTCGAACGCGCTTTCAGGCTGAGCGTAAGAAACAGTTTTGATGGGGGTCTGGTCCGTGGAATCACTGACGTCATCAGCACTATCCTCGGCGTCGCTGTCTACCTTGCTTTTACTGCAACTAGCGATGATCTCTTCGACTGAATACATTTCCGTTGATAGCAAGCCGTCACCAGCCGAAACGAACTGATCAAACGTGACACTTCCAACAGAAATTGCTGCCCACTCTTCATCTGTGATCAAGTCCAGGAGAACGTCACAAATATCGCTGGCATTCGTACTGATCACTGGCTCGGACAAGATAGTAAACTGCGATTCACGAAACCAGTTCACAATCGTTGACTGACTGTCGCTATTCCATGCCGCATGCATAAAATTAATCGCTATCTTGATGTCGATCTCGGCGACACGCTTTTGTTTCACAACATACAGGACGCACTATTCGCTTTCTTTACTCTTGCTTGAAGGCGTAAATGATACCTTGGTCGCAAGGCTGCAGCACGCTGGTTGTATTAGCTGGCAGGAAAACAAGCTTTGTAGCCATCAGACTGGTGACGTCAACCGTGTGCCGGACAGCTGTCAATGAACAACAAAACTTTTCTGTTCATTCTGTTGTCGAAAGAATTGACCCAGTCCTCAAACAGTTCACTTGTCATACAAGCACGCTGGTTTGCCTTGTAAGTGACGGGCAGGCTCTTTACGTTCTTGAAGCACCGCAGATTTCGTGACTTTCCTATAACAAGGAGCGGAGTCTTCTCAGTGCCAGACATGTTACATCACGTGACAGCTGTTAAGCAATCTTTAGAACGTTTGCCAGCGTGGCACTTCTCATCACGGAAGCACAAAGTCCTGTTCGGTAGCAGTTTATAAAACACGCCTGTCTCCTCCATGTTAAAACGTCATCTGTGCTGTACGCATCAAGAAATGTTGGCAAGAGAGAAATCAAACATTAACAACATCGATGTTAACTTGGGCTGCTTCACCTGATGCAACCTTAAATGTTATGTTATGGCGTGTCTTAAGGCGCCCAAGAAAGCCGTTCGAACACTTCCAGTCAGGCATATCCATTTCTTTCGCCAAACGTTCTGTGATTTCTGCCAGCATAGGACTGCACACGGACAACTGTGCAGAACGTGTCTGTTTGAACCATTTCAGCAGAGCACACTCAATATCCACGTGGGAACTCGCATGTCTTCGCTTATAGTTTGACTTAACTAAAGACGAATGAAAGTCTCGTTCAATTCTGTCTCGGTTTTTAACAAGTTTCGATACAGTTGAAACGTCAATTTCAAATTTATCCGTTATGTCCTTTCTTGTAAATGTTTCATCAACTTGCTTCAGATTATCCATTTTACTGATTAACATTTTCCAACATCCAGATTAACACTTGCGCGTTTAGTAGCCATTATCTATCACAACGAGAACCAGAGAGAAGTTCCAGGCTCTACGATTCACAATAAACTATTCGAGTCTGACTAACTATCACCTCAGCAATTTAACACTGCCCATGTCTTGATAAAGAAGTGAGTGACCGAAAAAAACATATTTTAATCATGAAAGGGTGGCCGTGGTAACCCTTTCATTCACACCATGTGAGTTTCGATGCCCACATGTTAAAAAAGTTGATGCGGTAATTACTCGGTGATCAAACGTCCGGCACTTCTTTGATGAATCGCGAAGCTGATAACGTTTTTTGAGATGTTTGTACTCTCCTAGTCTATGATACAAAGCGGGTCTTTAGCTCCTTCGGGTGTAAAAATACAATAACCGATTTGTGGCAATAAGCGGGATGATATTAACGGGAGTAAAGCTCATTAATTACTTATGGGTGTTGGCCGGGGATACAAATTTATGTGACAATATCCAAGTGTTGACATTAAGCGATGTGATATTAAGTGGGTTCGATTGTATGTATATACACATACACACATACACACACACACACGCATATATATATATATATATATATATATATATATATACGTATTTGTAATGCACGCATGTGCATAATACACATTTGCATACACACAAATACATATACATATTCATACATGTATACATATACACATAAAACACAAATACATGTTAAGGAGATATACAGTCCATCTCAAACAGATACTGACAAAGTCTGAAGTGATAAGAACGAATATTACTTTTAAGTTTTACATGTTTTGGTAGGAGGGACAGACAGGGATGTTAAGGATAGACTAACCAAGTCTGGGACAGCATTTATACGTCGTAATAAAATATAAGCAGCAAGACACATAAAGACCACATAAAAATAAGACTTTTCAACACAGATTGTAAAAACTGTGTTCCTCTATGACTCAGAGACAAGAGAAACAACGAAGATAACATGATAAAAGATGAAAATAATTGCCTGAGAAGGATCCCTAGGCTTATGGCAGGACAAGATCAGAAATGAGGAGATCTGGAGACAAACAGAGCAAGAAGCAATCAATGTGCAGATCACAAGACAGCGAAGGAGGAATGACACCCTGTGAAAGCACAGACAGTATAGGAAGACAAGCTTTGACATGGAACCCTCAGGGGAAGGCAACATCAAAGAAAACATGGCACGGAAGGTACCATGATCAAGGTGGTCAAGGTTTCCATTTTAATCCAAAACCCCACACTGCCACAAGGTGGTACTTCTATCTAGCAAGCATCCTTGTGGTGTATGAAAAAACAAAACATAAAAAACGGGGAAAAATGATACAATCAAGGTCCTAAGTATGACTCACATGGAGTGACCTGGAGACAAGGACAAAGATAGGCAATGACACTCTTAGTTCAATGTGTCGATATTCTCTGTCTTCAGAGGCTAAACATTTCTACACTTGGGTCGACTTGAGGCGTTCCAAACCCATTTCCTAGCGGGTGAGAAGTTATTATGGACTAGCCTACTCGCGCCCAAGTCAAGATTCCATCTCACGTCTTTTTTGTAGTGATTGGGTGGTCTCTTGTAGTGATTGGGTGGTCTCTTGTAGTGATTGGGTGGTCTCTTGTACAGTATTTTCCATAAACTATATTATTTTCTAATACTCTTTCTTTTTCACCTATAAACTGTTTACCACGTCCACACATTCGCTGTATTCCAACTAATCAGGTCGGTATTATAATTCCCAGGTCTTCGTACAACATTTCCAGTACACGCTTCCCGACACACCATCATATACAAGCTACAAGACAAGAATCCCCGTTTTTTTTTCTTCTCTTATACGTCATACATGTAAACTTATCCTTTCTTTTCTTTTCCGATTTCTTCATCTGGTATGTTTTGTAGAGTAAGACAATATGGCATACGTGCTCCGTTACTTAATAAAGCTGTTCCTACCTTTTAAAGATAAGTCTATTTATTTCTTATTACAGCCTTATTACACTGTCTTTTTGTATATTATATATCTAGTTTTATATACGTATAAACAAAAAACCTGTTTACCAGAGTGGAAGAGTTGAGAAAACGAAGTATATTTCTATCACTGGATAAAAAAAACGAGTAGTAAAATGCTACATTTATGCTGTTTAGATAAACTGTTGAAACATTACCTTACGTTGTTAAGATGACAAACATGGTATGTCTGACAAAACAGACACACACACACACACAAAGGAATTTAAGTAAAACTAAACTAAGACTACAGTTTACAGGATATGTATTGTGTTGAAGATTTGAGGACACATAACAGCAGGGAAAAAAAAAGACTGAAATAGAGTGGACACATCTGCATTATGACATGAATGGGGATCACAACATGGATCACCGACATGCAGGGAAAGATGGAGTCAAAGGAAATATGTGACTCCCGATTTCGTTGGCCAGGGAACGGTACCTAATAACAACTGAAATTTTATTTAGCGACAACTTGTCATCAATATAAGCCAAGCATGTAAAAATAATTAAGTTATGTGTTCATCCAGTTAGGGATAAAATATGACCTGTATTTATTTGTCCTGGTTATTTGTCTAATCATCTGGTGGATTTATTGTCTGGAGTATAAATGCCCCAGTGTCTATTTATCTAATGTCTGTTTATTTAATGCCTGTTTATTTTGGTTGGCTCTGCTCTCTATTGAAGTAACCATCATCGACCTATACTACCGACTGTTCAAATCCCGGTAACCACGTGGGATCATTTCCCCAAACCTCTCCCCCCCGGTCCCTTCTGCCCCCCCCCCCACCCTTTCCATTTCACTAAAAAAAAAATCTAGCTCAAATATTTTGTGATTAGTCCAGACTCGTCCACAGACCAGAAGTATAGACATCTTTGGTGCTCCCCCTCCCCCAAGTCACTTTTAAATGGTAGAGAAAAAAACCTCATCTCCCGTGTGATAGTAGAGGGTGGGTGCTGGAAAATATAGAATAGTTCAAGTTCCTCGCCCCTTCCCCCCCCCCCCCCCCCCAACACGCTAGAACTTCCTACCGTGTCCTTAAACACAGAAAACACTCTGTGTTTGTTACACAATGTCAGGCCCTACGTTCAGGTTCAATAAATCCCCTACAGTATACACATTTCAGCACGGACTGCCCGAGGTGCAGAAACAAAATTACGCGCATTTATCAGGGGGATACTTACTTGGAGACAACACTCTACATTTATTCACATACACACAGACCACACTCGCACACATACACACAGGTCACACTTACACACATACACACAGGCCACACTTACACACATACACACAGGCCACACTTACACACATACACACAGGCCACACTTACACACATACACACAGGCCACACTTACACACATACACACAGGTCACACTTACACACATACACACAGGTCACACTTACACACATACACACAGGCCACATTACACACATACACACAGCCACACTTACACATACACACAGGCCACACTTACACACATACACACAGACCACACTTACACACATACCACAGGCCACACTTACACACATACACAGGCCACACTTACACACATACACACAGACCACACTTACACACATACATACACGCAGGCCACACTTACACACATACATACACACAGACCACACTTACACACATACATACACATAGACCAAACTTACACACATACACACAGGCCACACTTACACACATACACACAGACCACACTTACACACATACATACACGCAGGCCACACTTACACACATACATACACACAGACCACACTTACACACATACATACACATAGACCACACTTACACACATACACACAGGCCACACTTACACACATACACACAGGCCACACTTACACACATACACACAGACCACACTTACACACATACATACACACAGGCCATACTTACACACATACATACACACAGACCACACTTACACACATACATACACATAGACCAACTTACACACATACACACAGGCCACACTTACACACATACACACAGGCCACATTTACACACATACATACACGCAGGCCACACTTACACACATACATACACACAGACCACACTTACACACATACATACACATAGACCACACTTACACACATACACACAGGCCACACATACACACATACACACAGGCCACATTTACACACATACACACAGGCCACACTTACACACATACATACACACAGGCCACACTTACACACATACATACACACATGCCACACTTACACACATACACACAGGCCACATTTACACACATACACACAGACCACACTTACACACATACTACACTTACACACATACACACAGACCACACTTACACACATACACACAGACCACACTTACACACATACACACAGACCACACTTACACACATACACACAGGCCAAACTTACACACATACACACAGGCCACACTTACACACATACACACAGGCCACACATACACACAGGCCACACTTACATAAATACATACAAGCCACACTTACACACAGACCACACTTACACACATACACACACAACACACTTACACCACATGCCACACTTACACAAACGTACACACAGGCTACACTTACACACAGGCCACAGTTACGCATACATACACACAGGTCACACATATATACATACACATGCCACACTTACACATATACATACACACAGGCCACACATACACACATATATATATATATATACACATGCCACACTTACACATATACATACACACATGCCACACATATATACATACACATGCCACACTTACACATATACATACACACAGGCTACAATTACAGACACACATACAAGCCACACTTACACACATACACAAAGACCGCACTTACTCATATACCATACTTACACACATACACACAGGTCACATTTACACACATACACACAGGCCACATTTACACACATACACACAGACAACACTTACACACACATATATACAGACCACACACACAAACACACAGATCACACTTAAACACACTACACACACGCACACTATACATATACGCAGCTCACACGATGGATAAAACGTATCTTTCCCACACACATATAGATATATAACACGCAATACTACCAGGCAATAGGAAAAAATATGCGCATATGTTTTACTAAAGTATAAAATGCTCCACTGAACACATAAGATTTACAAAGAGCACGAACCAGGAAGAATAAATGTAACAGACGAGAAGTATAGGTACAAACATAAAGAAAAGTGGACAAAGCAAAGATCAGTTTTATTGTTAACATTTAGAATACACCAAGGTACGTGCATGTTAGACGTAAGGCAAACACACACACACACACATACACACAGAAGAGAAGAATGGCTGAGAATCAAACCCCGGGTCTCAGTGGGACAACCACCTAATGATCTTGTGGAGATCAGAATCTTGTTGTGTATGGGGTTCGTAATACAGTACTATCATAAACCCTACACAACATCGTGGACAGCCATGGCCAGGCACAAACCTCCACCCTATGCCGCTTTATATTTTAGCTCCACATCATTTTCCCTCTCAGTCCAAATCCTTCTTTGGCCACATAGCCATGCCATAACTAGCAAGCATCCTTTGACTCAATGAGTGCAAAAATAAGCTCCAGAGACAAGATAAAATTATCAGAGCTGACTAACCACAACTAACCATAACCAGTGTTGCTTTACTCCAGTCCAGACTGACGGGTTTCCTTCAACGACGGAGCCTGTTAAAATCCCTCTTATCTTAGGTTCGCTAACAACTCGTTACAGAGACACAACTGCAAATATAGATTATAAACGCAAACGAAGAAGCAGTCTGGCCGAGGAATACAATGAATCCACTATAATCCCAGCACTGGTCCAGCTTGTTGCTTGTTTATCACCAGCGGCTTCAGTTGCCGAAGAACAGAAACTAACGCCTGCAGGACTGTAGTCATCCAGCATTTCTTTATCTTCTGTTGGGTGTGAGAATAAGATGTCTCCTATAACCTCGCATTCTGTGAAAGTTGACCGTTATATATATATATATATATATATATATATATATATATATATATATATATATATATATATATATATATATATATATAAACATTTTAAAGATATTACTATTCACATTTTAAAGCTGGCTTTGTGACTCTCAACAATTCTGTTAGTTCCTGCCTGTTCTTTGATTTCCGCCATAGGAGTTTAGAGCTTTTGTCCTATAAACAGTGTAGATCTGTATCTTGTCTGGATATACATTTGTTGAGGAAAAAAAAATTAGTGTTCTATCACGCTGTTTATGAGCGAATTATTCGATCAACAATTTTATAATGATTTAATAATGATTCAGGTTTGGGGGGGGGGGGGAAGAGAAGAAAAGAAGAGAGAGAGAGAGAGCGACAGACAGACAGACAGACAGACAGACAGACAAGAGACAGACAGAGAGAGAGAGAGAGAGAGAGAGAGAGAAAATTTAAAAAGTAAAGAGAGATGTATGATCAAACAGGAGGATAAAGTACCATGAGGATAATTGAAATGCCATTTATACTTTGCGTGACTGACACTGTTAGAAGACACTGTTAGAAGACACTGTTAGAAGACACTGTTAGAAGACACTGTTAGAAGACACTGTTAGAAGATGTTGTTAGAAGATGTTGTTAAAAGATACTGTTAGAAGATGTTAAAAGATACTGTTAGAAGATACTGTTAGAAGATGTTGTTAAAAGATACTGTTAGAAGATACTGTTAGAAGACACTGTTAGAAGATTGTTAGAAGATGTTGTTAAAAGATACTGTTAAAAGATACTGTTAGAAGACACTGTTAGAAGATACTGTTAGAAGATGTTGTTAAAAGATACTGTTAGAAGATACTGTTAGAAGATATTGTTAAAAGATACTGTTAGAAGATACTGTTAGAAGACACTGTTAGAAGATATTGTTAGAAGATGTTGTTAAAAGATACTGTTAGAAGACACTGTTAAAAGACACTGTTAGAAGACGTTGTTAAAAGATACTGTTAGAAGACACTGTTAAAAGATACTGTTAGAAGCTTCTGTTAGGAGACAGTTAGAAGAAACTGTTGAGAACACCGTTGGAAGACACTGTTTGAAGAAACTGTTGAGAACACTGTTGGAAGACATTGTTGGAAGACACTGTTATAAAACAAGACAACTGTCATGGTCGGCAAATTATATATGGCAAGACCTTTCTCAGAAGAAATCAAGCAACTAGTAAACTATCCTTTTTCTTAACCGACCGACCGACCGACCGACCAACGAACCAAACAACCAACCAGCCAACCAACCAACTGGGCGACTAACCAACCAACCGGCCGGCCGACCGACCGACCGACCAACCAACCAACGAACCGACCGACCGACCAACCAACCAACCAAAGAATCGATTGATCGACCAACCACCAACCAACTAACCGACCGACCGACCGACCAACCAACCAACCAACCGACCAACCAAACGAACCGACCGACCGACCAAGAAGACTCGCCTTATTTTCTCACTGTGTTCTTTTCAAATTTCACTGTTTTCTAATTATCACATTCCCCCCTCCTCTCTCCCCCCACCCCCACGCACACAAAGAAAACAAACTTTGCGAAGCTAAAGTTAACAACAGAGTAAACTACACGAGTTAGATCCAGCTCCTGTAACTCTTTTCACTGGTTTTTTTTTTTCCAGATATTCGGGTCAAGGAAAAAAGTTTTCTAGTTCACATTAATATATCTTGAAAGTCATAGAAAGAAGTTTCTCATATATCTTGAAAGTCATAGAAAGAAGTTTCTTATATATCTTGAAAGTCATAGAAAGAAGTTTCCCGTATATCTTGAAAGTCATAGAAAAAAAAGTTTCCTATGTCACATTAATATATCTTGAAAGTCATAGAAAAAAAGGTTCCTATGTCACATTAATATATCTTGAAAGTCATAGAAAAAAGTTTCCTGTGTTACATTATTATATCTTGAAAGTCATAGAAATATTTTTATTTTGTTTGTTTTTAATGCATGTACAATAAATGTCGCCGGTACGGCAGGCCAGAACACATTTAAGTCTAACCAAAGCCCTTGTACAATATCCAAATATTCCTTTTCTAAAATGTGGATAAATAGAATGATATGTTTTAGTAAAGAAATAACACACACGCGTTAATTAATTCCGAAAGACATCACACACACATACACACACACAGTTTTACCTGGTTTCATCACAAGATGCTGAATACAAAGGAGTAGCTGAACTTACAGGTAGAGTAGATTATTCTGACAGAAAAGCCACTAGCTCGATATTCAAGGGCCCACAGGCAGTGAAGGTTTGTAACAAAAGACGACCTAAGTTACAAAACAGTTCTTACCTGAATCAGTTCAAGTCCAGAGTGGCCAAAACTCCAAAACAGCTCTGCCAGGTCACAGTCAAAATGTTAGTGCCCTTAACATGAAAGGCTAGGACCTTTCGCTTAAAGTGGAAATATAGACTTAGGCTAAAATATAGACTTAGGCTAAAATATAGACTTAGGCTAAAAGTTCAGCGGTAAGGACAAGTTAGGCCAACAACAAAACTACGACTCGCTGAAAATTCCACAAGCAGTTCTCCGTGATATTTTCAGGGGGCGGGGGGATGTAAGCGAGGGTGTGGCGAGTGACGAAATGGGAACGTGTGCTCGGGTGAAAGGAAAGGCGGTGGCGCAGAGAGAAGGGAACCCGTCTGACAGCACTACCCCAGATACGGGATCTTTCGTTCATGGTAACAAAAATATGCTTTCTTAACAAGGAATAGGACATTATGTGAAAATCTGACAGTGACTTGCGACCACAACCTGATATGTTCAATATGTGAGAATTTGACAGCGACCACAGCCTGATATGTTCAATATGTGAGAATTTGACAGCGACCACAGCCTGATATGTTCAATATGTGAGAATTTGACAGCGACCACAGCCTGATATGTTCAGTATGTGAGAATTTGACAGCGACTTGCGACCACAATCTGATATGTTCAATATGTGAGAATTTGACAGCGACCATAACCTGATATGTTCAATATGTGAGAATTTGACAGCGACTTGCGACCACAACCTGATATGTTCAATATGTGAGAATTTGACAGCGACCACAGCCTATTTGATGTTCAAACGTGTACCCTGGCACTTTCACACCACGGTTGCCAATCATAGGGACATCTGTACATCGTCCCTGAAAGGGGAACAAGAGAAGATATTTCTAAAAATGTACTGGGGTCTAACATTTTCTTTCCAATCTTTTGTTCCTCAGGTATTTCTTAGTAACAGTGGTTTTAGCGTTGCAAGTTTGCGTCAAAGGTTTCTTACACGATTGATGATGTCAACAAGTTCTGTTACTGATATCTTTAAAAAATTTATCATACGATATATATATATATAATGTGTGTGTGTGATCATCATCAGGTGCCATGCCAACAACTTTAGCGATCATGATTCTCCAAATCTCTGTCTCTCTCTCTGTCTCTATCTCTCTTTGTCTCCCTCTGTCTCTTTCTCTGTCTCTCTCTCCTCTCTCTCTCTCTGTCTCTGTCTCTCTCTGAACCTTAAGTGCCCAGGGCACATGGGGCTTCCGCAAGGGTTTTCTACAAATACCTTTTTTGCCTTTTTTTCTGCTCTTGCCCAGGTGAGGCCTCTATTGCTCAACATCGTCTCTGTTGTTCTTCTCCATGTCTCTGTTGGTCTACCCTTACTTCTGTTCCCCTGTGGTGTCCATCTTAGTGCTATTTTTGGTAGTGAGTTGTCAGTCATTCGGAGCACATGTCCCAACCATCGCCAGCGTCTTTCCTCAATAACTGCTGTCAATGGCTTCATCTGCATCTTTGCCAACAAGATGTTATTTCTTATGATGTTTGGCCAGAATATTTTTCTAATTCTTCGTAAATATTTAGTCTGGAAAGAATTCAGCTTGTTTTCTATGGTTTTGGTGATTTTCTAGTATTCACTTCCATAGAGTAGTACACTTAGAACATTACTCTTAAATATCCTGATTTACGTCTTCATGCTAAATTTTTTTTAGATTTCCATATAGTCTGCAGCACTGCAAAAGCCTGGTTTGCTCTAGTAACTCTGCTGTTGATGTCCTCTGTGTTGTCTCCATGTTCTACTACTCTACTGCCAAGATATATAAATTGGTTGACCTCCTCCACTAACTTGCTATCTACTCTGAGCACATTTCTGTTCACATTTTGCTTCATTAACTTTGTCTTTCCTACGTTGATCTTTAATCCCATGTTGTTTGCAATCTGAGTTAGCTTGTTTATTTTATCTTGCATATCTTTGTGGCTGCTTGATAATAGACAAATGTCGTCCGCATAGTCAAGGTCCTCCAGCACTGTGTCAAGGGTCCATTGTAATCCTCTGCGTTTGTCTGATGTTACCTCCTTCGTTAACCAGTCTACTGCCAAGATAAATAATGTTGGTGATAGTACACATCCTGCTTCACTCCTGTTTGTACCCTAAAGCTGCTGGAGGTATGTTCTCCGCAGATCACTTTGCACTGAAAACCCTCGTATAGGGCTTTGATGACATTCACTATCTTATGTGGGAGGCCATACCATCTTAGGATTTTCCACAGTGCATCTCTGTTGACATTGTCAAAGGCTTTCTCAAAATCTATAAACTGTTCATGTGTTGTGCTATGCCACTCATTTACCTGCTCTGATATTCGTCTAAGTACAAATATTTGGTCTATGCATTATCTTCCTTTCCTAAATCCTGCCTGCTCTTTCCGAAGTTTTCCCTCAAGTGTTGGTACAATTCTGTTGATGATTATTCTGTAAAATACTTTACTGGTGAGCAGCAGGAGGGTAATGTCTCTCCAGTTCCCGCAATCTCTGAGGTCACCCTTCTTTGGTAGCTTTACTGTATAGTTTTCCACTCCTCTGGAGCTTTTTCTAGGTCCCAAATTTGTTGTAGTATCCAGCAGAGTTGTTATGGCGTTTCTGTTTCTTCTGCTTTCAACATCTCCGCAGTCACTTCATCTTCACCTGGTGCCCTGTCTGATTTTAGCATCTTTATCGCCTCCTTTACTTCATTTATTGTTATTGGTCCTGTATTGATGTTTAGTTCCATTTTTGCTTCAGGAATGTCTATTGTTTGTACTGCTTGTGCTATGTTTAGTAGGGTGTTAAAATGTTCCCTTCAGTTTTGAATTTGTTCTCTTTCTCCACTGACCAGTTGTCCATTTTGTGTTCTTACTGCACTTTCACATCTTGTGTTGAAGTTACCTGTCATCTGCTTTGTGATTTTATATATGGTTTTCTTGTCATTTGCATATGCTGCTTTCTCTGCTAATTCTGCTAAGTTGTCATAGTATTGACGTTTATATTGACAGCATGATTCCTTCACTTCTTTGTCTTTTTGTGTGCATAATTACTTAAAATTTGTTTCTTTTTTAGCCTTTGTGATTTGGTGATCACTAATTTTTTAAAATAGATTTCCTTTCTTTGCTCTATCTTTTCTCATGTAGTCTTGCTTATCCATTCCTATTTTCTCCGTTTCCGATATCCCAGCACCTCTTTTGCTGTTTGCTGTAGTGTTTTATTGAACTCTAATATGGACATTTCTGCTTCGTCTTGTAGGACACTGAAGCGGTTCTTAAGTACTATTGAGAATTCATTTCTTGTTTGCTAGTCTTTCAGTTTTGCTGCATTAAAGTGTGCCTTTCTGTGTTCTCCGATTTTGGCTTTCTTTAATTTTAGATTTATTTTTGCTACCAGAAGGTTGTGATCACTTCCTACATCTACTCCTTTCCTTGCTCTCACATCTTGTAGCGAACTTTTCCACTTGTTGTTTATTAGTATTGATCGATTTGGTTTTCTGTGGTTTTATCTGGGGACCTCCAAGTCACTTTATGGATGTTTTTAATGTTGGAAAATTGTCCCTCCAATAGTCATCATGTTTTCTTCACAGAAACTGCACAGTCTTTCTCCATTTTTATTTATTTCTCCGATTCCTTCTCTTCCCATGATTCTCCTTCTGTCTTCATTTCCCTCACATACTTTTGCATTGAAGTCCCCCAATATGAGTAGCATATCATGCGTGAGTATTGTTTCTACTGTGGCTTGGAGGCTGTTGTAAAAATCTTTTAATTCGTCTTCATTCAGCTGCTTCTGTTGGTGTATAACAAACTATAATAGACAGCTTCGTGAATCTTGAGTTGAAGCGTGCGTATAACAATCTATCACGTATAGGGGTCCATTTCAGCAATGCTCTTGGTACTTCTTTTGTTATAATCAATGCTACTCCTCCTTCATGAAGATCTTCTTTACCTGACCATATTATTGTATCTTCTGTGTGCTGTGTTGTTAATTTCCTTCTGCCTTGTCCTGTCCATCGTGCTTCTTGTATTCCTAGTATGTCTAGTCCGTATCTGTGCATTTCCTTGATGGTTTGTGCTATTTTTCCAGTCTAATTAAGTGTTCTTACATTCCAGCTGCCTATTTGCATCTTGTGTTTAGGTTCCAGGAGATCTGTGGTCGGGCTGGGGACTTCCAGTGGCTGGCTTTCATCCACAACCTTCATGGGCTAAGTTTCCTGATAAGCATTTCTCCTTCTACCTGCATTTGTTATTTCCCTTGCTTCTGTTTCTGTAGCAGTCTGATAGTTTTTTTTACCAGATAGGGTTGCTGGCCCTATGCCGAACCCTCCTTAGTCGCCTTTTACGATCATGCGTGGTAGGGTACAGTGGTCCTATTCTTTGCATCCCAGGCATGTGCTCCAAAAATCTAGATCATTGGTATTTTCCATCACTTCTGTGCCATTGCGTTAGACTGTCCTTGTTTTTTTTTTTTCCCACTGGGTTTTCTTTGCTTTTCTTCCCATTTATCTTTCCTGTTGTTATGATGTTTTCAAGCCCTCTTATTTGCAGTACACGTCGAGTGAATGTTGAGTGTCTTTTTCTTATAGATTTAATTAGGTTCCTTTCTTCATTTGCTCTAGTTAGGCATTCCCTGTTTGTTATCTTTGCTGTATATTTGACTGTTAATATTCTTCTAAGAAAGCACAGCTCTGTTGCCTCCAGTGATCTTTGCATCGATCTGTTCACTGTCCATAACTCACCTCCACAGAGCAGGACTCAAAGTTACATCCTAGAATTCCATTTGTGGAGTTCAGTGATAGAGATAAATTAATTTATATTTTTTTCTTATGTGTTTGACAGCTGCGAAGGTTTGGCATATTCTATTCCTGGTCTCGGAACTGCCGCATCTGGTGCTTGTAATATGTCCGCTATTTACATATATTCACTTGTCTGAAGGTTACTGAAATAAAAGTAGGAGCAGCCTCATTCATTAACCAGCACTCAGTTGTAAGGTTTCGGCTTACACTCTAAACATACACTAAATATAAAGGAGAAAGATACAGCTGAAAAGAGAAAATATAATTGACATCAATGACATGCAACAAATAAGATCATCATCATCATGTGCCGTGCCGACTGGCGTTGGCTATTATGCTTCTCCAGAGTAGGTGATCCTTCATGCAGGCCATCAGCTCAGTTGGTGATCTCCTCTCACACCATCCTGTCAGACTGTCCAGTATCATTTCTCTTGGTCTTCCTCTTGATCTTCTTCCTTCTATTTTTCCTGTTGTTATAATATTTTCAATGCCCCCTCTTCTCATTGCATGTCCTATGAAAGTACATTGTCTCTCTCTTATCTTTCTGACAAGGTTTTTTTGTCTTTCCAGCTCTTCTCCTACATTCTTCATTAGTTATTTTTGCTGTCCAGGGGATTCACAACATTCTTCTAATAAACCACATTTCTGCTGCTTCCAATGATTTTTGTGCAGACTTGCCTATTGTCCACGAATCACTTCCATATAACAAGATAGGTTCAATATAGCATTTTAGGACTCGTTTTCTAACATTCATTGATAAGGATGTGTTGGTCAATATGTTTCTCATTCTCTGAAATGCAGTCTTTGCTTGGCCTATTCTGTTCCTAATTTCTGTTCTGCATTTCCCATCTGAAGTTATTACTGCTCCAAGGTATTTGAATTTCTGCACCTGCTTTAGAACAGTTCCGTTTAATTTAATACTGCATGCTGGTGGATTCTGTTTCTTAGATATAACCATAGTCTCTGTCTTTTTGATGTTCAAAGTAAGGCCTTTCTGTTCACTTTCTTTGGCGACTTTATCCAAGAGATTTTGCAGGTTTTGTTGGTTCTCTTTATTTGGTACTTATTTAACTTGTATACTGAAAATATAATGAGGAATGTTAGAGAAGATGTAGACAAAGAATATTACGATGCCATAACAGTTGGAGGTTATGAAATACCAGAGATTAGATATGCTGATGACACAGTATTGCTGTCCACAACACAAGAAGGAATGGAAAAACTCATTATGTCAGTCCGCAAGAACAGCGAAGAGCAGAACCTCTATCTTAATGCAAAGAAAACTAAAGTGATGACAACTGACAAGACAAACAAGGCAACTGAAATATGTATCAATGAGGAAAAACTGGAAGAAGTGGAGAGTTTTGAATATCTTGGATCACTACTAACTAATAATGGAGATACAATGAGGGAAATTAAAAGGAGGACATCTATTGCTCTTCAGAAAGTAAAACAAATAAAGAATCCGTGGAGAGGAGCAGACAGAACCACAAAAATAAGATTTTTAAGGGCATGCATCTTTCCCATCGCAACATATGCCTGTGAGACCTGGACACTTAACAAAACAGCTGAGAAACACATAAATGCCTTTGAATGTAAATGCTACAGAAGAGTTCTCCAAATATCGTGGACACAAAAAAGAACAAATATATCTATACTACAAGAGCTTAATACTGAAGAAGGCTGGCTAGTAAAGAGGATTAAAGAGAGAAAACTTAAATATTTTGGACACATTAAACGTCATGATAATTTAGAGAAGACCGTATTGGAAGGATACATAATGGGAAAAAGAAAAAGAGGAAGACCGAAACGAAGATGGCTGCAAGACATCGTTGACGATCTGGAAATGGATGCAGCAGCAGCAGGCCATCTTGCTCACAACCGAGAGGCCTACAGGAGTGCTGTTTGGGAGGCAAAGTTCCGCAAGGGACATGCAAAGGAATGAATGAATGTTGGTTCTCAGCTATCAGTACTGTGTCGTCAGCATACCGAAGGTTGTTAATATTGTATCCTCCAATTTTTATGCCTGGTTCTGTGATGATTGTTCTTAGAATATTCTCGCTATACAGAGAAAAAAGGTCTGGAGATAGTACACATCCTTGTCGCACCCATTGTTTTATAGGTTGATATTTTCCAATTCTGTTTTCAACTCGAACTGCTGCTTCTTGCTGCCAGTATAGATGTTTTACAATCCTCAGGTCTTTGCCGTCTATATTGATGTCTTCAAGCATTTTAATAATTTCATTATGTTTCACCTTGTCAAATGTCTTGGTGTAATCAATGAAGCATAAGTAGAGATCTTTCTGTACTTCTAAAGCTCTTTCTGTTAGTGTTCGTAAAGCATAAATGGCATTGTGTGTTCCCTTTCCTTCAACAAATCCAAACTGTTCATCTGCTATTTCCATTTTTATCTTTTTCTTTGTTCTTCTCATAATTATTCTCAGAAGTAGCTTCGTTATGTGACATGAGAGGCTGATAGTCCGGTGGTCGTCACATTCCTTTGCACCTGGTTTCTTTGGTAGTGCTATAAACGTGGATTTAATCAGGTCACTGGGAATATAACCACTGTTGTAAATGTCATTCAGTAACTTGGTTATTATTTTTATTCCTGTCTCCTCTAGTTCCTCTATTTCTTCTATTGTTATATTATCAGGCCCAGTCGCTTTTCCTTTCTTCATGTGTTTGATGGCACCTATGATTTCATCTTCAAGTATTGGTTGTCCCTCACAGTTTTCAGTATCTGGTGTTAATTCTGGTCTTTCTCCTCCATATAGCTCACCGCTATACTCTGTCCACCTGTCCACAATGTCTTCTTTTCCCATTAACATTTTTCCTTCTTTCGATTTCAGGCATCCTGTGGTATATTTTGTTTTCCTGTCTGTGAGTTCATTAATTCGTTTGTGCATGTTTTTGCTGTCTTTAATATGAGAGTCCTCTATCTGTCTGCACTGCTTATTTAACCACACTTCTTTTGCTTCTCTGCATTTGCGTCTTATTTCTTTATTTATCTTGTTATATTTTTTCTCGTTATTTTTACTCCTCCTCCTCTTGTCCATCAGTCCTAAGATGTCGTCTGTCATCCATTTATTTTTAGGGGCTTCTTTTTTTGGTGGTATTATCTCCTTAACAGTTTGGTGGATAGAATCTCTTAACATTTCCCATTGTTCATCTATACTATTTATCTTTGCTATTGCATTGTATCTATTTGTTATAATAACTTTGTATTGTTCTCTCAGTTCTTGGTCATTTTTAAGAAGTTCTGTATTCAGTTTGATGTTTCTCACTTTTCTGCCTGCTTTCTTTAGTTTTATTCTAACTTTTCCACAGAGTGGATCATGGTCACTATTGCAGCCAGCTCCTGGCATGGTTTTTGTTGTCAGTAATGCATTGCGGAATCGTTTGTTGATTAATATGTAGTCTATCTGGTTAAAAGTCTTTTTGTCTGGACTGCACCACGTTGCCAGTCTTCGAGGATGTTGTTTAAACCAGGTGTTTCCTACAACCATGATGTGTATTCTTGCCCATTCAATTAATTTATAACCTCTGTCATTCCTCTCCCCCAGTCCATAGTCACCAACGATGTCTGAAGTTCTTCCTTTACCAACTTTGGCATTAAAATCTCCCTTGACTATGGTAACTTCATGTGACTTTGTGTGTTTTAGTGCTGTCTCTATGTCATTATAAAATAGCTGTAAATCTTCTTTAGAGCTTTCAGATGTTGGAGCGTACTTGTATAATATTTATGTTTATTGGTTGTCCTTTCAGTTGGGCTAGCAGGACTCGGTCCGAGATGTTCAAATATCCTACAATTGTCCTTGCCGTTTGTTCATCAAATATAATTTCTACTCCTCGTTCATGTTTCTCACTTCCTGAATATATTATTGTATATTTATCTGAGTTTATCTTCCCTGCACCAGCCTGGAATAAAGTTCTAACATTCCATGTTGCTATTTTGAACTTGTTAGTTTTGCCACTAGTAGCTTGATGACGATCTGGCCTCACCTGTGGCTCGTGAGCTGCCCTACCGGACGAGGCTGTTCCAGAGGAACATCCATTAACGTCGTTCATGATGAATCGATTATTCTGTTTAAGCATAATTATTCTTGGGAATTACAACAGTGGTTTCCCGTTGCCTTCTGTCGGTTTGTGTACGGACTCTCCGCTAGCCTTTGGTCTCCCTGTCCTACCTGCAAGGCAGCGGGAGCGAGAGGCTTTAAGGCGCCTCTGACCCGCCTGGTATTCCCTTCACTGAGCACCTGAGGCACTTTATAGGAGTAGTAGAGCCAACTACTACCCCACCTCGCTCTCTGAGTCTACCGCCAGTTGGTCCGAGCCTGCTTATTTGGATAACTCCTTATTCACAGGGATCCTCCATATCTGGAGGACTTTCATCATCCGCCACCTGTGACGCTCTGAGTTGGGGATGGTCGCCCCAGCTTTACCCAGAACAAGTAAGAGTCGAGAAAATAACAGAAAAAAAGGCTTAGCTGTGACTTGCAAAAAGCTGCACCTTAATTTAAGTTAAGCCATATTTTTAACATTGCATTTAGGAGGATTCTTCTTCCGTAGGGTTGCCAGAGGGGGTATTGAAAATATTGTGACAACAGGAAAAATAGATCGAAGAAGAGCCAGGTGAATGCTGAGAGAAATGGCACTAGATAGTTTGACAAGATGGTGTGTGAGGAGATCACCAACTGAACTGATGGTTTGCATTAGGGATTGGGTATTAGGAAGAGACATTATAGCCAACACTAGTTGCCATGGCAATTGATGATAACAATGTTCCAGTTGGCGCATCCCCAACACAAAGATCATACTGTGAAAAATAAATCTGTCATCCATCACCACAGTATAGTATTTTCTATACTGTGGATATACTGACCAAATGGGCCTGGCTCTATTAAAGTACCTTCTTCTTTTTCTTCTTCAGCTTTCCAAGCCTCTTCCCGTGCTGGAGGAAGAAACACGGACGTGTTCTGGAGTGCTAGAGTAAAAACGCGGGTCTTGATATGTTAGGGGGTATAGTTATAAAATGGAATGGAAAACAGTATTTCCATGTACTTCCGTATACTTATTATGTTTCAAAGTATAGCTGAATTAATGAAAATTTCATAAATGCAGAGTTTTTAGGAAAAAAAGAAGTAATGTGATGTTTTTAGACACTGATTGTGCCCAGCTCACCATCGGCTAGGTCTAGATCTACACTACTTACCATCTGAGATGTGTAGATATACTTGTCGATCTCATATTGTGATTCTTTGTTGCATTCTCGCTAAATTAATGTCTGAAATAACTCCTAACTACTTCTCCAGTCGTCTAAATATGTCTAGATCTACTTAGGATACATTCAAGAGCAGTGGGGTGGTCACAGGCCATGTCCATACCCCTATCTACATCATAAAAAATTGAAAAATTTCGGTCTTTCTCTTCCTTTTTTTTGCTCGGCATCGCTCATAACTAGGCACTCTTTCGCCATTTTGAAAAGTGTCACCGGAATCGCGGACGAAATATGTACAATCTAAACGTTACACCGGTTGTTTTATTGAAACAAACCAATGACCATTTGCACGCACGGAGTATACCGGAAGCGTCATTATAATGACCAAAAGCACGGAAAGAGTGGCTCATTGCTGCAGATAAAGCTTGCCTCCGTTCCTCTCTATTCCTAATCTTCTTTCTCCAGTTGGTGATATCAATTTCTTTTATATCCTATGTTGTCTTTCCATCTCTGTCTTGGTCTTGTTTCCCTCATCTCTTGTGCGTACATAATTTTTGTTTGTCTGTTCACTTCCATTCTTTCTACATGGCCCAGCCAGCGTAGTCTGTTCAGTTTCAAGACATTTATACTTTGTTGGGATTTAAATAAGCTGTTCAGTTCAATGTTCTTTCTACCTCTCCATTCTCCACTGTTGGTATCCTTTGTGGGACTAAAGATCCTTCTTAGGATCGTGTTTTCAAAGATCTGCAATTGTTCCTCTTTCTTTGTTGTACTCCATGTTTCTGATAAATACATGACAGGTGGTCTTATTATGATTTTCTAGATTTTTATTTTGGTGTTTTGGGACAGGATTTTGGATTTTAACAGGTGTTGCAAGTTGAAGTATATTTTATTCCCTATCTGTACTCTGATTTTAATTTCCTCGCTAACCATGTTTCTTCTGTTGAAAGTTGTGCCTAGAAATTTGTATGTTATTATTGTTATTAATATTATTATTTCCTAATAATCATCTCTCCAACATTTATATAATCTGGATCATTCTGACTCGGGTCTCTTGATATCTTCATATACTCTGTCTTATCTTGGTTAATGGTCAGACCCACTTTAAGTGCCACATCTCTCAGGTGTATGCAGGTATTGATGACTTCTTGCATAGTTTCCCCCACTAGGTCGATGTCATCAGTTTATCCTAGTATTTTAGCCTGTTCTACTGTACTGCTTTCTTCCTTCACTTTTCTGATTAGCTTTTCTAGTACTAGGTTGGATAGTAATGGAGATAATGTATCACCTTATTTTAAACCAGTTCTTATAGAGAAAAGTTCTCACTTTCTTCCTTTAAATATTACTATATTTTGTGTCACCCAGCTGTAGAAATGGGTACCCAGCTTTTTCTGGAGTTGGGGAAGGAAAGGTGGCCAGGCATGACACTGACCATATCACCCTCTAGTGTGCTGACAGGTCAAGGAAAATATGGGCACTAACACTATGTCCCTATGTGCCTCTAAGGCATGACAGGATTACCTTTACCGTTACCTTTTTATATTTTGTGTATCTTATCTTATATCTTACATCCTTCCCGTGCTGTTAAACGTCACGTAGGGCTTGCAAGGTAGTTCGCCAATTTTTCCTGTCTTCAGTGAGTCTTTCAACCTCATCAAGGGATTTTATTTGGCCTCTCTTAACAATGTCTTCTTCAGAGTTTCACGTGGTATGCCTCTTTTTCTTTGGCCTGTTGTGTTCCACTTGATAGCTTGTTTTGGGATTCTCTGATCATTTCTTCTCATCAAGTGACCAACATATGTCCATCTCCTTTTCCTAATCACTCGTGAGACTGGTTGTTGTTCAGTCATCTGTCTTATCTCTGCATTGTTCTTGAATTCATTCCACTTGATGCCAAGTGTATCCTTCATACATACTCTGGTAAGATTGATTAATTTATTAGGTATCTCAAATTCTTTCATAATTTTCCATAAGCTGTTCCTATCTGTGCTGTCATAAGCTTTCTTGAAGTCAATGAAGATATTGTGTACTTCTTTTCCATAATCCCAGTACTTTTCTGCTTTTTGACACAGATAAAATATTTGGTCTATGGTTGATCTGTTCTTCCTAAAAGCTGCTTGATAGTCTCCCAGTATGTTCTCGCTGTATGCTTTTAATCTATTTAAATTATAATAGATAGTATTTTGTAGGTTCTTTGTAAGTAAGTAAAGTACCATTAACGACAGAAAATAGAATGTTAGTATATGAAAGATCTGGGGTAACATAAAGTCATCTTACATCCTTCCAGTGCCATTAAATGTCACACAGGACTTGTATAGTTATTTGCCAAGTTTTCCTGCTTTTGGAAAGTTTTTCAACCTCATCAAGGGATGTTATGCCCTCTAAACTAGCTTCTCTTAACAATGTCCTCTTTAGAGTTTCACGTGGTCTACTTCTTTTTTTTTGGCCTGTTGCGCTCTTCTTGATAGCTTGTTTTGGTATTCTCTGACTGTTTCTTCTCATCACATGACTGACATATGTCCATCTTCTTTTTCTGATCACCCATGAGACAGGTTGTTGTTTGCTCATCTGTGTTATCTCTGAGTTGTTTTTAAATTCATTCCACTTTATACCAAGTATTTTCCTGAGGCATTTATTTTCAAAAGAGTCTAATTTCTTGTTTATTTCTTTTGTTGATTTCCAGCTTTCGCATGCATAAATGAAAGTGGATAGCACATTTGAATTGAATAATCTTAACTTGGTTTTTGTGCTTATAACTTTTGAATTCTATATGTTCTCAAGATTTTTTAAGGACAATGCTGCTTTTACAATTCTAATTCTAACTTCCTTCCTGGTGTCACCATCCTGGTCTACATAGCTGCCAAGGAATGCAGACTGATTTACTTCATCAATAGCTGACCCTTCTATGTATATTTTTCATTCTTGATTAATGAGAAGTTTCATTATTTTTGTTTTGTCTTTGTTAATTTCAAGACCTATTTTGCTAGCCAAGGAAGACAGGAATCTGTTTTTTCCTGCATTGATTTCACATTGTTACTGATAATAATGTCATGTGCAAAATCAAGATCTTCTATGTGGGTCCCATGTACCAATCAATGCCAGTTTACCTTTGCAGCATCTTTTCATTATAAAGTCTATGCAATTCCAAAGAGCAAGGGAGATAATATACATCCTTGTTTCACGCCTGTTTCAATCTGAACCCATTCACTCATTCCTTCTTCTGTCTTGACTATACAAACATATCCGTTGTAGAGATCTCTAATGATGTTTACAGTTTTAGGTGGTATTCCATATAGTCTTAAAATTCTCCACAATGAATCTCTGTTATACTATCAAATGCCTTTTTAAAGTCTATAAAGTTCAGTATTAATGGTTTCTAGTTTTCAATATGTTCTTTAAGTATTATTCTTAGAGTAAAGATCTGGTCGAGACAGCTTTTCCCTTTTTGAAATCCTACTTGTTCTTCTCTCACGGCAGCATCCACTACATCCGTAATTCTATTCAGATTAACTTTACAAAACTCCTTTGACACAAAGTTACACCCCTCCAGTTATTACAGTTACTAAGGTTGCCTTTTTTGGGTATTTTAACAGTGATTCCATTTTTCCATTTAGAAGGGACCTTTTCTTCTTTCCAAATTTTATTAAACATTCTCTGTATTTGGCTCATGTTGTCACTGTTAATAGCTTAACATTTCATCTTGACCTGTCAGCACATTAGAGGATGATGTGATTAGCATCACACCTGGCCACATTTCCTTCCCCAGCTCCAGAATAAGTCAGGTACCCATTTCTACATCTGGATATTCAGCATTATCTGTGTAGATATCTAGATAGCTCTAAGTCTTTGCTGTTTCCAGAACTTACAGAGGAAACATTAGTACCACCAGGGGTTGAAGATTTATGAAGTATCCATGGCCTTGTGTGAGTTCCTAGAACTGAATCATTTTCCACTTGAATGAGATGAGTCTCTGGGCTTACAGCAGGGACGTGTCCTGTCACCTGACTGTTTCTCTCTATACACTGAAAATATAATGGAACATGGAGAACATGCTGGGATCATGTAGAAGGTATCAGTTTTAACTACTTGAGATACGCAGATCACGCAGTGTTGGTAGCCAAGAGTAAAACAGAGCTTCATTTGCTACTTAATACAGTCATCAAGGAAAGTGAGAAAAAGAGACTCAATCTTAACACAAAGAAGATAGTTTTGGTGGTAATTTCAAAAGGCAAGACACTCCCCCCCTCCCCCCACCTACAGCAACATACAAGCAAAAGACACAAAATAAACCAAGCTGACATTTTTAAATACTTTGATACTTTGCTAACATCAGACAGAAGACATATCACCAAAGTAAAAAGCAGAATTACCCAAGCTTCAAAAGCTAAAATACTTTGAAATAAGTCAATATCTATGAGAGTCGGGAACCAGTTACATTGAACCAGTCCTGTTCTATGGATGCGAAGCCTGAACTGTCAGTAAAGAGATACAAAGAAGGGTGGAATCAGCAGAAATATGGTTGTTAAGAAGAATGCTGAAGGTACCATGGACAGCAAGAAAATTGAAAAAGGAGTTTCTGAAAGATGCACAAGAAACAAGGAAAACTATAACAAGGATCAGAAAACTACAATACAAAATTGTGGGGCATGTTTGAGGGAGCGGCAGGCTAGAGCACCTAATGGCAATTGAAAAGATCAAAGGTAGAAGAGACAGAGATAGGTAGACAGAGAGAAAAGATGTTTGCTGGTTTGGCACTCTGTTCCCTTTGGCAGGGGAAATGCTCAATGACAAGCTTGTTGAGATGCACAAGGGATCGAAGGTTATGGAAGGACATGATATCCTATGCTTGTTGACAAGGCCTTGAGAGAGAGTGAGAGAGAGAGAGAGAGAGAGATATGAATCTGTCATTAACTGAATTTTGCAAAACAATAACAAGAAGGAATAGATTGTATTTTGTCTGCCTGGAGTAAAGTTCAGACTTTATAGAATGTAAATTTTGTTAATTATAGCACATTATTATTATGTGCCATGCTGGATGGCATTGGTGATGATGCTTCTCCAGCTTATGTAATCCTTGGTGTTTACTTCACATGCTTTAATTTATCCTTGGCACTTGTTCAGTCCACTGGGATATTCTTCTGTTGGCCTTCTTTTCTTTCTTTTCCCCTTGAATTTTCCAGTCATTACTAGGTCTCCAACTTCTGTCTTAGAAATGTCCAGAAAATTTGGTATTTTTTGTTATCATTTTAACTAGTTTTCTGAAACTTCTTTGAGGATCTCTGTTTTTCTGTCTGTCCCAAGCACTTGTTGCATATTTGTCAAAATCACATCACAGAGAAAAACCAAAAATAAATGGGTTGTTTTCCACAATTGTTATATGCTTCTGTCTTACCTTTTGTCTGAGAAAGTACAAGAGAAAGAAACTAACATATATGTGAGTCTTTGGGCAAGAAGGCATATTAAAAATTCAGTTTTGATGAGTACTGCATTAGTAGACATTACTGCATGGAGACTTGTGCAAACTAATGCAGGTAAAGGTAAAATTCCCATTTCCACCCCGTTAAGGAATATTGGGGATACAGTGTTAGGCCCATACGACGTGTGGCACATGAAAGTGTGATGTGGTCAGTATCAAGCATGGTTGCATTTACCTTCCCAGGTTTCTCTGCTACAAAGTTTTAGAGGCTGGGTGGACCCAGGGAGCTTTTTGACATGTACCAGAAAAAAAATCCCTCTTCTGGAACTTGAACACGGTACCAGCAGATTAGTAAACTGAGAGAAATTCATGCAGCCATTCAAAAATATATAGTCCTGATGGTAACATCCAGTCTTTCATTTGATTGTCTAACAAAGCAGCATTCATGCGGGCATTTTCAAATCAGTATTACTGATAGGGTGATGAAAGAGTGGTGGTTAACTGGTGCTTGTTAAGAGATGATGTATTTGTATTAATGAAACAGCATACAGTTCTACATATTATGAGGATATTAATGTGAAGTAAACCATAAACACATATGGTCTGTATGATACCATGACCCAGCATATTGTGGTAGCTTCTACAGAAAATTTAGAACACTGGTTCACAAAGTGCATTGTGAGGTTAAGGGAAACACATGGGAGAGTTGGGAGGGGGGTGGTGATCAGGGAACACATGGGAGAGTTGGGAGGGGGTGATGATCAGGGAACACATGGGAGAGTTGGGAGGGGGTGGTGATCAGGGACACATGGGAGAGTTGGGAGGGGGTGGTGATCAGGGAACACATGGGAGAGTTGGGAGAGGGTGATGATCAGGGAACACATGGGGGAGTTGGGAGGTGGGTGGTGATCAGGGAACACATGGGAGAGTTGGGAGGGGGTGGTGATCAGGGAACACATGGGGGAGTTAGGAGGGGGTGGTGGGCAGGGAACACATGGGGGAGTTGGGAGGTGGGTTGTGGGCAGGGTTCAGAACCTGCTGATGGGGAAAAAAGTTGTTGAGGGTGCTTGGACTTTGGTGTGAGGCAAAGGGGACAACATCTCAAAAACTTTGGGAACCACTGCTTTACATTAAAAAAACAGCAAATAAAATCTAAATTTGACTGAAATATCAGGAGAAATAACACAATAAATAAGTTGGTTCCTCATACTGACACTGATCTCCTTCCTTGTCCATGCAAACACAGTGTTAAACTATTAGGCAGGTGACTTTTGTCCCAACATTATTTTACCTTCATAAATATTACTTATGAAAAGAGTTTGTCATAACAAGGCTTCATATGCATTGATTATATTAAACTAAAATTTGATCAATATTTTAAAAATATTTATAATTCGCTTAAAATTATGATTTTATTCAGGCATGGAGCAGAAATGTATTATGTGAACTTGTTTTGTTACACATAACATTGAAAAAACAAGAACTCAAAAAATGTTTTCTCCTTTTCACCAAGTCACCAACCGGACCTAGAAAGTAGAGGCTGAAGATATTACTGAATTGCTGGCATCTCAAGATCAGCCATTAACAGATGACCTGCTGACAGTTGAAGAGCAGGGATGACTATTCATTGAACATGAATCTTTCTGCAGATAACCTACTCAGCCTAGGGAAATGACATCAAAAAAGCTTGCAGAAGGGACTGCTGTGTCAGAGAAGATGGTTGCACTTTTAGAAAGGCTGAACCTGTTTTGACAGTTCTCAAGTCAATATTAATCTAGAAAACAGTAGAACGATTTACAGGGAACTGAGAGATAAGCAGAAAACTTCCATTCCATGTGGCAAACACTCTTGCACCACTTGTTCAAGAATCAACTGCTACAGCCAAGTTGGGTCACCCCTAACCCTTCAGATTCTAAGCCTTCAAGTTCAGCCTTATAACCTCTGCTAGTACATCTCCACCCAAGTCCTTTTCACCCAAAAGAGAACAACACTGAGTTACAGTTCTGAAGATGAACCTCAGCAATACATGTCTCCTTCAAACTTTCCCAATCTACGCTCCTAATAATTCACCATCTGTACTATATTGACACTTTTTGTCCAGTATGACAGTTTTGAAGTAGACATATATCAGCTGTTGTAGCTTTTGCTGAGCATCATCTTGCTGAGAAGCTCATCTCATGGCTGACTTTACCAATGTTATGCTTGCATTGCTGGCCACAGTAACGCTGTTATTATTTTTGCTGCAAGGTCCAGTTTTCTTGCACTTGCATCTTTTAGTTTCAGGTTTGGTCCTCATTTCTTCCTTAAATGATAATGCATCTTTGTGAAGAGTCACTCTCCATATGACTTTCTTTTGCAAGTTTTTCCCAGACTTCTTAGCTCATAGGAAAATCTCACATTGATGACTTTTAATATCTTCATTTAGGTCTACTGTGTGGCCTCCTTCCTGCAGTAAGTGCTAGGAATTTGGTACCAAGCCTGACTGGAAATACAGCTGCTATCCTGTACCATACTTAGTGTCATCATCCACTTAGGCAAGAAAAAAGAAATGTTAAAGTAAGATTATGTACAGTAAATATTTGTCTTTATTCTGTTTCCATTTATTGAAGTGTTGCAGGCATTTTCTAGTGTTATATAGCTAGTTATTTACATGTGTTGTCCTTATGTATGTGCAAGCAAAATAAAGGCTATGCTGCTGTCATTGATTTTTTTACTTTATATCATTGCTCTGTTCCCTAGCACAACAGTAAGCCTGTATGTCATCACAGCTGGTTCAGGACTTTTATGTTAATGAAACATGCTTTGAATATTTCAACACTTGTGCTTATAGGCAAACATTCACATACAGAAAGTTCTGTGACAAGCTAGTGCTGATACTAGCAAACAGCAGCATGTCATCTTCCACACTGATACTTTCTTTACAGCCTTCAATCATTTCTAATACTTTCTGTCTCTTATATCTTAATTCTCTCCCAATAATTACTTCTCATGCTTAGGATGCCTCAGTATGCAACCACTCATGCATGAACAAAACAACATCAGGTGAACCAGATAAAATTTTAACTGAAAAAACAAATATATATATTAAGAAAAGGGTATGGAGAAAGTAAGTCTGCAAAGGACAGAGTTAGATGACCCAGGTATCATGTATGAAAGGGTAAGAAGTAAGTAAACCTGCAAAGAGCAGAGACAGGTGTCCCAGGTATCACATAAGAAAGGGTAAGAAGTAAGTAAACCTGCAAAGAACCAAGATAGGTGACCCAGGTATCATGTAAGAAAGGGTAAGAAGTAAGTAAGTAAGTATGCAAAGAACAAAGATAGGTGACCCAGGTATCATGTAAGAATGAAACTGTTGGTATGACTGTTTAAAAAAAGAAAGATGACATTAGCCTGCTTCAAAGTTGTCTCCTTACATGAAAAGTGTCAGTACTAATACTGAAGTCAGCCATGAAAGAAGGCAGCCATTGTAATGGCATTTGCTAGATTATTGAGTAGCTGATGGTTTACATTTTCGTATGGGCTGCACTGTGTGTAACTGCTATTGAGTAGCTGATGGTTTACATTTTAACATGGGTTGCGCTGTGTGTAACTGCATGACACACATTGAATACAATGAAGGATGATTTAGTCAACTATTGTTGATATGACTATTTAGAGATGTGTGTTCTGATCATAATTAAAATATTGTACTGTCTGTCATTTAAAATTGCTGATGCTATCATTTTCATTTAAACCTATCTTTAGTGCATTTTACTTGGCATGTCTATTTCTGCTCTTATTATGCTGCTTATAGTTGCTATAACACTCCAGTAAAGAGCAGTTTCCTTGGTGTGATAACAGCTTTAGTAGTATTTGTTCAGTTTTTGTTGGTCCAGGTATTAAAAGAAATCTTGTAGTTATTTCAGGCTACACTGCTAAATTATTTAACTCCGGGATTTTTGTTCTGTATAGAAAGTTTTCTGTTGTGAGTTTCCCAGATCTTCAGTTTAAGTCAGGAGCTGAGTTGTGATTCTTCTTAAAAATCTTCAGTAATACATTTTACTTAAAGAGATCTCTCTCTCTCTCTGAACCTTAAGTGCCCAGGGCACATGGGGCTTCCGCAAGGGTTTTCCACAAATGCCTGTCCTTCGCCTTTTTTTCTGCTCTTGCTCAGGTGAGCCCTCTATTGCTCAACATCCTTTCTGTTGTTCTTCTCCATGTCTCTTTTGGTCTACCCTTACTTCTGCTCCCCTGTGGTGTCCATCTTAGTGCTATTTTTGGTAGTGAGTTGTCAGTCATTCGGAGCACATGTCCCAACCATCGCCAGCGTCTTTCCTCAATAATTGTTGTCAGTGGTTTCATCTGCATTTCTGCTAATAAAATGTTATTTCTTATGGTGTTTGGCCAAAATATTTTTTTAATTCTTCGTAAACATTTAGTCTGGAAAGAATTCAACTTGTTTTCTATGGTTTTGGTGATTTTCCAGCATTCACTTCCATAGAGTAGTACACTTAGAACATTACTCTTAAATATCCTGATTTTCATATTTATGCTTAGTTTTTTTTATTTCCATATAGTCTGCGCATTGCAAAAGCCTGGTTTGCTCTAGTAAGTCTGCTGTTGATGTCCTCTGTGCTGTCTCAATTTTCTACTACTCTGCTGACTTAAAGAGATATATTGATTCAAACTAGAACACTAGGAATTAAGGGAAAGGCACCAAAGAATAGCTCACTCTCAGGGATTTAGGTTCATTGTGATGTTTAAGGTGTATACTTCTTTGTGTACTATGATTTGACAAAGGAGCTCCCTTCTTCTGATGCTGCTGGAAAGTCTGTGATTGTTTTGCTGTATGTGCTTGAGCTGTCCCTCTGTTTCTGATGTTTTGACTTACTTTATAGCCCTGTTGTAGACACTGTCATAGTACACTGCTGTCCTCCAGAAGAAAATATGGTTAAATCCGAAGTTCAAACTTCTGAGTATGTCTGGTCTTCATGATGTGCGACTCTTTACAGGCATAATCTGACTAGTCTTTTTACATGCTATGGGGGTAGTCCAGCTGACCTTTTTTACACACTACAAAGGATGTCAAACTAGCCTATTTAATATGCTATGGGGTAGTCAAACTAGCCTTTTTTTGTTGAGGCAGACAAACTAGCCCTTCTACACAACATAGCGGTCATCAAACTAGCCTTTTTTTACACACTACAGAGGTAGTTCAACTAGCCATTTTAACATGCTATGGGGTAGTCTGACTTTTTTTTTTTACACACTATAATCAGACTAGCCATTTTACAGAGGTAGTCTAACTAGCCTTTTTTAAACACTGCAATGGGATAGTCAAACTCGCCTGTTTACACACTACAGAGGTAGTAAAATTAGCCTTTTTACAAACTACAGAAGTAGTGAAGCTAACCTTTTTAATATGCAATGGGGTAGTCAAACTCATCTTTTTACACACTACAGAGGTAGCCAAATTAGCCTTTTCTTACACAGTACAGAGGTTGTCTAACTTACTTATATTTACTTAGTTTATCCTTCCTCTTGTACCATGAGACATTGAGGGGAGATGCAGTTAGTGTTATCAAGCCAAATGGGTGGCTTCAGTGTCTGTCATGTCATAATTAGTGAGTGTGTTTCTGATATTATCTGTCCATCTCTTTCTGGGCCTTCCTTGTAATCTGTATGCTGTAGTTGCTGAACCAGTTGATTCTTTGCTTCTTTATCTGTCATAATCTAACTTGCCTCTTTACACACTACAGAGGTAGTCTAACATGCTTTTCACACACCACAGAGGTAGTCAAACTAGTATTTTTACATAGAGATAGTCTGACTTGCTTCTTTAAAAGCTACAGAGGAAGACTAGTCTTTTTAAACAATAAAAGAGTTGTCTAACTAGCCTCTTTAAATACTACAGAGGTAGTCTAACTAGCCTCTTTAAACACTACAGAGGTAGTCTAAGTAGCCTCTTTAAATACTACAGAGGTAGTCTAACTTGCCTCTTTAAACACTACAGAGGTAGTCTAACTTGCCTCTTTAAATACTACACAGGTAGTCTAACATACCTCTTTAAATACTACATAGGTAGTCTAAGTAGCTTCTTTAAATACTACAGAGGTAGTCTAACTAGCCTCTTTAAACGCTACTACAAGGAAGATGAAGGAAGATCTCACAAATAAGATATACAGAAATGTCTTTGGCTAATTATGTCTATGAACTTCAGTGAGCACAATTATTCCATAATTCATTATATAATGTGCAGGGAGAGTCATACCTTGTTGTGCTATTCTACTGGAGTTGTACCTCGTCGTGAATCTCTTAAACAAGTATTTCAGCGCAAGGAAAGTCTTCTTGACCGCTACACACTTCAGATTAATCATGAACGTTAGTGACAATTCTCGTTTGCTAAATGACGGGTTCGGTCAGACCGCCCTGATCTTCTTGAAACTCCATGGACCTGAGGTTAGAGCTTCTTGCCATTCAGACTCTGTCTGTGTCTGTCTTGCCGTCTGGTCATGTCTGCGTGCTGCCCAGTCTCGTCTCAGTCTGGTTCCGTGATGCCCAGTCTCGTCTCAGTCTGGAACCGTGATGCTCAATCTCGTCTCAGTCTGGTCCCGTGATGCTCAATCTCGTCACAGTCTGGTCCCGTGATGCCCAGTCTCGTCTCAGTCTGGTCCCATACTGCCTAGTCTCGTCTCAGTCGGTCCCGTGATGCCCAGTCTCGTCTCAGTCTGGTCCCATACTGCCTAGTCTCGTCTCAGTCGGTCCCGTGATGCCCAGTCTCGTCTCAGTCTGGTCCAGTGATGCCCAGTCTCGTCTCAGTCTGTTCCCGTGATGCGCAGTATGGTCTCAGTCTGGTCCCATACTGCCCAGTCTCGTCTCAGTCGGTCACGTGATGCCCAGTCTCGTCTCAGTCTGGTCCCGTGATGCTCAGTGTCGTCTCAGTCTGTTCCCGTGATGCCCAATGTCGTCTCAGTCTGTTCCCGTGATGCTCAGTGTCGTCTCAGTCTGTTCCCGTGATGCTCAGTCTCGTCTCAGTCTGGTCCCGTGATGCACAGTCTCGTCTCAGTCTGGTCCCGTGATGCACAGTCTCGTCTCAGTCTGGTCCCGTGATGCCCAGTGTCGTCTCAGTCTGTTCCCGTGATGCCCAGTGTCGTCTCAGTCGGTTCCCGTGATGCTCAGTCTCGTCTCAGTCTGGTCCCGTGATGCACAGTCTCGTCTCAGTCTGGTTCCGTGATGCCCAGTCTCGTCTCAGTCTGGTCCCGTGATGCCCAGTCTCGTCTCAGTCTGTTCCCGTGATGCGTAGTCTCGTCTCAGTCTGGTCCCGTGATGCCCAGTCTCGTCTCAGTCTGTTCCCGTGATGCACAGTCTCGTCTCAGTCTGGTCCCGTGATGCCCAGTCTCGTCTCAGTCTGTTCCCGTGATGCGTAGTCTCGTCTCAGTCTGGTTTCGTGATGCTCAGTCTCGTCTTAGTCTGTTCCCGTGATGCCCAGTCTCGTCTCAGTCTGGTTTCGTGATGCTCAGTCTCGTCTTAGTCTGTTCCCGTGATGCCCAGTCTCGTCTCAGTCTGGTTTCGTGATGCTCAGTCTCGTCTCAGTCTTGTCCCATGATGGTTAGTCTCGTCTCAGTCTGGTTCCGTGATGCTCAGTCTCGTCTCAATCTGGACCCGTGATGCACAGTCTCGTCTCAGTCTGTTCCCGTGATGCCCAGTCTCGTCTCAGTCTGTTCCCGTGATGCCCAGTCTCGTCTCAGTCTGTTCCCTTGATGCTCAGTCTCGTCTCAATCTGGTTTCGTGATGCTCAGTCTCGTCTCAGTCTGTTCCCGTGATGCTTAGTCTCGTCTCAGTCTGGTTTCGTGATGCTCAGTCTCGTCTCAGTCTGGTTTCGTGATGCTCAGTCTCGTCTCAGTCTGTTCCCATGATGCCCAGTCTCGTCTCAGTCTGTTCCTGTGATGCCCAGTCTCGTCTTAGTCTGGTTTCGTGATGCTCAGTCTCGTCTCAGTCTGGTCCCGTGATGCCCAGTCTCGTCTCAAAAGGTCCCGTGCCCTTCACGAGTCTCTTTGTTATATCATCTCCTGTCGTCTGCTTCTCTTCTAACGAATCTACACACATTTCGTACTTTGAACACCTGTTCAGTCTACTCATGATTTCGTGCATGTATTCCTAAACCGAACTCACCGGCAAATTCCCGAGGGCGGGCATTACATGCCGCTCAGAAACATCAACATTCATAAATTATTTCTCTTTGCTAACTATATTTTTACAGCTGTCAGTCGTCCGGTTCGAAATTCTGCATATCATTCTATCACACGCCGTGGAATTATCACACTGTAGCCGTAGGCTTCCACTAATTGGCGGTGAATTATCACACTGTAGCCGTAGGCTTCCACTAATTGGCGGTGAATTATCACACTGTAGCCGTAGGCTTCCACTAATTGGCGGTGAATTATCACACTGTAGCCGTAGGCTTCCACTAATTGGCGGTGAATTATCACACTGTAGCCGTAGGCTTCCACTAATTGGCGGTGAATTATCACACTGTAGCTGTAGGCTTCCACTAACTGGCGGCGAATTATCACACAGTAGCTGTAGGCTTCCACTAACTGGCGGTGAATTATCACACTGTAGCCGTGGGCTTCCACTAACTGGCGGTGAATTATTACACTGTAGCCGTATGCTTCACTAACTGGCGGTGAATTATTTCTGCAGCTGACACCTGCTTCTCGTCCAGAAATCATATCACAGAACGAATATCCTGTTGGGACCATGCTCCAGTCGACCCTCCATCTTTAACTGACGGATGTCGTCTAGATGGAGCGACACAGTGCAGCCATCTCGCACGGCGTTGCTAAGCGACGAATACTGAAAATTTTGAAATCACGCCCATTAGTCCGTCAACACTTTTATAGACGCTACACGACATGGCTACTTTTCTTTACAATATTAAATTGAGACGTATAATATGAAGAGTGAATGATCACATAAATATGATCATTCTTCAAAACATATGAGACTTAACCGACAAATGTTTTGTTTGCAAGGCTGTCCATCACGATCAAACAAGAAAGGACCCGAACAGTCAATACTGTCTGTATATAATACAGGGTGTTTTTAAAGTCTCACTACACTTTCTATGAAAAAAAAAATTGAAAAATGAAGTAAATGACGTCATCACAAATTGTGCTAAAAAGTCATTTAATTAGTTACAATAATGACTGCAATGATACAACGCTGTTTTGGGTTAGCTGGAATGTACCACTGAAATATTCATTATAACAGGTGTTGGAAATGTCCACCACGGGCTTCAAGACATGACTGTACACGTCTCTTCATATTGTCAAATACCTTGTGCAACGTGTCTGTTGTTATTTCTCGAATGGTAGTTCTGATTGCTTCTTTCAGGTCCTCAATTGTTTGTACATTATTTCTGTAAACATTTCCTTTCAAGAAACCCCATAGATAATAATCTAATGGATTTAGATCTGGAGAACGAGCAGACCAAAGTCTACGAGATATGAGATTTGCGAAAATTCCTTTAAAAAAAACGTGTGTTGCTCTAGCTGTGTGTGCAGTTGCACCATCTTGCTGGAACCACGCTTCTTCAATTTCATGTTCATTCAGCTGTTCTAAAAAAAGGTTCCAGAATGTCAGTACAGCACTGATCGGCATTTGTAGTGTTGTTGAAGAAAATTGATCCAATTGACGGCACACCATACCCCAATTTTCGCATGGTGTAGCGGCACTTCATGAAATGCACTGGGATTAACACTGCTCCAGATACGATTATTTTGGCTGTTAAAGTATCCAGATAGAATGAAACCATGCCTCATCACAGAAGAATGTTAAATCGAGAGCTGACTTGTCTTCTTCAGCGAGAAATACATGAAACCACATGGAGTAGTTGACTCTGGATTGATTATCACATTGTTTTAGTTCAGACACAACAGAAATCTTGTATGGATGAAAATTTAAACAGTGTTTAAGAATTCTGAGCAATGTGCTCAGTGATACGTTCACTTCTTGCGATATTTTCCTTAAAGATTTCCATGAACTTTGCAGGATTCTGTCTTGGATATCTAGACATTTTTCTTCAGACACAGCAGGCCTACCAGATCGCGGAGCATCTTCCACAGTTCCCGTATCATGAAACATTAAACAAATTTCTAACCGTAGTGCGATGAGGAGGTTGTTTATCAGAAAATGTTGATATAAATCTTTGAACAATCACCCTTGTGTATCGACCGCCATTTCGAAACACTTTTTCAACCAAAAACATTCTTTCTTCCGTTGATAACACCATTCTGTTTTGAGTGCAAAAAAATTAATCCAGCAGATGGCAACCATTCACTGCAGTTCGAAATTTTAGTCTGTAAGACAAATGTTTTAGGATAGGTAACTAAATGTACCTTCGTGTTCCGTTCTCGCCTTCAATACTACAGCAAAGCACAATAATGGTTATATATGTTTGTGTACAATGATTTTTCAAGAAATACGAGCTGAAATGGCTAATTCCTGACAATGGACTGCAAGAAAAACTTCTGCACGTTCGCTGATCACCTCAAAAACAAATGCTGAAAAACTAGAACACATACATAAAACGTTCAAGAAGACGGCTAGAATACATACATAAACGTTCTAGAAGACGGCTAGAACACATACATAAACGTTCTAGAAGACGGCTAGAACACATACATAAACGTTCTAGAAGACGGCTAGAACACATACATAAACGTTCTAGAAGACGGCTAGAACACATACATAAACGTTCTAGAAGACGGCTAGAACACATACATAAACGTTCTAGAAGACGGCTAGAACACATACATAAACGTTCTAGAAGACGGCTAGAACACATACATAAACGTTCTAGAAGACGGCTAGAACACATACATAAACGTTCTAGAAGACGGCTAGAACACATACATAAACGTTCTAGAAGACGGCTAGAACAATCTCCTTCTAGAAGACGGCTAGAACAATCTCCTTCTAGAAGACGGCTAGAACAATCTCCTTCTAGAAGACGGCTAGAACAATCTCCTTCTAGAAGACGGCTAGAACAATCTCCTTCTAGAAGACAGCTAGAACAATCTCCTTCTAGAAGACAGCTAGAACAATCTCCTTCTAGAAGACAGCTAGAACAATCTCCTTCTAGAAGACGGCTAGAACAATCTCCTTCTAGAAGACGGCTAGAACAATCTCCTTCTAGAAGACGGCTAGAACAATCTCCTTCTAGAAGACAGCTAGAACAATCTCCTTCTAGAAGACAGCTAGAACAATCTCCTTCTAGAAGACGGCTAGAACAATCTCCTTCTAGAAGACAGCTAGAACAATCTCCTTCTAGAAGACAGCTAGAACAATCTCCTTCTAGAAGACGGCTAGAACAATCTCCTTCTAGAAGACAGCTAGAACAATCTCCTTCTTGAAGACGGCTAGAACAATCTCCTTCTAGAAGACAGCTAGAACAATCTCCTTCTAGAAGACGGCTAGAACAATCTCCTTCTAGAAGACGGATAGAACAATCTCCTTCTAGAAGACGGCTAGAACAATCTCTTGAGCTGCTCTCTACATTTCTCTTTACGTCTTTTTTCTGTCAGGTTTACCTTTCCTTGTTATGGACTCTCCCAAGCCACTCACAGAGTGCGGGATCCCAGAGCAAGAATGGCTCTGTCCAACATTAGCAGGTCAAACTGACCGGCTTCTATTTGACATTATTCACGTTCAGAGACTTTTTCTTTCAACAATGAACATTTTGTTGATGATGACTGAATTGTATACACGATGTGTTTGATATTTAGGTCGAGCATTTTAAAGGAAAAATCTGTCATGGCATAGAGCAAACAAAGGGATCTGCTGTTAGAGCGAATATTTTCTATGAACATCACTAGAGAGCGCTGCTATCAGAATCATACACTTCAGCATGGAAACCATTTTTTAAAGTGAAAAACCCGTGACTGAGAAACCCGTGACAGAGAAGTGTAGGAGAGACTGTGAGTTCACGTTTGGATGTGTACCTAAGATGATGGCTTTTTGTGATGTTTCTGTGGAGAAAATGGAGGTCTTATATCTGTTACTGGAGTTGTGGAAGTATGAATGGACTGGCCTTGTGGCGGGGCACACCTGTCGGCTGTCAGAATATCGTCATCTCCACCTTCATTTAATCCAGTTCATCAATAAAACCTCATGTCAAGTGATACAAGACTGGCTTGACTTCTGTTTCTGTGTGTTGCCAACTTTAGGATTGAAAGAGCCTGGAAGTGAAGGAAGGCTGGAGACTGTGAATAACTAATCCAGAAACACTCAGGAAACCCGGCTTCAGCTAGTGCCCCCAACATTATATTCAGCAAAAACAAATAGTAACATAGTAAACACAGCACCACATACTATTTCGTTATATGAGACAAGGGATAGGACAGACATATTTGTCTGAGGAAGAAGTCTAAGACTGTGTGTAATTTATATTAAGAGTTTTGAAGAAGAAATTAAAACATCTATTTTACTGTTTCTCAAATTGTTGTTTATTCTCATAATCTCTAGTCAGTGAAGTCTCACAATCTCTACTCAGTTTAGTGCCACAATCTCTACTCATGTTAGTACCACAATCTTTAGACAGTGGAGTCTCACAATCTCTAGTCAATTGAGTCTCATAATGTATGCGTTTAATCTCACAATCTCTAGTCAATTTTGTCTCATAATGTATGAGTTTATTCTCACAATCTCTAGTCAATTTAGTCTCATAAGGTCTGATTCTAGTCTCACAATCTCTAGTCAACTTAGTTTAATAAGGTCTTAGTCTAGTCTCACAATGTCTAGTCAATTTTCTCTCATAGTGTATGAGTTTAGCCTCATGATCTCTAGTCAATTTTCCCTCATAATGTATGAGTTTAGTTGCATAAATTCTAGCCAGTTTTTGTTGCCATTTTATCTTAATACAATTTAAGAGATATTTTGATTCTTGGAAATCTG